>OZ010787.1:460180126-460780126 GCA_963932465.1 Maratus speciosus | reverse complement strand
TTAAAGGCCTGAATAATGCAAATTTTCGGCTATATATAATGGCAGAGACAGATTTTCATTTTTACTGTAGGAAGTTTACTTTTGCGGTAGTCAGGACCTGCATTTCCGCCACATTTTGACAACCGGTGAAACAAAACTGGCTGTTTTAACAGGCAGACTGACACCAGTAAAAGCAAATAAAATTTTTTATAATAGTTGTAAGAAAACTTTTCCATACATCAGAAGCTTAAATAAGAAAAAAAAATCTATTCAGTTTTACTGGTGGGAAGTTAGCCCCGGTGGTATTCAGAAACTGTAGATCCAATTTAAAAAAAGCAACCGCCATCTTGTGACAACCTCCTCAGTTACTTCACTCGCATCTCGTAGACAGTGCCTCGTAGATAGTACACTATGTGTCTCCACCTCTCTATTCATAACACAATTATTTCTTCGAAAACCTTTATGGTCAATTTAAATTCCTAGGAATCTCAAAGGTCCCTTCATTTCAATCATTTCTTTTCTTTATGAATGTTAATAATTTTTGCTATTTTGGGTTTCAAACCGAAATATGAATTATAAGGTATCTGTTAGATATAGCATAGGATATCTTTTATATTTATGATAAACTCGATAAATCAGCAAAACTGAAAGGATGCCAACAATACGTTACAACAATTTTGAAACTCGGTGAGAAACGCAAAAATAGACAAAAAATTATGCTACCACCTACAAATAATATAATTCGGAAAGAATCAAATGCATAACTGACAAAATGTAACGAACTCAAAATGAGGAGCGGATGTATTTCTGAAGCCTAAATATCTCATTTATGACTTTTACATTTTACATGAAAATGCTGTTGATCTCCCGTTATGATTAAAGATTAGAGTTTGAAGGAAAGCGTTTAAAGATAGAAATACCTTAATTATTTCTTTTTTTATTTAGAATGGAAAACATGGGTTTTTCATTAATACTAAAATAAATTAATAAATGAATTTTTAAAATATGAGAAATTTAATAACGCAAAAGAGGTTACACTAAAACCATGTGTAATTTCACGTCACAAGTGTGTAGAAAGGTTTCCAAAAGCATTCATGATTTCTGCTGAATTTTGTAACGAAGGTAAATTAAGCTGAAAAAAAGTAGCAAGTAAAGCTAAAGTTAAATCACTGTACTATAAGCAAAATATTTTAGAATGTAATCTTGGAGAAAGAAATTGTGTACCATTTGAAAAGAATACATGTAATATCGCTTGTGATATGCATGTAATATGGTCTTCTGTATATTTCCTTGTTATAAATACGTTAGGATATCGCCACCCACGAACATATTGAAAGTACTTTAGAAGGTCGCCCAAGAGTTGCGAGAGAAAATTGGCATGACTGTACAACGAAACTTTTGCTATCATGAATGATTCAAGTGATAATTGAGGGGCTCACAACGTAATAGACCAAGTACATTTTGAAAAAAATGATATAGTCCATTTAGAAGTTGAATAAAATCTATTTTATCTACTTCCACACTGAACAAAGCCTGTTTTCACATATTTTCTCACATATGCATCATGGAACTACACTGGTTTCCGAAAATTAAGGAAAAATCACAAAAAGAACGATAACTCGTTCAAAAATTAACCTATCAGTATGAAATTTGGATACGTTGTTAACTAAAATATTCTGATTAAAATTACAAAATGGAAATTAGTGGCGCTGCAATTGGATTGTGCCATCTGTGAGGAGCATAAAAATACATGCTAGAGAATACGGCTGCTGGTGTCGCTGTGATTATGATATAAGAAAACTGAGACAGCCAGTTCATTAGTATGACCTCGAGGTATCATTTGTCCGCATAACTGCGATATAGTGCTATTGGAAGATTGAATGTAGGCCAAATTCAGACAGAGGTGGCCAGATGGCTAAATGTGAGTCCTTCTGTCGTTCATAGGCTTTGGCAACAATTTCAAACAGCTGATTAGGCCTCCAGAAGGTTCAGCGAAGGACGAGCAACAGCTACGGCAAGCACAGATGACCGGTATTTGCGGTTATGTGTACGAAAGAATAGAACAGCAACCCCCTCTCATATTAAATCCGTCCTTGCTGCATCCACTGGAAGGTTAATATCAACGACTATTGTGCGTAGAAAGCTTCATGAAGGTGGTCTTTACGCGATGCGGCCAGATATTTGTGTGCCGCTCACCTAATGTCTCAGGAGGGAACGTTTAAGTTGGGCACGTCAACATGTCCACTGGACGGCTGATCAATGGAGGCGTGTTCTCGTCACAAATGAGTTCCAGTTCAGTCTCCAAAGCGATAGTAGGCATTGTTTGATTTGGAGAGAACAGGGAATACGCTATCATCCACCAAACATTCGTAAAAGAGATTCGTATGGAGGAGACAGTGTCTGTGTTTGGAATGGTATCTCTTTGGGCGGACGTAAAGACCTCGATGTCTTTCCACGTGGGATTGTGAATGCTCACATCTATAGAGATGACATTCTCGATGCTTATGTGCACCCTTATGCCGGTGCAATAGGTAATGATTTCCTGTTACAGGACGATAACGCTAGACCGCACAGGGTTCACATCGTAGAGGATTATCTTCAGCACCAAACAATTCAGTGCATGGAATGGCCAGTGCGATCACTGGACTTGAATCTCATCGAGCATCTTTGGGATGCTTTAGAAAGATGTGTGTCTGCTCTCAATACCCCTCCTCAGACCCTTGTCACGCTTACAACTGCTTTACAAGAGCAATGGCTCGCACTTCCCAGCGAACTTATCGATCGCATAATTGAGAGTATCGCACTTCGCTGTATGTGCTTTATTGCTTCTAGAGGTGATCATACTCCCTATTAAAGGTACTTTTCCCATACCAAACTGAGACATTTATTTTGTTTACTTTATAATTGTATTAATTTCTGAAACACCACAATTGTCCGGTAATTTCTTTTAATGTTATTTTATACCTTACTGTGTGTTGTAAATTGTCTCTCAGTTTCATTAAAATCTACTTGTAACATTTTCAATAACCTCTGTTTTTGTAGTTTTTTTTTAAATTTTGGAAACCAATGTATTAATAAAGAGGAACTGACAAATCCTTAAAATAGTGAAGCTTCAACTGTGACCGCTATCGCAGGGATTGTTTTCCGCCGGTGAAAACTTCCACCAGTAAAATTAGATAGAAATTACATGCTTATTTAAACGCCTTACTATTGCACAATCCCTTAAAGTTGTCAAGCAACTAGGGAATCCATACACGAGCTTTATTGTTCCATTGTTTGCACAATTTCAGTCATAAATATTGGTAGAAACAAATTTTCATTTTTACTGGTAGAAGTTTACTTTGGCGCTTGTCATGCTCTGCGTTTCCGCCATATTGCGACAACCAGGGAAACAACCTGCCACTCTTAACCTCTTCGCGGTCGATTAATATTTGGAAAAACCATAAAAAAAGTACCTATTTATTTTATTACAGAAATTGAATAATTATAAGGTTTCTAAATAAAATATGCAATTAGGTTTTTTTAAGGAAAAAAATAAAGATGTTATACATCAATTTCACATTTCTAGAAAAAGCCATCATGTGAGAATTCTGTGTCTTAATGTTTGTTTTACACCATACAAATGAATGCGAATAAGACCTTTATTTTTCACATCTTAGACTTTTATTTATCATCATCACACAAATTTTTAGAAATAATATATATACATCAAATTTTGATTATTAATAATTTTTTTGAGTATTATATATTTCGAAACATGCATTACAATCAGCGATAAAAGCCAATCCCAAGAGGGGATGTTCAAAGATTTCAGACGGAAATGCCAGTTAAATTTTTCTGGTTTCAGAAGTTTTTTACAGCAATAAAATCCCCAGCCCGGAAATATTATGGGCACGAGAAATAACGAACGACACCTCAGCCCGTGATATTGACATTAGCGATAATTAAGGGGTTAAAAGGCAAACTTACACCAGTAAGAACAAATAGAAATTTTGGCTACATTTGTGAGAAATACATTTTATGAATAAGACGCTTAAATAAGACGCAATTTTCTATTCAATTTTACACATCCTGCGCAACAATTACAAATTATCCAATGTGAAGTCTTTGAAAATTACAGCTAGGGCTTGGTTTTTGGCGCTGATTGTGATGTTGGACTTCGTATTGCATGTTTCGAAATATATCACACTCAAAGAAATTATTAATAATCAAACGTTAAAGTATATACATATTTTATTTCAAATATTATTTGTAAAAATTTGTGTGATGATGATAAATAAAGATCTAAGATAGGAAAAATTATTCGCATTAATTTGTATGGTGTAAAACCAACATTAAAACGCAGAATTCTCGCATGATGTCTTTTCTAGAAATGTGAATTTGTTCTATAACATAATTTTTTCACCTTAAAAAAAAACTATTTGCATATTTTATTTAGAAACCTTATAATTATTCAATTTCTCTAATTAAAAATAGGTACTTTTTTATGGTTTCTTGAAATATTAAGCTACCCTGAAGGGGTTAACCATTAAATGCATAGTGCATATCTACATCATTTTTTTTTTTTATTCTTAGCAGCCACTTTATTTGTATAGAAATATTAATACTGTAAAAATTACAAAAATATAAAGTTAAAAATCTATCTTAAAATTTCTTGTGTCTAATCTTTAATATAAGAATAAACAAATTAATTCTAAAAAAAAAATGTTTATGCATTTAACCCTTTAGTGCGCAGCTTTGCATATATAAAAGCAACTGTGTTTTGAATTTAATAGATTTTTTTATTCGTATATACCTACTTCACACCAGAAAATTAGAATAGCAATATTTGCTTTAATTAATAACAGATATTCCTTATTTAAATAAAGGGAAATTAACCATTCAAACTTTCTGGTGTAAAGTCAGATTCTCTGAACTACGCAATTTCTAGAACGTATTTTATCATGGGAATTAAAGGGTTAAAGGTTAAGTTTTATAAAGTAAATAACTATATAAAATAAGGTATTTGGAGACATACTTATAAAAATATTTTTTAATTTGCAATATTTTAGCGTAAAACAGCCACACTACAGTAGATTTTTCTTATATTGCAGATGTGCAGCAGAAGAAAAGATCGAAGTACTATATGAAAAATGTACCTCTGATTTTTTTCATTATTTTTCCTGTGTAGTAAACCTTTCAGAGAATCATATATATTTTTTTCGAAACAAAATAAAAAATCGCACATTTAAAGGTTAAGGGTTAAGTTTTATAAAATAGAAAATTATATAAAATAAGGTATTTAGATTCACACTTATATACAAATATAGAATATTTACTAATTTGCAATATTTTACTTTTCACTTGTATTGCAGATGTGCAACATAAGAAAAAGGTGACGTGTTATACGAAGAATTATTTCTGATATTTTTTCATTTTTTTCCTGTGTTATAAACCTTTCATAGAATCATATATAATTTTTTTTAAACGAAATAAAAAATCATGCATTTAAGGCTTAATCGGAAGAAATAAATTTCAAGAAAATACGGAAATTGAATCTGTATACGGAAATGCGCCCAACAGTGTAAATTCAGGATTTTTAAAGTTTTAACAAAAACCCGTGCTCATCTTAACCTTTAGTGCGCAGCTTTCCGTATATGTAAACAACACTGTTTTGAATTTAATAATTTTTTTTATTCGCATATACCTTATTTACACCAGAAAATTTAAATAGCAATGTTTGCTTTAATTAAAAAACAGTCATTCCGTATTTAAATAAAGCGAAATTAACCATTGAAACTTTCTGGTGTAAAGTCAGATTCTCTTAACTACGTAATTTCCAGAACGTATTCTATCATGTGAATTGTGTCGTCTAGTTGCAAATCCGGCCAACTCCTCAAAAATTGAAAAAGTGTTTTTTCAGTTTTATTTTAGTTCTAAGTAAGGGTTTCTATCATCTGGAAACGATAAACCATGCAAAAACCTGTCAATCCCTGTGTTATATGCGTTTGAAAATCACGATGTGGTGCAAAAGCGGCCAAATCCTTCAGGCGGTGAGTTTCAAAACCGGCCATCTCCATATCCGCTAGCTGACGCTTCTGCTCGAACCCACAATAACGTCTCACTTGTTAATTAGATTAACGTTATCATGTTTTCTCTCGCCTGTGACTGCCCTCCTTTGGTGCATACAAATTTTTTAATAATTTAGGTTCGTGTTTTCTCCGACTATGGAAGTGTTTCTGGAAGAAGCGTCTACTAATCAACCACGGAAGCGGCAAAGTGGATCTACGACGTGGTAAAGGAGAAAATCTCAAATTCAAAGGAAATGTATACCTTTTGATAACCAGGGGGTGATTTATAATTTTTTGACGCCCTAGGCCAAAGTACTTTTTGGACCCCTTCCCCCCCCCCCCCTTCATAAAACTGTAAGTGAATTTTCTTTGACAAATTTAAGAATTTTTTAATCTGTTTAATTAATTAATAATACATTTAAATTTTGCTGTATAAATTTTAGTATTTTGAGGATTGTAGATTGGAAATGAATAGGCTTTTGTTACACTTAAAATCTGAGAGAATTTTGTGTTGGTGTATCGAGAAGTAGAAAAATTGTTTTAAATGTAATTGTTACAAATTCATTTTTTATTTAACATGTTTCGTTAAAATTTTAAATTGTTCTTATTCATTAATTTTAAACACTTTAAAGTTCTTAATTTTGCGAACCCTACCTAACGTAAGCGCCTTGGCCATAGCCTAAGTTGCCTTATAGGTAATCCCCCCTGGAGATAATATAATACATAATTAATTGATAACATAATAACATCATAGTTAGCATATTTTGATTAAATAATTATCATGATGCTATAATATTTTATTAATCTAATAACTTGCCTACGTTGATTCAATATTATTTTATCCCTCCAGACCGTGTTTCAGCTCAAATTGAAAAGAGATTGCAGAAAATCGAGTCCCTCATTCAGCCCGCAAAGTATGAAGAAATTTTATCTGACTTTGGAACAGTTTTCAAGTCTGGAAGAAGACCAGCAATTTCTTCCCCAAACCACCTGCACTGTGACATTTCAAATTTGCTCCTACGAAAAAAAAAAATTCATAACAGAATATAAAAATAAGCTGTTGGTGCAAGGAGAGGTCTTCTACAAATCTGAGGTAGAAGTCAGAAAGTCTGTTGTCAAGAGTAAGACAAGTATTATGAACAGCAAGCTCGAGGACGTGGCTCCGGATACCGCGATGAAGCCTCCAAAACTTCCGGATGTCCAAAAATTACTGACGAAACATTTCGGACCAATTTGGGATTCTGGCAAGAGGTTATTTTTTTTACAAAAATATATTGGCATCAGCTGCTTAAAAAGCAGAAAGCAAAGATGATGAAGAAAAAGACGCATGGATGGACCATCATGACGAAATTTGTGAGACTATAGAAAACGATGAGACCACTAAAGTTTGAAATTGTATGCACATGTACATAGTATGATTTTTGTTTAAGTTTTTAAAATTTAATAATTTATTTAAAATAATATCATGTCATTTAAATCATTTGTTTAGTGACATTTAAATCAGTTTTAACAGCTAGTCAGTTAGTTTTAACTGTTAGTCAGTTTTAACAATCAGTAACTGTGTTAAAGTCGTTTAACGTTAATAACTTTTCTAAAGTTCATTTTGTTAAATAACATTAAGTTGAACAAAACATTTTTGTGTATTTGCAACCCCTAAAAACCCAATGTCAGATTAAATTTAGCAAAAATTAATTTCTGGTTTGTTGCAAAACCGGCCAACTCCAAAGTAAGTTGCAAAGGTGGCCAAATCCAAAACAAAGACCTAAATAACCCCTTCCTTTCATGTGCCCCTGCCACCTTTTTCCGTGTTTTCAAATATACTGTCCTAATGACTATAAAACTGAATAGTTTTGGTTCCAAACTTTATTTGGCTAAGTGTGGTAAAAAATCAGCTTTTTCTCAAAATTTTATTTTTTTAAGATGGCCGGTTTTGCAACTAGGCGACACAATTAACCCTTTAACCCTTTCAGGGGCAAGGCATTTTTGCTCAAAAAATGTTCAAATATTTAATTCATACCGCAATTTAAGAACAAATTTATTTGAAAATAATCAAAAGCTTTTTTTCACGTATACTATGAGATTGAAAGTGTACTAAAAAATTTCTGGCCTTATTTGTTAATTTCGGCATTAAAATTAGCCGTTTGCAGACTGCAAACGGCGCCCCTCAAGGGGTTAATGCATAGGGTAGAATGCGTTCCCGAAATTTCATAATTCAGAGAATCGGAATTCATACCAGAAAATATAAATGGTAAATTTCGGTTTATTTAATAACGAAATGGCTGTTATTAAATGGAGTGAAATTTTCTTTTTTATTTTTCTGGTGGAAATACGGAATATGTGAATAAAAAATCCAATAAATAGGGAACAATTATTGTATCATAAACGATACCATATGCATTTAAGGGTTAAAGGGTTAAAGGCTAAATTTAAAAAATAAATAATTATATAAAATAAGGTATTTGGAGACATACTTATTAACCCTTTATCTACTGACGGTGCTTATAAGTACCACTCACATTAAACATACATCCCATAGTAAATATTACTAATATTCTAATGGTACTTTGCAAAAAACGTTCTTTTAACTCCATTTTATCCGAATACATGGCAGCAGTATTTCTAGGTTTGTTACATTAGAGAGGAATGAGGCCATCTTTGAAGCAGTCGATGTGTTTTGTGCCGGCATTTTGTACAGATTGCCAGGCTCGTCTTTTCATTGCTGCAAACAGAGTAAAGGCTATAAGATAATAGTTGGATTTTTTTTAATGTGTTCATTATGATCTTAGAATACAATATGACTAGCTATTTCATGTGAACGGTGTATGTATTTGATTTAACAATTGAATTACTCGGTGGTACTTATAAGTACCGTCAGTACACTGGGTTTTGTAGAAAAACTTCTTGTTTACTTTTCTTCTGTGTAGTTATCCATCGTTTTCATCTACTTTAAAATGTAATTACTAAAATGTAGTGTAGTATTGATTTCCCTGGTATTTCGTTTCTGCTTCATTGTTATTTTTTATAGGAAATCGAAAAAGTTGTGGCACCGGCTCGTTTTTGCTATGCTTGAAATGGCATATGTAATTTCATATATTGCATATGTGGAGATGCGAGAGAACTTGTTGTCCCTGGAATATTGACGTCGCATAACTAAAGGATTGCTAACAATATCGAAACTTATAAAAAATTGTTTTTTTAACCCTTTCAGGGGCAAATCATTTTCATTTCTAAAGTGTTGAAATAATCGATTGGCACCGGAATTTGCCAAACGATTTATTTGTAAATAAGAAAATGCCTATATTACACATACTTATTAAATCAAAAATATTTTCTGGTGCCAGTTGAAATACCTTGTGGAATTTTCTGTTACGATATTTTAGTCATAGTGTACTGATGGTACTTTAAAGTACCACTTTAATTAATTACCTCTAAATAATTAAATATCTTACGGGTGAGTATTTTTTTATGTTTATCCTTTAATTTTCATTGTAGTAACTGAAAAAAAAATATTACATGAAAAAAATAGCAGTTGATCATAATGCCGTAGATAAAGGGTTAAAATATTTACTAATTTTCAATATTTTAGCGTAAAACAGCCACACGACATTAGTTTTTCTCTTATATTGCAGATGTGCAACAGAAGAAAAGATTGACGTATTATATGAAGAATATATCTTTGATTTTTTTAAATTATTTTTCCTGGGGTATAAACCTTTCAGAGTATCAAATATAATTTTTTTCGAAACAAAATAAAAGATCGCGCATTTAAGGATTAAAGTAAGGGACTGTTGATATTACAAGCAAAGAGCTATTCTGTAATAAATTACAAATAAAGTTTGATACCTTTTAATACATTAGATAATAACTTCATATCTACTGAGTCTAATTATATTTAGACACTACAAACATTTATATTTCACCATGACAGACGCTTAAGCTCACAACGGAATATAATTAATTGTTCATACGCAGCTTTAACTAATTGTGTATATAGAGGTAATACATTTAGAGTATCTTATCTAGTCTTTCAATCTAACGCAAATGTAAAAGCATAATCAGATTCTTAGGTGCATCATCTTTATTTTTATTATGATTATACTATGTGTGCGTAATTGATTGGTCCCTAAGTTTTATGATTAAAATAAATATGGAAGTGGATATATATAAGAAATTAATTTAAACGAAAAAAATATAGTGTTTTTTGTTTTTTTTTTTACTTTTGTTTAACTTTCTCAGAGGCAAAGTTGCGAAATGTTGAAATGATTGAATGACGCCAGAATTTACGAAAACATTTATTTAGAAATAAGTAAAAGCATTTCTTTTCGTAAGTTTTTGGAATTATATAGAAAAAAAATAGCTATTATAAATAATATCCCACCGTCCTTCAAAGGCTTAAAAGGCTACCACTGACAAGACTTTAAAAGTAAGTTACACCTTTCAATCACGGAACTATTAAGAAGAAGATCCGACATATCCTTATACTAGGGAAGGTTCAACTGTAACCGCTATCGCAGATATATTTATATGGAAATTTTGAACTTATTTAAACGCCGCATTGTCATAAAATCTCAGACACAAATAACGCTACAAACGGATTTTCATTTTTACCGGAAGGAGTTTAATTTGACTGTAGTTAGGCCCTGCGTTTCCGCCATATTGTGTAAACCAGGGAAACAAACTGACAGTTTTACAAGGCATACTGACACCAGTAAAAACAAATAGAAATTTTAAGGACAATTTTTGAGGAAAACTTCCATGAATAAGACGCTTAATTAAGACGAAATTTTCTATTCAATTTTACTGGTGGGATGTTTGCCCTGGCGGTTATCAGAAACTGAAGATCCTATTTAAAAAAAGCAACAGCCATCTTGTGACAACCTCCTCAGTTACTTCACTCGCAACTGGTAGACAGTACACTATATGTCTCCTCGTCTTTATTCATAATTCCATTCTTTCAATATGCATTTTTATTCATTGCTTGTGGTCAATTAAGATCATAAAATTTCTTCTAATATGTATATTTTAACTTTTTAAACTGATTTCTTATGTCTATTAAATACCATGTAATAATTAGGTTAACGGCTAATTTTAAATAGCCCAATAAGTGAACAAAAAATAAGCAATATTAATATAATGACTATTTTGCATGATTGCAACGAATACTTTAATTAAAAAACAATCACTTGAAGTCGGTTGATTTTTTAATTCAAATTTACATGTTATTTTGATAATTTTTTATGTTCCGAAAATCAGTATTTATAAAAGATTAAAATAAAATTTATAGCTAAATTCGCTCATGTATAAAAAAAAAACTTTTGTTTATTTTAAAATTTATTATACTTTAATTTTACTTAGTTTTATATGTATACATATTTCTATGTATTTACATATATTTTTATAAAATTATATTTCTGAATTATCAGTAAATAAATTCTATTACGGCTGTATCCATAAATAACTTTACTGTTGTATGAATTTATCTTTCTTTTTTAACACCCATTACATAGGTAAAGATTTGTAAATAATTTGATTTACGTAATGTTAGTTAAAAACTGTTCTATGGCACATTTTTAAATATAAACGAATGTCACAGGCATAATTTTTTTAGCATTTTCGATCCTACTCCTATATATTTAGATTTGAATACTTTTAACCCTTAAATGCATGATTTTTTATTTCGTTTCTAAAAAAATTATGTATGATTCTCTGAAAGGTTTATAACATAGGAAAAATAATGAAAAACTCAGAGATACATTTTTCGTATAATACGTCAACCTTTTCTTATGTTGCACATCTTCAATACAAGTAAAAACTGGAATATTACACATTAGTAAATATTTTAATAAGTATGAATCTAAATACCTTATTTTATATCATTTTTTATTTTGTAAAACGTAACACATAAATGCATAAACTATTTTTTTTGGAATTATGTACTTTACTCTTATATTACAGATTGTACACCAGAAATTTTAAGGAAGATTTTTAACTTTATATTTTTGTAATTTTTACAGTATTAATATTTCTATATACATATACTGGTTGCTAAGAATTAAATAAAACGTTATGTACCCTCATAGCATGCATGGTCACAGTGACGTCATTGTGACGTCACTGTAAGTCACTGTGGTCACGTCACATCTGTGACCAAAATGCCACCACTCAGTGATATCACATTGTGACTGAGATGTGAACTTCTTAGAAAACTTTAAAAAATTACAAAAATTATTAAAAACATGTTATTTACTGTAAAAAAAAAAATATTTTTCTGCCGGATTTAAATTTTTTTTAAACCGTGGTCCAAGTTGCCTCTGTGCCTCTAACCAAAACTTTTATTTCCATATAACATAAAATGTAATTAATTCATCAGCGACACAAAAAGATTTCCTAATTATGCGAATTTCATATTATTAAAAAAATGTTTTAGGTAAACAGACCTCGACTTATCTTTTATAAAGGTTTTTGTAAATGATCATCTGTTATACTAGAAGTTTCTCAAAGAGTAGTCGAAACATTTCTGTGGTTTCAAACTAAAAACTTTCTATTACAGTTAAGTCTGCAGATTTTAATGAGCACGCAGAAAGCGTCTTCAAGGTTTAGTCATTTATGCATTTCTTGCTTTATAATTTGCATTCAAGTCATTTTTTTTTCTTCTTAGTGTTTCACTATTTTAAGTAATTTTTTTTTTTTAAATTCTACTTCTTTCGCACGTTTAAAATAAAATTGACATTTTCCAAATATAAAATTAATGTACAAAATTTATGCAAAGTCCATGACATAATTAATTATTCATATTTTATTTTTTGTTTTCAAAATATATCTTTAAAAATTATTTTACAAGATGTTTTAATTTACAGAAAATTAATATTAAGATAATGACAGATTGACAAAGAAAAACTCATCTCTTCTGGATAATTTTCTTGTATTTTTTAAGAAGATATTTTGTATATATTACCTGTGATACAAATTTTACTTTAAAAAAAAGGGGGGGGGGGTCATCATTATTACCATTAAATTAATATGTACACATTTTGAAAAAATAAGCAATGTTTTATGTAGTAAACTCTAATTATGGATAATATTATTATTATAATTTACGTAAATGAAACTTTACAATTCAATAAAACTGATAAAAATAAAAGGTGAAATACAATAAAACATTTTCAAACAGGAAATTGAATTAGAGACAATTTGATAAAATTATTACGCATTTAATTTCCTTCCGAAACTGCTGTATAGAAAAACAAATAAAAACGAGAAACATCTGCTTCGAACTTCGAAACTTAAAAATCGTCTGCATCTGCACTATTTCAGTTGTAACGACTCGGCCGCAGAATAACGGATAAAAGTAACAGTAAAGCTTTTTAGAATAAACGCGGAAAGTTATGTGGACACTGGACAGCATAGACGTGTTGACACGGATTTAAAAACTAAAACAAGAACGTTCTCAGGATCCAAGTTAGTTCAGCTAACAAAATATAAACCCGAGAAAATTACGGTAGCTTTGACTTGTTGAAGATGATTCTAGTCATTGCTATCGTACTTATTATCGGATTTAATTGGTTCCCCAAAATCAAAGTATCACGTACAACGTCAATGAAATTAGGTATGTAAAAATATTATTTTCCCTGTTTGCTTTTTTTTAATCACAACAATTATAGTTAGCTTCTCATAAACATGCTGTAGAACATAAATATTTCATTACATTTATTTTTTATTTTGTTGAAATATCTAAAATACTACTTTCCTTGTTTGCTTTTTTTTTTTAATTACAATGATTTTAGTTATCATCTAATAAACAGGTTATGGAACACAAATATTTCGTTACATTTATTTTTTATTTTGTTAAAATATCTGACTTCCTTTTCAACAGCTTTGATCAGATTATTAAAATTAGTGATTTAAGTTGCATTTTAATCTGGTTTATTTTCATATTTAAATATTTAGTTAAAACCACATGGTGTCATAAATATGAAAGTATATGGACAAGTATTATAATCAATCATTAATATAATTAATAAACATTTAAAGATAATTAAATTATTTTAAAAAAATGCTTTTTATGGAATAAAATTATTGGCAAACATAATTTTTTAATTTTGTATTAAGTGATGGTCTTAAACAATTTGCATTGCATGTTTTTATTTTAAAAAATTGCATCTGCTCAGAAGAGGAATTTATAAAAAATAAGACACAACGGATACGTATACTATTAAAAGAGATCGTAGATATGTAATGTTAAAAAAAACGATTATTTAATGTATTATTCAACCTGAGAAATGTTTTAAAATCTATAAAGAAATAGTCATAGCGGGTGAAAGCTTTTTCAGTTGTTAAACATTCTTACTGAAATGTTTTCAAAGTGAACTAGAAGTCTGTTGGCAAATGAAAATATAGAAGTTACGCAATCAGTAAGTGTTTAAATATGATTTTACTTTAAAAATAACGCAAATACTTGAACGGTATGAATCTAAAATGTAATAACCATCTTTTATTATTTACTTTTTTTTCTGGATAATTTTCTCATTTTATTTCCTGAATGATTTTATCGAGATAAATTTCAAAGTATCGATATTATACACTCTTTATAAACAGCGTGATTAAAATGGATTTCTTATTTATAATTACCATAATCTTGTAAATAAAATATTAATAATAATAAGGAACCTATGTGTGGCTCTATTTTGTGTTTATGGTCTCAATTTTTATACTTTATTTACATTAAAAAGTAGTTAACCATTTGATACTGTGTCCATTATTTTGTTTTATTGTGTCATATAAAAATAAATATGATTATTTGTATTTCTAATACAATATATACAGTAGAGCGCCGATTGTCCGAACAAGTCGGGATCGACCCTAGTTCGGATAAGCAAAAGTTCGGATAAATGGGCAGACAGTTTAAGGGATGTTCTGACTATTCTAAAACCTTCACAGTTTATCTAGGTTTAGGACTGACAGCACCAGTTAGTACTGGATTGCTTAATTTTTTTTTAAATTGTTTTTTGTTTACTTTTTTATTATTTATTTTTTTTTCTCTTTTTATCATTTTCTAAACTTCAGAGATTATAATTTAAGCAAAAAAATAAATTGGAAGTTAGGTGTTTTTTTTTCTTTTTTAGAGAGAGAAATATTTGGATAATTGGAAATTCGGTTAAAAAGTATTCTTTGAGAGAAATATGCTGTTCGGATAATTGGAAGTTCGGTTAATTGGAGTTCCGATAATCGGCGTTCTACTGTATTTATAAAACTTTCACCAGACTTTATTCTAAAAATTTCGTTGTAGATTCTAATCTCTTTGTACTATTTATGATAATATCAGAGTTATAGATGCCATGGCAACATATATCCAGCCAGATAGATCTTTGGCAAAACATAAAAACTTTCACATTAGATGCAAAATAGAGTAGCTGCGGTGCTGTGTTTTATAAACAATAAGGTATTATTGTTTTTAAAAATCATAGATAGTAAGAGTTATTTTTATAATATATAATTTCATAAATAAAAATGTAATTTTGGCAATCAGTTATTAAAGTTATTTTTTAATAATCAAAAAGTTGTTTTATATATGGATTTTATTTTAAGCAAACCCTGATGTAAAATAAATTAACCCTTTGTATCACCGTTCTATGCATACCCAAAAGTTTTAGTTACTTTTACAGTGAGCATAAAAATACGATTTTATTTATTGCTGGTATCTTCCAACATAACGATTATTGCCGAAATTGTTCTTAGAATTCTCAACATAATGATACTGCTGATACTCAGTTAATTTTCTATACCAAAGCTGTATTTTTCATTTGAGTAGTTTCAAATGGTTATTGCTAAAATGTACTTCGGAAATTTTGTAATGCATGTATGTGGGATAAAAGACGTAAACAATACGTATATAATGACTATATGGCACATGATGAGCGTTTTGAGTGTATATATATATATATGTATATAACGCATGCATAAACTTCCCAATGATCTTAGCAATGTCGTTACTGCAATTTTTGCATAATCAAATTTATAGGGGCCTCTATAACAAAGAAGTATCTTATTTTCTCAGCCCCAACTTGTTTGCATTACAATCATATATATATATATTTTATGGTAATCAATATCATAAAACATATAAAATTTAATTACTTAATATCGGCATTTCTTTTTATCTTTCATTTTTTTATTATTATTATAAATGTTGTGTAATCGAAAAAATTCAACTTCACCAGTGACTTCGAGTTTGTAATGCGTATTAAATGAAATAAATTAATTTCATTCAGTATTTTCTATAGTTTAAAGAATATAAAAGGTATTGTATATATTATAACATATTATATTTTTAGCACAAATTTTATTTTGATAAAGATTTGAAAATTTAAACAAATTGTTTCTTTGGTAATTTTAATGATTTTAACAAATAGCTAATTTTGAAAAAAAAAAAAAAATGTGATAGATCGATCATTCAGTTGTCTTCAATATTCTCATTTATTGCAATAGGAAAGAAAGGTGAAACAAAAATTGAAGTCTGCGGGGCATTGCATTTTGATTCAATAAAATTGTTTTGGTATACCCTTGTTATAGCGGCCCCCAAGTTTTAATTGCGATGTATCGCCGAAGTATATTAACGTTATAGATGTAAATGATTTTACAACATGCATAATTATGACTATGTGTGACATGCATACGTGTTTACAACTGTACAAGTATGTCATAGCGTGACTTCACAACATTGCCACTAGTCACATATTCGTCACAACGTTAATGACAAAATCGTCACAAATCACACAATTTTCACAAAATTGTCACAATGTGACTTCAAAGCAGTGTCGCTGTCGTCACAGAATCATCACAGCGTTAAAGACAATTTCGTCACAAATGACACATATTTCACAAATTGATCTCAATGTGACTTTAAAGCATTGTCACATTCGTCACAAATTCGTCACAAAGTTAATACCAAAATGGTCACAAATGACACACTCTTCACAAATTTGTCACACCGTGACTTCACAAAGTCGTCACAATGTGACGTCACAAAAGAGCTCTAAAACGGCCATAACGACCTCACATTCTAGTCACAATGACTTCACATCGACGTCACGTGACGTCACATCGACGGTCACAATGTCACAGCGTGACTTCACAACGACGTCGACGTGACGTCACCATGCCTTACGGGTAGATATCCATCACTATGAATTTAAGGGTTAAAAATTCCCATGAGGTTCTAGTGCACTACGTAAATTTTAAAATCGATGAAATAAATTATGCGGAAAATGCAGAATGTTTATCTTCTTATCACTGTACCGTATTAACAAAAAAATATTTCGGGGAGTAATGTCACTCTTTTAGGGGTCGAACCTGTCTCGAAATTTCCAGAACATGAAATTCATCGGTACCATTATGTTTTTATAGAAAATCTCTCCTTAAATAATGTGAAATTTCTCTCGTTTTACCTAGATTTACTACTTTATAAAAAATTACTGATACTTCTCTTCAAAAATTCCCTGAAACATACGACCCCTGCTATTTTCAATGTTTTTAGTTACCTTAATTTCCGGTTTATAATCCACGGGTCAAACAATTATGTTCGAACCCAGAAATTTTATCTCATAAAATGTAACTTATTAATTCCCGGTAAATAACTTCAATCGTTAAATAAAATTTCTGTGTCGAAACATGATTGTTTGATCCACAGATTATAGGCCGGAAATTACGGTATATATTAAAAATTTGTGTTGTTAATTTTAAATTGACGTGGGGGGTAGGGTTCTTATTTTTTCCTAAGTAGTACAGTAAAACCGTAATAATTCAAAATCCCCGAGGATGTAAAAAAAAAATCGATCAAAGAGGATGTTGAGTTAAAGATGTTTTCTATAATTTCATAGTCAACAATTATTTTAGCGATTATTTAAAATCTGACATCTTATTAAATATGCTGTGAATATTCAGATTTTTGCAGCTGAAGTATTCTTTTAAGGAAGCTACTTTTCATTAATTTCTAAATCCGAAGTTATAATATTTGATAAAGAAGAATGAGCTGGGAAAATATTTAAAGAATACAAGAGAAGTTTTCTGAGTGAAATAGTATTTTTAATTAGAATATAGAAATAAATAATGAATTTAAATTAGAAAGCGCTCGTCAATGAAGATAAAATTTCTAAACATTTGGTGTGATATAATTTCCCAAATTCTTGCCAGTTTAAACAGGTTTCCGTTAAAATGTACCGAGTTAGCGAGTTTCTTTTTCATTTGCTTTAGTATTGTACGAACCATGTGAAGCATAACTGTAAAGTTACAGAGGTAGTCGAGTTATCGCGCATATGATGTGTTATGAAAAATGTTATTAATATTGAAATTCAAAATTTAAGAAAAGTGTTGCATTCTTTTTATCATTTTTTTCTTTTCACATATATTTAAAACTCTGAAATCCATATTTTAAATTTTGAGTTATCATAGAGAAAATCTTTGGAATTACTATAAAAAAAGATTTCTGTTTTTTATGGAACTTATTTTGTCCGACCAAATAATTTAATGAATGTGTAAGAAAGTAGCAAATAATGATTAACACTTAAATGCATGATTTTTTGTTTTGTTTCGTAAAAATTAGATATGATTCTCTGAAAGATTTATAACACAGGAATAGTGATGAAAAAAATCAGAAATACATTTTTCGTGTAATGCGTCAACTTTTTCTTATGCCTATACAAGTAAAAACTAAAATATCGCAAAGTAGTAAATATCGTAAGTATGAATCTAAATACCTTATTTAATATATTTTTTTTATTTTGTAAAACATATCCCTTAAATGCATAAATTATTTTTTAATCATGTTTTTTACTCTTATACTAATGATTAAAAACCAGAAATTTTAAGGCAAATTTTTAACTTTATATTTTTGTAATTTTTACAGTATTAATATTTCTATTTAAATATACTGGTCAAGAAGAATTAAATAAAAAGTTATGTAGCTTCCATCACTATGCGTTTAAAGGTTAAAGTTTCTTCTTTAGCCCTTTAAGACCCGATGTACTTGTAAACAAAATTAGTCATGCATGTAGAAAGTAAAACATGGACTGCAATTGCAACCTGTTAATCAAAAATCATACTTTACTCTATCTGCAAACCAAAACTTTCGTTCGATTCGAGTTTTTATTACATACGACTCAGAAGCAAGATCAATGGGGTGAAAAATGAGCTTCTCTCAGAAGCAAAAATTTAAATGAATGTCTAACCCGCACCATAGTGCGGGTTGGGCTTTAAAGGGTTACATGTTTTTGTAATCGTAACATTCATCGCCGCTTTTGAAATAACGAAATTCACAGGCAGCATTCGCTTTTTAATTTTTCCTGTTCCAAATTAGCGATTAAATCGAACGAGGGTTCCACCAAGGGATCAGTTCTTTTTAACTATGCGCATTTTTATTTATATTATACATGGATTCGGTTTAACGTTCTCTATAGGTGATATTTTGAAGTAAAAACTTTTTGTTGTTAAAAATTCTCATATCCTGAAAACGATTTGTATTTGTTCGTCTCTTCTGTATTTGTTCTTTTTACGAGACTTTCTGCTCATCTTCTTTAACTCTTAAATCAGCGATTTTTGATTTTGTTTTGAAAAAATTACATATGATTCTCTGAAAGGTTTATTGCACAGGAAAAATAATGCAAAAAATAAGAGATACATTTTTCATGTAATACGTCAATCATTTCTTCTGGGGCACATCCACAATACAAGTCAAAACTACACTCGTGTGGCTGTTTTACGCTAAAATAATGCAAATTAGTAAATATTTTTATAAGTATATCTCCAAATACCTTATTTTATATTATTATTTATTTTATAAAAGTTAACCTTTAACCCAGGGGTGTAAAAATCTAGGCGCCAGCAGGCAGTCTCTCACCACTAAATTTTATTAGTTTTCTTCGCTTAAATTTTATTGGCTATCTTGAAAAAAAACAGACGAAATATTAGGCGAAAAATAACGATTAAAATTTAGTGGTGCGAGACTGCCCGCTGGTGCCTATATTTTTACACCCCTGCTTTAACCCTTTAATTCACATGATATAATACGTTCCGGAAATTACGTAGTTCAGAGAATCTGACCTTACACCAGAAAGTTTCAATGGTTAATTTCACTTTATTTAAATACGGAATGTCTGTTTTTTAATTAAAGCAAATGTTACTATTTTAATTTTCTGGTGTGAATTAGGTATATGCGAATAAAAAAATCTATTAAATTCAAAAAAGTGTTGCTTGCATGTATGCAAAGCTGCACACTAAAGGGTTAAATGCGCAGATCCTCTATTATTTTTAGGTAAGTTGGACCATCTTTCCTAACACAAAACGCACACTAGGGAGTCAATATGGCGGCAATCAATTTTGTCTGTTAATTTAGCAATACATAGCTCTGTTAATGCTTATAAGACTTTGAGAGGTTTCTAACGTTAATGAGACGCATATTTACTGTAAATTACCATTTATTTAACTTTCTCGCATTATTTATTATATCTATCTGTGCATTAATACCTACGTGCCTGCGTTATAGACACATTTTCTTATCTACAAGATTAAAATGAGTGAAAGTTATGAAAGGATAATTCTGGAAAAGGACTTTTTGTCTGCTGGAATGTGGGTGGTACAACAGAAAATTACAAGGGTGAGTCAAATGAATGTGAGTCAAGCTACCTCGCGCAATAACGGTTCGGTCCATTATCTGTGACATGCGTAGCAGACTGACATCTCACATTTACGAAAGTGACACGGAAGTGTGAGAAAAAAAGTTTTTTAATGTTCTGATACACTGGGTTGAAGCATTACCGTCTCAATACTCAAGGCCTCCGGACTGATTTCGTGACGTACCAAATGAAGATTAACCCCTTGAAGGGCAAGCAATTGCGTTAGTGTAATGCTTAATTCCCACCGGAAATTTAGAAAAATTTTATTTCAAAATAAGGAAAAGCAATTTTTCGACTTTTCTCCACTAAAGTCTGAAAACTAAAATTTCCTAAAAATTTTCTGGTGCAAATCCTGATTAATCGTAGGTGGTATAAAATATATACCGCCACCGCTTAACCACTTGAGGGGCGGGGGGATATATTTTATCCCACATACGATTAATCAGAATTTGAACCAGAAAAATTTTAGGAAATTTTAGCTTTCTGACTTTAGTGGAGAAAGGTCGAAAAATTGCTTTTCCTTATTTTAAAATATTTTTTTTCTAAACATTCGGTGGGAATTAAGCATTACACAAACGCAATTGCTTGCCCTTCAAGAGGTTAATCTTCATTTGGTACGTCACGAAATCAGTCCGGAGGCCTTGAGTATTGAGACGGTAATGGTTGAAGACGGTTGCGTGTCATAATGGACGACCCAAAAGATAAACAGCGTGATGTAGTCAAGTTTTTGGCAGCTGAAGGTGTTTACCAAAACGAAATTACTCGCCCTATGGCTGCAGTGTACGATGAATATTGCATTTCATTGGCTACTGTGAAGCGCTGAAGCAAACTGTTAAAAAAAGGACGTGAAAGTCGCAAAGACGATCCAAGACCTGGCCAAAGTTACCATGAAATCACCCCCAGCACAATTGCAGAGGTTCATGAGCTGATTAGTCAAGAAAGGAGGATAAGAATGGACGAACTGGCAGAGCGGCTGAAAATTAGTCACGGTTCGCAATTGAAAATACAGCTCAAGGGAATCAGATTCTTGTCGAACGATGACGTGAAGGAGGCAGTTGCAGACACTTTGAAGCAGCAACCCAAGGTGTTTTATGAGAAGGGAATCAGTAGACTCGTTAGTCAGTGGGACAAATGTCTAAATGCTCATAGCGACTACTTTTAAATATAGTACTCCGTTTGTCTTGTATTTGCACTGCCTCACTTTCATTTCACTCGCCCTCGTATCTAGCAGTATAATGAAGAGTTTATGAATGCAAGATATTCGGATTTTATGACCTGTCATGGCACAAGTGGTCATCAGGACACGTGAAGTATTGGAAAAGAAAGGTGGAGTAAGATAGATAGAATCGACCGGGCAGGAGAATCCTATTCAGATAGAAAGGTGATAGTCGTGCTGTGAGCACGGTGTGTTTTCTTAGAAAAGTGTCTTACAGCAAAAGCTTACGTGTGTACCGATATTTCGATAGACCTGCGCAGTCTTAGTATTAAGAAAGTCTTCTTGTGTACATCCAAGAGAGACGGGGATAGCAGTGTTATACATGTATGTAATGATAGCAGTGTTATAACGCAGTGCATATATGGTATTCCAAAGTGTAATTTAACATAGTGCAGGATCTGCTATAGCTTTACTTTAAACTTAAATACTGTGTTTGACATAACTGCTGTAGATATTAAAATGTATCGTAAATATAGTGCTGCCACAGGCGACTATTTTTCTATTCTGTTCGCACCACTATACTTAAATACTGTGTTTCTCATAATTGCTGTAAAATCAAAATGCATCGTAAGTACGGGGTTGTGTAGGGGACTATTTATACAATTCGCACCACTATTATAAAACAAGTTGTAATATATTTCTCTTCCAAATGTGTTCAATTTGTATTTCAAAGATTTTTGTATTGTAAAAGGGATGCGAGGTAGAATTGAAAAAATAGTGGCCTGTGGCAGCAAAATTGCATGCACATTAAGCGTCCTATCTTAACCCCTTGAGGGGCGGTGGGATATATATATTATCCCACCTACGATTAATGAAGATTTGCACCAGAAAATATTTATTAGATTTTACCTCTCTAAATTTGGTGGAATCAAGTCGTAAAATTGCTTTTTCTTATTTTGCAATAATTTTTTTTTAAGATTCCGGTGTGAATTCGACATTACAGAAACACAATTACGTGCCCCTCAAGGGTTAAATGGGAGAGGTAACCGCAAGATTAAAGATGAGGTCACATCAATGAAGGCATGCGCCACGTAGCGGATGGGATTGAACTACAGGAAGATGCCTAACTGTTTCTCACTTCACACCACTAAAATTGTAAAATTTTTTTCACCTTGCTTAATTGACATCCCCCCCCCCCCCCGCTTTCTCGCTACGCCGTTATTTTACAATAAATCTGGTAAACCAGATTTTTTGCATATTCCATGAGTGACTAAAGATTTAGAAAATATGCACACATGGTAGATATTCTGTCATATATGACGTCACTAAAAGCCCGCGTATGTGGATTATCAACCCCGTCCACTAGATGGCACATCTGTGTTAATTTACTCCCGATTCCAGCATTAAGCTTGTACGCCTATTATGTATGCAGTTTTGTGTGGCAGGCCTGTAAATAAATGTTCAATTTAATATTTATTGGAAATGCCCTAGTAAAATGATTCTCAAACTTAAATCTTGTCCGGTATCACACATCTATACTCGTAGCGGAAGAATGCAAAATCAACGATCTAAATAATATATACACCGAAAAGCCATTACATTATGACCACCCTCCATCTATAACAATGAGCTCTCCCAGAAACAAAACCACGGCGCGTGCGCGGCTGATATTGGGGTATATAAAGTTCCCGTCATTGTATTTAAAAACATAGAGTGATTAGCGACTTAATGGGAAAATCAGCAGATTTACCAGACTGTGATAAAGGTCAAATCGTTATGGCTCGGCGACTGGAAACGTGGATATCGGAAACTGCGCGTTGGGTGGGCTGTATACGTGCAGTCATTGCGAGCACGTGCCGAAAGTGGTGTATGGAAGGTGAAACGACAAATCTTCAGCGAGCAGTGTGTCGCTAGCGGCGCATTGATTCTGGAGGAAAGTGGAGATTGTTACGCATTATTCGTCGTGACAGAAGAGTTTCAACTGCCGAAATCACCAACAGCTGCAACAGTGGTGACCCAGGCAGTGTTTCTCAACACACAGTGCCGCGTGTACTGCTCCGTATAGGCCAACGCGTCCGGGGGGCTAAGCAAGTTCCTGCGCTGACAGCACGTCAGCGCCAGCAGCACGTGCAACGGCCCATGAAGATCGGAATTAGACCATATAATAATGGAAGAAAGTTGCATGGTCCGACGAATTATGTTTCCTGGTCCATCATATCTACGGGCGCGTGCGAATGCGCCGATTTCCAAAGGTAACACTGGCTCCCGGAAGCACAGTTGGCCGGAGACAAGACTGCGGCGGCTATATTATCGTGTGGGCGATATTTTAATGGAGCGCATTAGGATCCACAATCCCCACAGAACAATCCCTGACGTCTGTGCGCTACCTGAACATCGTTGCAGACAAAGTGCACCCATTAATGACAACAACGTTTCCGGCGGGATATTGCATTTACCAGCAGGATAATGCACCATGTAGTTCGGGTGGAATCGTCAGGGAGTATTTCGAGGAACATTCTAGTGAGTTTCAAGTCATGTTCTGGACACCAAATTCACCTGACATGAATCCAAAAGAACATTTGTGGTTCCACCTGGAAAACACAATTCGTGCTGCCACGCTACCATCTCACAATATGCGAGAATTTCAGTAACAGTTGGTGTGCGATTGGTACCAAATACCTCAGACTACCTATAAGAACTTTGTCGAGTTGATACCAGGTCGGGTGTTGGCGGTTTTGAGGGAGAAATGTGGTCATACGTCATATTAAACAGATGGTCATAATGTAATGGCTCTTCGGTGTATATATATCAGGGTTCGTACGGGTACCTTTATTTTCAAGGCCAACTATCAGTATTTTTTTATAGAAAAATAAACCTACTTTAAACGGCCAAAATTTCGTCTTATTTAAAGAGAGATTTTCCATAAGAAAATATTGGTACCGAAGAATTTCTTAGTCTGGACTCGTATGAATCCTGTATATCTTCACATGTGGCGATTCAAAGAAAAGTAATTTCTATCACAGACTTTTTGTGTTAAATAAGAAAAGAATTAAGACGTAGTTTTGGCTACTTCTCTTGTTACATTGTTTTAAATTTTACAATCTCAAAAACTAAGTCTAGATAATGAAGAAAGAAAATTCTTATTTAAATAAGAATTGTCGTGTTTTTATATCAAACATCTTGCTAATAATAAAAAACAATGTTTAATTAAAAATATATTTGTTCGATTCAAATACAATATATAAAACGAGTAATTTAAAAAAGTCTTTGATGAAGATATTTAAAAACTATTTTAACAAAAAAGGTCAAAGTTTCTTCCCTTTGAGGGATTCAGTACTGAAATCAACATTTGCTATATCTATTGTCTTTCAATTAAATTGTAGAAAATTTTATTTTCTTATCTTTACACATTAATAAGGAAATCTAATGCGAAAAAAAGTCTGTGTATGTTAAATTTTGTTTTCTTTCAGCCGATAAGTAAAAGAAAATGCAGTTGAAAATACACTGATGAATGTCACCAGTTAATTTGACAAAGCAGATTTCAAACCATTTCTTTTATTTTAATAAGAGATATAAAAGAAAAAACAGCCAAAGCTTTAGTCAATACTGAAGGTTTTTTCAAATGAGAAAATCTCCGTGTACTGTAACAAATGCACTAAAATTTTGCCAAGCCTAAATATTAGTCTATCTTGGGAAAAAAGGGAATTACGTAATGATCAAATATTTGAGAAAGTATTGATTCTTTCATAATATAAGTTCGTCTAATATTCAATAAATGCTTTACGGCATTCCTTTGAGAAAAATAAATGTGTAAAATAAATGTGTATATTAAATATAGTCTTCAGCTATTATTAAACAAAGATTTTTTTATATTTTTTAGGGAGTGATTGAACTCACACGAATCCCTTATTTCTCAAATTAGCTAACGCTTAATGTTAATCACTTATATTCTTTGACATTTAACCCTTTTCGGCGCAGTGTGCCCGGGTCGGGATACCTAATTTTATTTCCAAACATACAAACGGCACCAAGAATTTTTTAATAAAATTTTGCATTAACAATGAAAATATAAAGTAACGAATTTTTAATTGCTAAAAAAGTCGTATGTAAATTCCGGGGTCAGTCGATGATTTGATCATTTTACAACTAAATTTATCTCTGCCGAAAAGGGTTAAAAATTTGTTACATACAATGATATGCTGTCTATTGTGGTAACTGCAGTTCTTTTTATTATAATTTCTGAAGTAACACGAAGTTTTGAATGCGGTTTGGATTAAAATACTATAAATTAACTAAAGTTTAATATCAGTTAACCCCAGTTTTCTTTTGTTTTATTCGATTTAAGAGTACCTTAGTCCTTAGCACATATGTTTCTGCGAAAAATGATGAAGCGGATTTTTTACATAGCGATTTTTTTTTTAAAACTTAATGTGCAAAATTTCTTGAATCTATGAACTGCTACACGTCTTACCTTTTGCTGAATTCAAACAAACAGATATATTAAGAATACCCCAAAAAAAAGCTTAATAATCCATAAAAAATATATTCACACCTTAATTACAATTATACGAAAATTATTCTGAAAAATAAATCTAGTTAGCGTGTTAAAATAATAAGAATGAGGAATGAGGTGTAGGAAAATATACATATTTACTAACACATTACATACATATTTAAAAACATTATACTAATTTTTGTAATTGTCATCCAACACACTGATGCATTTATCCCAACAAGTGCCATTATCTAATTCATCATGCAGTTATCGAAGAAGGCAATCGCTTGTAAGTTTAGCTGGTTTACGGCTGTGTGTTACGGCATCATTCACCATGTGTTTTTTGTTCCCACTCTATCCACCAAAGAAATTTTTAAGGTTTCGAAAAAATAAAAGTTCCTATACTGGTGAAATAGTCTGACCTTTTCATCTTCCACTACAGGCGGCCAAATAAGCCACTTTTTCTTTATTGTACATTAGGGTGGAGCGCTCGCCTATGGGGAAAAAAAAATTTCTTCAAATCAAAATTGGCCGGTGTGGGAAAGTTGCTCTATCAGATCCTCATTCTGAATATAAAATATCTTTGAAAAATATTAATATTAAATACTGCCCCAAGGTCATTGAATATTGAGAAAAAACGTAAAAGCGCTCGGCTATGGAAAATAATTTTTTTTTTCAAATCAAAATGAGGCGGTGTGGGAAAGTTGCTCTATCATATCCTGATTCTGAATAAAAAATATCTTTGAAAAATAGTAATATTAAATACTGCCCGAAGGTCATTGAATATTGAGAAAAAACGTAAAAGTTGTGCATTTTCCTATTTTTTTCCTCAAATATACAAACTATTTTATTAATTTAATTTAAAAGGATGATCATCGAATTATCATTGTTGTTATTATAAATTTTTAGTAAAATTATGTAATATTTATATCAAATTCGCTTTTATTATGCTTACTCAACGACTATACTTTTTTTAATATATGAAATTTGGGTAATTGTAATTGTTTTATATTTTTTACTTAACCTGTGTAAAAAATATAATTTGAAATTATTCTTAATGAACTATAGTAATAAGATAAAAATAATTTACTATTGCAATTTACAAGCAACGAAGTTACCATTTTATAGTAGTCCATACTGTTTTTTGGTTTTAAAAACTGCCTTTTTTTCCCGAGACTCCAGACAAGTTTTAATGAACTCAACGCGTCTCAAAGGACCACAAACAGCAGGAGAAGCCTCCGTAACAAGTTTCACACATCTTTCAGTGGCTTGATTGTGACAAGGGAATAGTTTAATCTTAGGTAAGATGTCTTCATCTATTGCCTTTGGATTTAGGATACAATTTGTAAGAATATTATGGTCTAAGAACTTAGTTAATGGTGGTTGTATCACGGTCACTTCAGCCCAATTTATAGAATCTATATAGACTTTGGCTTCCAAATTTATCCGTATGTAAAGAATTTCTTGACTTTCGAGATTTTATTGTTCTGCGTAGTGCCAAAGCTCTTACATAGTATGTAAATGTGTTGGCACTACGCATAATAATAAAATCTTGAAAGTGAAGACATTCTTTAGGTACGTTCAAGTTACCTGAGATCACGTATGTAAAGAATTTTTTGACTTTCGAGATTTTATTATTCTGCGCAGTACCACACTTATATAATATGAATGAGAATAATAATGCTATGCAGAATAATAAAAGTTTCACGAAAACAAACGATCAAGTTACCTGAGAGACCAAAGACTATATCGATTTCATAAATTAGGCTGAAGTGACCGTGACATAACCACCATTAACTAAGTTCTTAGATCATAACATTCTTACAAAGTGTATCCTAAATCCAAAGGCAATAGATGAAGACTTCTTACCTAAGATTAAACTATTCCCTTGACACAATCAAGCCGCTGAAAGATGTGTGAGACTTGTTACGGAGGCTTCTTCTGCTGTTTGTGGTCCTTTGAGAAGCCATGGATTCATTGAAACGTCTGGAATCTCGGAAAAAAATGCCAGTTTTTGAAACCAAAAAACAGTATGGACTACTATAAAATGGTAACTTCACTGCTTATAAATAAAACAGTAAATTATTTTTACCTTATTACTATAGTTCTTTAAGAATAATTTCAAATTACATTTTCTTACACAGGTTAAGTAAAATATGTAAAACATTTACAATTACCCAAATTTCATATATTTAAAAAATATATAGTCGTTGAGTTAGTATAATAATAGCGAATTTGATATAAATATTACATAATTTTACTATAAATATATAATAATTATAATAATAATTAGATGATCATCCTTTTAAATTAAGTTCATAAAATAGTTTGAATATTTGAGGGAAAAAAATGGGAAAATGCACAATTTTTACGTTTTTTCTCAATATTCAATGACCTTGGCGCAGTATTTAATATTAATATTTTTAAAAGATATTTTTTATTCAGAATGAGGATATGATAGAGCAACTTTCCCACACCGCCCCATTTTGATTCGGAAAAGAATTTTTTTTCCCACAGGCGAGCGCTTTTACGTTTTTTCTCAATATTCAATGACCTTGGGGCAGTATTTAATATTAATATTTTTAAAAAATATTTTATATTCAGAATGAGGATCTGATAGAGCACCTTTCCCACCCCGGCCAATTTTGATTTGAAGAAAAAAAAAATTTCGCTCCACCCTATTGTACATGTTAGTTATGCTTTAATCGAACAATCAAAATCCTCTCCTAACGGTTTCATTACTTATAACACCTCACAGATTTTTTTGCACCTTTCTGTTGGTTGTATATTCCTTGCTTTCAAAAAGCGAATTACAGAACAAATTTTACAATAGTCTGGAACTCCTATCGTCTTAAACTTCATTAGTGCTAATTTACGAGTGTCCACTTTACACCATACGAACTAATGCACCTTTAACCCTTTCCGTCACAGTGTGTCCGGTTCGGGATACCTAATTATAATCAAAAGCTTACGAACGGCACCAAGAATATTTTTGTAAAATTTTGATTTTACAATGAATAGTTAAAATAATATGTTTTTCATTTCTAAAAATGTCGTTTTAAAATTCCGGTGTCAGTCAATCATTTCATCATTTTACAACAAAAACTGCCCGTGTCAGAAAGGGTTAACCCTTTCAGGGGCAAAGTAATTATGTTCATAAAATTTTGAAATGATTGACTGACACCGGTATTTATGATCAAATTTATATTTAAGTAAGTAAAAGCTTTTCTTCGTTAACACTATACAAAGCAAAATTTAATTCCTAAATTCTGTGGCCAATGTGGCGTTTGGGAATTAAAATGAAGTGGTATACATTATATGCCGGTGCCCTTCAAGGGGTTAAAGGGAGCTGACTCATATCCATCTTGTTGCCTAAAATAACAACAATATTGGGGGCCGGCTCAGCATTAGTCAACCCCCGCACTACCGCAGCACTACCGACAGAGCTAATGTTGACGTATTTAAAAGGTCTGTCGCTCTTCCCCATTGGCTAATATTAATCGGGTTCAGCTTCGTTATTCATTCCGAGACCATAAACGACGGAGATGATTCAACCAGTATTGTAGGAAGGGCTTAATTTGCGACGGAGCCCACCGGAGCCCGGCTCCGGTACTTTTCTGTTTTTAGTAAATATTTAAATATTGGTCGGAATTCACCGGAGCTCATAAATACAGGGCTCTGGAGCCCAGTGCAATAGTGCTTCCGAAAAACCGAAGCCTAAATTACCTTTTCCTTTCCTTTCCATCTGCAAGGTTTTGCATTCATTTTTATCAAAACTCTTATATGTGACGTAATGTATCGCACATGTAGGAGATGGAGATAAAACGGACTCGATTTTTATATCAGTTTTTGGGCTTGGACTGACTGGAGCTCAATCTGTATTATATTTAAAATTTGATTTATTGGTGTATAGAAAAAAAAAACTTTTCCTCCTTTAAAATTACGTATTATATTCTATTTCAAATCATTTTAATGCTATTTTGATCAGAATGAAGGGGAAACAGAAATCGTGTTTTTCTATTTCAAATTTATGCCGGCGACGTGTCGATACGGCGACACTCAAGAGACTGAACAGCGAATTTACTTTCAGTTCGATTTTCTTTTGTGACAGTAGAATAATTTTTTATTGACTTTTTCGTTTTTTAAAAATTTTATTTAGATATCTAACCTGAAAAGAATATTTCTGTTTTAGCGAACGAGCATCAGAGTGAGGTTTTTTGTCTTCTATTGCGTACAAGTATAAAAATCACGTTAGTAATTTTTCTACTTATTTTGTATGATGAACGGTACCAATGTTAAGGCTCTGCTCTGCACATTTACGAAGCCACTTTCATTTCTAAGTAGATATAAATTGCCATGTATTGTTATTCTGATAGAAAGCAATCGAGCAGTGTTTACCCCTTTTCTATAAAACCATCGATTCTTTCCGATAATGGTGTCAATTTTTTAATTTAATCTGATTTTCAGGGACTCACCACAAAAGATTGTTATGTGGAAGAAATCGATTATAGTTTAAGATAAGCCCCTTTTATAGGATATTTTTCTGTTCTTCAGCATATAAATATTAATTTCTGTAAATTTCATTTATTTTTTCTGAAAAATGCATACCTGCGAACTATCCCTTTTTTGTGTTATTTTTTCCTAATCATAATTCTTACCATATTTAATTGCAGAATTCTGCAGTTAATTAACATTAAAATTAGGCAACGATTACTATTCAGAAGGCGTGATAACTAAAAAGTGGACTAGTTGACAGCTAAGTATATGCTGATAGGTATATTTAAAATTTTTATTTCGCCAAAAAAAAAAAAAAAAAAATGCTTTAAATTTTGCAAATAATGTACGAAATATAAATATGGAGGTTGGAGTGACAGAAGGGCAGGGGGAACGGTACGATTGTTGTACCAGTACAGCAGAATATTAGGGCTCCGGTACTTTTTTTGTTAGAAGTTAAGCCCTGTTGATAGGTATATTTAAAATTTTTATTTCGCCAAATAAAAAAAAAAATGCTTTAAATTTTGCAAATAATGTACGAAATATAAATATGGAGGTTGGAGTGACAGAAGGGGCAGGGGGAACGGTACGATTGTTGTACCAGTACCGCAGAATATTAAGGCTCCGGTACTTTTTTTGTTAGAAATTAAGCCCTGCTGATAGGTATATTTAAAATTTTTATTTCGCCAAATAATTAAAAAAAATGCTTTAAATTTTGCAAATAATGTACGAAATATAAATATGCAGGTTGGAGTGACAGAAGGGGCAGGGGGAACGGTACGATTGTTGTACCAGTACCGCAGAATATTAGGGCTCCGGTACTTTTTTTGTTAGAAATTAAGCCCTGATTGTAGGAGCTCTAATACGAACTGTTCTGTTATGATGCGCTCTTTAGTCATTCAGGGGGCGATACATTGGAGTTTTGAATAAAGAGGAAGAGACATATAGTGTATTGGCTAGCAGTTGCGAGTGAAGTAACTGAGGAGGTTGTCACAATATGACTGCTAATTTTTAAATCGAATCCACTTTTTCTGATTATCGCAGGTGAAAACTTCCAACAGTAAATTTGAATGGAAAATTTCGTTTTATTTAAACGCCTTGTTCATGGGAAATTCCTCTCAAAAATATAGTAAAAAGTTTCTATTTCTTTTTACTGGTGTCAGTTTGCCCAGGTATTATAATCTTTTCACTGCATTGGCAGCAGGTTGTCTTGGTTGTCCCAATATGGCAGAACTACTAACGCTGAAGTAAGTCTTCACCAGTAAAAATGAATATAAGTTTTTGGAATTATTTTTGACTGAAATTTGCTATTAATAAGGCGTTTGAATATAGAAAAAAAATTTGTACTTAAATTTAGTGATAGAAGTTTGTCCCGGCGGTAATGAACCCCTTTTAATGTGGTTACAGTTGAAGCTTCACTTTTTCAAGGATATATCAGTTCCTCTTTCTTAATAGTTCCATGGGCGATACCAAGTAGACAGAGTACCTCTCTACTTCAGATTCTTAAGTTACAACATTCAAGAACTCACTTGTGAAATAAAGCTTGTTTTTGCATGATATAAAAATACTCTTAGTGTGTGCTTGTATACGAACAAAATAACTGAAATTTTACATATAATTATCCATATCCAACACTCATAATATCGTAATTGTTAAAATATAATAACTAATTAATATATGCATTGCAAAAAGCTACTAAAGTGCTTGTTGAGCCCTGTTGATCATATCGCAAATGAAATGAGATGAGATTAATCGCCGTTTTAAATTTTATTTACATTCTGTTTCGTATATAACTGTTTTAATAAAATTATGTAATTCTTATTAAATACTTGTAAAATACAAATTTTGTTGCACGTGCATCAACGACAATAGCTTTTGATTCAATTCCCAATATTAAGTATTTTGCGTTTAATTGTTTATAACAAAATGGTCTGAATATATACACTGCATTTTAATTGAAATTAGCATATGAAAAATAATTTTCAGTGAGTTATAAAAGTTTAAAATTTTTCTATTTATTGTTTTCCAGGAGTCTTTTATTGCTATTTATTTTATTTATTATGATGATGGATCAAATAAAACTCTCACTTTGGAGTGAAATACATCCAAAAGAAAAATTGCAGGCACAAAAATAGCTGCTAGCTTGCACGGATTTTTCTTACCACCAAAATTTAATAGAAATTTTTGACCTATTTAAACTTTAAAATTTTTTGAATTCCAGTGATCCAATTAGCTAAAATTTACTATTAAATTTTACTGGTATCAAAAATATGTACAAGTTGGTAGGTATGCACAAACCTAATGGACTGTAGCTAGTAGCTCCAAAAACGTCATTTGACAAGTGGAGGAATTTGCTTTTTTCTTTTCAAGATTCTAAATAATGATGAATGCGGTAGCTTTATTTTACTACATTTTTACTCGTAATTTTAAAGCTTTTTTTTAATATACTAATTTCGTCGCCATGTTTATCAACCGAGAATAGTTTTTGAGTCATTTTCTTATATTAAGTATTTTTTCCAAAATTATAACAAAATTTTCTCAATTTTTACTTTCTTCTATCTTTACAAGAAGAAAGTATTGGATTCATGAAAATTTTCGAATTCCGGTTTTCGACGGATTTACACGTTTTAGGGGTCAGAGATTCCAAAAAACATGTTTTTACAAAATGTCTGTCTGTGACTGTGTGAGTCTGTCTGTGTGTATGTGACACAAATTTTGTGGGCGCTCTATCTCAAGAACTAATGCACGGAATTTAATAAAAATTTATATTCAGTGAGTCCCTAATACAAATTGATGCTGATTAGTTTTTGGTGTAAATCGCTCAACAGGTGGCGCTGCTATGCTGAATTTTTCACGATTTTCGCAATAGCTCTATCTCACGAACTAATGCACGGATTTTGATCAAACTTCAGATTTAGTTAGTTCTTGATATGAATTGATGCTGATTACGTTTTGGTGTAAATCGCCTAACAGGTGGCGCTGTTATGGTGAATTTTGCAGGATTTACACGATTTCCCCAATAGCTCTATCTTAAGAACTAACGCACGGATTTTCATCAAACTTCAGATTCAGGTAGTCCTTGATATGAATTGCTACTGATTATGTGTTGGTGTAAATCGCCCAACAGGTGGCCCTTCCGTGCTGCCTTTTTCACGATTGCCTCAATAGCTCTATCTATAGAACTAATGGACGAATTTTCATCTAACTTCAGATTTAGTTGTATGGTGACACAAGTTGTTGTTAATTAGGTTTTAATGTTAAACACCCAATAGGTGGCGCTGCTATGTCGGAATTTTCATCACGATTTTTGCTATAGCTCTATCTCAAAAACTAATGCACGGATTTTCTCCAAACTTCAGATTCAGTCAGACGTTGACATAAATTGTTGCTGATTAGGATTTGGTATACATCACCCAATAGGTGGCGCTGCCATTCAGCATTTTGCTGGATTTAGACGATTTTAGTGATAGTCATATCTCAGGAACTAATGCACGGAATTTCATATCTTTAGAATCCTCATGAGATGCATAGATTGCCATTTAATTTTGGCAGTGTGATAGCGAATTTTGAAGTATTAACATGTATGAGATAGAAGAAAGTTTTGGGATTGGTACATCCGACTAGTTATAATTGAGTTATAAATAAAGAGGAGGAGACAGATAGTGTACTAACTAATCTAATCTAATCGCCCACCCTGGGAACCTGCTTGTGGCTTATGGTTGGGTCAAGCCCCTAGCCCAGGCCGCGATGTTCCTTGAAGAGGAAAAATAATTAGTTAATTATGAAAAATAAAATTACTACTACATGAGTTCCTTAATTAATAATACTTAAGAGATAAGATACAGTTATACAGCATAAGCAAACTTGAGTTGAGTAACCATTATGAGTATATATTTTTGAGATGAAGGAGCAGCACTGAATGGGGGATCAAGACTGCCAATTAAACCTAGTGGTCATTTAGATTTGTTCATCACTTAAGTTTTCACGGTACTCCACAGAATAAGATTAGTTGAGTAATAATATTATACACAATTTGGCAACACAACACAAAATGTAGTAAATTAATTTCTGGTAATTTAAGTAAGGTTGGTTGGTTGGTTGATTTTTGACGGCCAATTATCTGCACGAGGGATATAGATTTAAGTACGGTTTCGTTATTTAAAATAATGTAATATGGTTAAGATACTATTTGTAAAATAATTTATAAGTAATTTGTTAAAATTTGGCGAGGGTTTATTGATAACCCACAACATATAGATGAAAATTTAGAGTTATTTATATACACGGTTGGCAAAGCCCCCGTCATACCAACCTGATCTCATAGAATGGCTTTTATCATGTCCCTGATTTGTATTTCTATATTACATTTGATAGAGGAATGTAGGACACTGCGATGAGTCTGCTGTATGTATATGATAGTTTTCAAGACTTAAACAGTTTGTACAGTTCTTAAGTTCTGGTTTATCAGAGTTTATACAGTTCTTAGTTGGGCGACCCATTGCACAATAAGCACAAATTGAGTCTCTCTTGCAGAATTTCTCCGAGTGTCCATAGATCTGGCAATTAGCACAACGAACTATCGGTTTGTAGAGATGAATCCCACAATGACGCAATCCCACATTGAGAAATCCCATTCTGAGTAAGATATTAGAAGTTGGACTGTCCATCTCGAGTACCAGCTGGTAGTTATTTGATTTTGATTTCTGTATGACCTTGTAGATTTTTACTAGTAAATTATTTTTGAAGTTAGGATGTAGTTTTATTAAGTTGTTGATGTATTCACTTGGTATGTTCTTGGGAATACCTGTTATTATTATTCGTTTAGTGCTGTATTAGCTGTATTTAATTTCTGTTTTACTATTTATCTCTTCAATTTTTTTTAATGCTTAAGTAAATTTCTTGCAACTGAGCTTCTGTATATGTTTTTATGATGATTGTTTTCTTATTTCTTGATATTTTGCTTAAAAATAATGGTAAAGTTTCTGATACGATTAGTTTTGTATTTATGATGTCACGTACCTTTATTATCGAAGTATCTTCTAGGCACCATCGCTTCCTCTGTCAGTGTATTCTCTTCCCACGCAATGCTCTTCTCCCATATCTCTTCTTTATAATTTTCTTTATAGCTTTTGTCTATTTTTATTGATGTTTCTTCTAGCATTTTTTCTAATCTTAGAAGTTTTTCTTCTATCAGTATGATTTCTGGTTCTCCATAAATTGCATTTTCAGCTGTTCTCCAGAAAGACCCTCCAGATGTTCTCCTCCTCCTTCTTTCTTATGAGTTTGCTCGGCTTCTCCCATCTGAGGAACCGTACTATTTTCATTTTCTTGTTCTTTTTCTTCTTTGGTAATAATTGTTGTCTGAGTACTTCTAGTCGTTGTTTTAATGATGGTTGTTGTTGATTTATTTAAAATTTTTTTTTGTTTATTTTAGTTTTGTGTTGTTGTTCTTGTAATTCTTTCTGCAGGTTCTCAATTTTTGCAGTTTTATTAGATATTTCATTTTGTTTGACTAATAATCTCGTTTCTAACTTTTTTGCTTTTACTATTAGTTGTTCACTAATTTTCTTCTGCTCTGCATAATTCTTTAGTATATCTTGTATTTGTTTTTTGTTGTTGTTATTATTCTGTCTTGTTAGTTCTTTTATGTTTTCTTCCATGTTTTGGAGGTCGAATGTTTGTTCCTTTATTTTTATTTCTTTTTCTTCTGGTAATAGTTTGTAATTTGTTACTTCTTGTTCTTTTTTCTGTAATAACTTTTCTAAAATGATCTTCTCATTGTTAGTGTATGTAACTTTTTCTTCCAGTTTATTTATTGTATCAGTATTTTCTTTTAGCCGTTCTTTCTTTACAGCGATGACAGAACACTCCTCTTCACTTTCATTCGCTTCTATTTTATTATCTATTTTACTTTCTCCAGTACTTTTGTTACGTTCCCCATGATCGCCCGCGTCATTGGATGCTCTTTCCTGATCAGTGGTATCCTCCTCACTTGATGGAAGGCATTTAATTTTGTCGTACTCATCGTATTCTTCCTCTTCGTGACTGAGTGGATCATAATCTTCCTTCTCAGACAACATTTCACTATCACTAGGATGATCGTCCAGTCTATAATTTACTAGTTGTTTGTATTCTGTACTTTGATATTCCATTTCTTCTTTTATCAGGTGAAATACCATTATAAGTTGTAGATGATCCATTACTATTTTACCTATTTTTATCCCCTTATTTGTCATTATGCAGTATATTTTGTTAAGTATTTTTTCAATTCTATAGTGTGATAGAGAAATGTTTATGTCATTTAGGTCTTTATTATATGAGCTATAATATGGACTTATTTTGCAGTTTCCTATATCTATAGCTTTAGAATACTCCAATCGATAGGGCTGGTATTTAAGTGTTAGATGCCATTTTTTGTTATGGTCTTTATAGTTATTAAGCCTTTCCAGAACAATATTAATTGCTCTAGTATGATCCACTGACGGAGTATTTGCATATGGGCTTTTTCCAATCTTATTCATCTCCACCGCTTTAATATGTGGCAGTTGTCTTAGATGACCTTTTCTGAATGCTCCATAAAGGTATTTGTCTTGGCTTCTGATAATTAATAATAGTTGTTTTACTGTTTTGTATGTGAAAAAAGGCTCTTCCTTATGTTCTAATATTAATTGTTTTACTTCATTGTATGTGATGACATGTTCTTCAAAGTAGTCCTTACTGTCACGTTCAAGTTTTTCACTTCCTTGAGTTATTCCTCCTTAGCTGGCAAGTGCCGGGATTGGTAATGTCATTGTTAATTAGTTTAGAAGAGATTGTATAGTAGTTATAGTAATGATGGAAGTTGGATAACTTCACTAATATTTTGATAGTTTACTTATACTGAATAAGGTAATATTTATTGTTACACCATCCATTTGTGATATTAGTTCCATCAATAATTTATTGAAATTACTATATTTAGGATAATGATAGAAATTTTTTTAAGATTAATTAATTATTATGCAGTTAAATAGCTCAGGGGGTCCACCAGAACCCGGCCATACATCTTTGAAGAAAAGGTATATAGAAAGAAAAAAGCAAAAACCTATAGCCGTAGCTACCGTAAATGACTAAGAGAAATGAAATTTAAAAAGCCGAAAATGGGGAAGGATTTTGGATAACAAATAAAAATAAATTAAATTAAATTAAATGATAGAGATAGAAATTTAAAAGGCAAACAATGAAAGGGGAATACATGTGATATACTTCCCATGACTCAGAAGTTTGTACACTGATTAAAAATATGTTATTATTCAGTAATAAATAATACAGTTGAGGTTATATTATGCTACTTTGTACATATGTAACAGTTATTTATATTACGATATTCATTTGTTCAATATTCACTTTTTATTTATTCATGGGTAGTCATGGTAACTTCATATTAATTCCTCTTGATAACAATGTATATAACAATATGACAATAATAATAAAGTATAATAGTAACGGAGTATACATGATTTGGTCATGATAATAGACAATTTCAAGTATTTACATCAGATTTAATATGTACAGTATTTACATTTCTACCAGATTTCCCATTCTCCCATTAATAAACGAAAACGATTAAATATCAGGTGCTAGTGGTTGATGGAAGCTATCCATAATAAGAATAAACCTGGAAGATCAGATTCAGACAGGATATGTTTTATAATTCAATTCAATGTCATTTAATTATCATTATTTCGTTTGTTAATTTAATGCTGAAGTTAGTTTACTTTTCAAGAGATAATTAAGTAAATTGTACTCACCCAGAAACCCGCAGCACTTGCCTGAAAAGGAAAAGTAGATTACACAGTAATTTATGAGCAATAACACCGGCACCTCTCCCCACAGCATTAAAATTTTTCATTATGGATGAGTTGTTAGCTTTTAATGTAATTTTGATGAAAAAGATCCAATCTGTAGCATATTAATTAAAAAAGTTCGATAAGTTACGCGGAATTATGTGAAGGGTGAAAATGTTGAGTGGGACCACTTTATGAGAATAGGGTGATATGATAACAGAAATAATCCTGACTCTTGCCTTAAAAACAAATAAAAGTTGCAAAAGTAAAGTAAAATGTGGGAAGGAAGTGTGATGGGGGAAAAGTGGTACATGGGACAATTTACATTCATTGAATGATCCATAACGTTAAAAGAAGCAAGGCTCTATCTCAATTTACAAAAAAGTTGCTAAATTTATATTTAAAGGAGGGGCGCGAGCAAAAAAGGAAATGTATTAGTAAAGATAAGATAAATACGTAAAAATGTCCAAAGTTGTTGAAGTGTAATAAGAAATACTAAGATATGAGTGTGCTCCAACAAAGCCCCCACACCATGGACGCTAATTTAGTTAGAATAAATTGAAAGGCGCCAATAAAAAGGGGAGGAAAAGTTTACTTCGGTTGTTTGCACCTAAATTTGGCGCAGTGAAAATCGCTTACGGTTCTTAGTTTCCGAGATATTAAGCAATTTGTAAAAAAATTCTTTTAAAGTTGTCCCGACTATTTCCTATAAATGAGTCCAGGGAGGCAGAATAACAACCCTAGTTTTTATTAACCATCTCTACTATTACAGACCCCCCCAAGACCCCAAAACAACAAAAGAATTTTTAAAATAGCTTAATTAGTTAAATAATAGCTGTAGTTTGTAGTCTTATAATTGTTCAATTAGAAACAAAATGGCCAATATCACTATTTCTATTCCTTTAATCATAGTCTGTTTATAAATTTTTTGTCAGAAGACCCCTCAAAACACAATAGCCTTAAATTCTCACTTAAAATTTTATTGTAAACGAATTCCGGAGTTATTTTGCTTATTTAAATTTCATTCATAGAATTTCCCATTGAGAATTCATTGTTCCAGATGACTCCCCAAGACCGTAAAAATATTATTCGAATATGTTTTTTTGTATTTAATGAGCTCTGTTATTATTTCTAATTTCCTAACCAGCATCTACGATTCTTGTTTATTCAAGTGTCGGATAACTGGATTCATGTTTACATTTTTTAACCAATCATCTATCAGCTTTCAACTATGACGTCAAAAGTACCCACTCAGTTATTAAGGTAGTCTAGCTATTCCGGTAAATATTTCTTTAAACAATTCAATTTTTTATCTGCGAGCACATACCAAAGATGAGCAACCATCAACCTACCTAACATTCAAAATGCAAAATACATGATTTTAAAGTTGAAATTAAAAATACTTAAGAGTAATGGCATTATAATAAAACAAGTACCGCTAAAAAGTATAAAGTTTAAGCTTTCGAAAGATGTAAATGGTATAGCAAAATGATAAAGTTTAATAGCTAAAATTTTTAATTTAAAAAGTAAATAACATAATGTAAGTCTACGGGAAAATGAGACGTTCCAAAAATTTTTAAATACATTTTCATGAATTTTTTAAACATATAAATACCCCCCCCCACACACACACACACACACTAGAAAAACATGGAGGGAGGCTAAGAGAAGCTTAATGTTTATAGTACACAATTCTCGTCTTAGTTTTTCAAAATAGTTAAGAAAAGTTCGAAAATAAGCTATGTTAAAAAGTATTTACAATATTCGAAACCCCTATTGGAAAAGGGTTACGTCAAAAACACAAAAGAACACTTTTTGAATTATAAGTTAAATACACTAAAATTTTTAGAAATTTAATAAATCTGGTATCATTTTAAACCTTAGACTTCAAACAACACAAATTTCACTATAGTTTAACACAATATACAATTTTGTATAGTTTAAAATGTTAAAGAATTTGCTTGTTTATCCCATGTATTCTCTATGGGAAAAACACGTGCAATTTCACAAAAACAGTACTTTTTAAAACACTTCTTTTGCTATCAACACTTAATGAAAAATTAAAATTCTTGTTACCAAAATGATCTACATACATGAAAGTATATGAAATGACCCATATTTTAAAATTTTCGATTTGTTAAATTAGTTAAAATAGTATGTCAAAAATGCAAAATTTGAAAATGGCTCCAAATGTCAGGAAAGTGTACAAATTTCAAAAGGTTAATTAATCATGAAGGAAACACCGCCGGATTACGAGACAGGTATCAAAATACAGCTTAGAGTCTATAAAATCCTAAATAAACAATATATTGATATTATATATATGATAAGTAGGCATAGGAAGCACTTGTGTAGGTGGCTATAGCCTGGTTCATTAAAGAAATGAAAACGAAAGAAGTAGAAAGTTTAACTGTTCATAACTCCTGAGCCCCTACACACAGATACATGTTTTACATACCAAATTGTTCACCATTAAAAAAGAAAAATAAAGATGTATAACACAAGGCTCTACTTTACCACATTCCTAAGAAATGTACCCATCCATCAGGAGTAAATGTGCAACGATGTCTCTATGGGCGCTGCAATTCGGAATCTCATATATATATATATATATACAGAGTGTTTCAGTTAAACGTTTCAGAACTTCTAAGAGGGGTAGGGTACATCCTGACAACTCGAAATTATACAGCAATGTGGGGTCGGAAATGCTTTCCTGAAGCGGTGTTGTACAAAGAAGCACCATAAAAAAAGAGACCGTAAGTGAGAAATCGTTTTAATAATACATGAAAAGAAGCAAAAGGTACATGGATTAAAGTAAGCGTTCGAAGTTGCTTCCACAGGCTACAATGCACGCCTCACATCTCCGACGCATGGACATCCGAACATTCTGGAATACTCCAGGTGAATTTCGAATTTCTCCGGCAGCTACTGCGATTCTTGCAACCAGCTCCTCAGCATTGTCAACAGGGGTATCATAAACTAGCGATTTCATATGACACCAGAAATAAAAATCAATACATGATAGGTCGGGTGACCGAGTAGGCCAATGCACTGGACCACCACGTCTGATCCACTGTTGACCAAATGTGACATCCAGTTACTTACGAACAGCTCCGCTATAATGGGCAGGGGCTCCATCGTGTTGGAACCACATTGTCTGTTGCGTCGATGCAGAAATCTGTTAATTTCTCAAAAGTTGTAGCAATACTTGCTGCAGAAAGAGCAAGTAGTCATCTCCGGTTAGACGACATGGTAACAGGTAAGGTCCGATGAGGTGATCTCCCATAATACCGGCCGATACATTGACCGAAAATCGAATCTGTGCTGCACGATGTCGTATTGCATGCGAGTTCTCGACCGCCCAGATATGGTCGTTATGCGAGTTGAAAATTCCTTCCCTTGTGAAGGATGCCTCATCGGAAAACAACACTTCAGCAGGAAAAGTGGGATTTGTAGCACATTTTCCAAGGTACCACTGTGCGAAAGCAATAAGAGGTGCATAATCCTCCGGTTGCTGTGCCTGGACACGCTGCACGTGAAACGGATGCATGTCTTGTTCTCGGAGAATCCTCCAGACGCTGCAAGGGGAAATCCCGACTACGTTCGCTTGACTTCGTGTACTCGTTCTTGGATTCTTCTGTACATGCTGCAGCACATTCTATTCGACGGCTGGAGTCCGTGCTGTTCTTACCCTGACTCTGTCAGCTCTTTCAAATGAACCTGTCTCAGCTAACCTCTGGTGCAGTCTTGCAAATAAATTATGACTGGGAATACGCCTCGTCGGATATCGTTCCGCGTACAAACGCTGTGAGGCTGGCACACTACAATTTGCAGCCCCATACACCAAATGCATATCGGCTAATTCTGCGTTCGTGTAATCACCCATCCTACTAACTTGGCGTTCTTGTGCGAAATGAAGATTCCCTGCACGAAAGCTCGGAACTTTCACCAGCTGCGAGTGAAGAAACTGAGGAGTTTGTCACAAGATGGCGGCTGCTGTTTTTAAATTGAATTTTCAGTTTCTGATTACCGCCGGAGCAAACGTCCCACCGGTAAAATTGAATAGAAAGTCTCGTCTTAGTTAAGCAACTTATTCACGGAAATTTTTTTTCTCACAAATGTGGTAAAAATTTCTGTTTGTTTTTACTGGTGTCAGTTTGTCTTATAAAAATGTCATTTTGTTTCCCTGGTTATCACAATATGGCGAAAACACGGGACCTGACTACCAACAAAGTAAATTGTTACCAGAAAAAAGGAAAAACTGTTTGTACCATTATTTATGACTGAAATTTTGCAAAAATAAGCATTTAAAAAGGAAGAAAATTTCTATATAACTATTCTGGTGGAACTTTCCACTTGCGGTAAACAATCTCTGCGATAGCGGTTAATGTTGAAGCTTCCCTATTTTAAGGATGTGTCAGATCCTCTTTATTAACACATTGTATCCGGGACACGTAAAAATACGTTTTTGAGGGTTGGGGACAGAAATTATTACTGGTACCGGAAATTTTGTACGGACGAAAAAAGAAGATATAATCCAAGCTACTTGCTTTTTTTTTGGTTGTGAGCAGGTTTTAATTTACAGTGACATTGGTGTCCGTAATAGTCCAGGGGTTAGAGACTGTGCAGGGGGTCTACCCAGCAAAATCAATGGAAGTTCTGGGCATTGGTTTACCTTATGTTTTTTGGGTTGCTGAATCCGAATTTGTAACTTCCCACAAAAATTTCCCCCTGCAAACCTCCAAAAAATTGATTTTTTTTAGAACAGCGCGCGGGGAATGTTCTGGGGCAGCCCTCTCCCCCCCCCGTTCATCCTACGTCGTAATGACATATATCCTATTTGTTGCAAATTTTGTCTACTTTCTGAATTTCTACATACTTCCCCCGGCAACCCCACCCCCCAATTTTGGTAAAATGCCCCCAAAAAAGGTTTTAATTGAAAAAATCAATTTTTTTATTGTTTAAGAAAAAAGTATCTAGAAATTCAGAAAGTAGACAAAATTTGCAACAAATTAGATATATAACATTATGACTTAGGATTAAGGGGAAGGGGGGATCTGCTTCGGAACATGCGCCGTGGTGCTGCATGGACTGAGTTGCGCAATTCCACTTAACCACTCACATCTTTACATTTCCCCTCCCATCTCCCCTCCGAACCTTCTCTATAAGGTTTACTTTAAGTTTTTTGGGTCTCTGAATCCGAATTTTTAAGTTCCCCCCAAAATTCCCCCCCCCACGAAAACCCCACACAATAGTTGCTTTTAACTTAAATTTCTTATTGTTTTAGGGGAAAAGCATTACGAAATTCAGAAACTAGACAAAATTTGCAAAAAAAAGGATAGATGACATTATGACGTAGGATAAACGGGGAGAGAGGGGGCTGCCTCGGAACATTCCCCGCGCGCTTTTCTCAAAAACCAAATCTTTTCAAAAAATCAATTTTTGGGGGGTTGTCGGGTGAAATTTTGGTGGTAAGTTACAAATTCAGATTCAGCGACAGAAAAAACATAAAGTGAGTCGAAATCCAGAACTAGTATTAATTTTGCCATGTAAAATCCCCTATTGCCTGGGCTTCATAACTTAGTGCACGTAGCGCCACGCAGTGCATGTTCCGAGGCAGCCCCCTCTCTCCCCGTTCATCCTACGTCATAATGTCATATATCCTGTTTGTTGCAAATTTTGTCTAGTTTCTGAATTTTGTAATGCTTTTCCCCTAAAACAATAAGAAATTTAAGTTAAAAACAACTATTGTGTGGGGTTTTCGGGGGGGGGGGATTTTGGGGGGAACTTAAAAATTCGGATTCAGCGACCCAAAAAACTTAAAGTAAACCTTATAGAGAAAGTTCGGAGGGGAGATGGGAGGGGAAATGTAAAGATGTGAATGGTTAAGAGGAATTGCGCAACTTAGTCCATGCAGCACCACGGCGCATGTTCCGAGGCAGATCCCCCCTTCCCCTTAATCCTAACTCATAATGTCATATATCTAATTTGTTGTAAATTTTGTGTACTTTCTGAATTTTTAAATACTTTTTCCCTAAAATAATATAAAAAATTAATTTTTTTAATAAAAACTTTTTTTTTTTGGGGGGGGGGGGCATTTTACCAAAATTTGTAGGGGTTGCCGGGGGAAATTTTGGTGGAAAGTTACAAATTCGGATTCAGCGACCCAAAAAACATAAAGTAAGCAAATTTCCAGAACTTCCATTGATTTTGCCAGGTAAAATCCCCTATAGCCTGGACTACAAATGTAGTGCTCGTTTTCGAAAAATTTCCCGCGTACAATGTGTTAATAGTTCCATGATTTTTATTGTGCATTGTAATTTAGATTAGTTTATGAAACACACTTTCCAATGAGTTATAAAAGTTTAAAATTTTTCTATTTATTGTTTTCCAGGCGTCTTTTATTGATATTATTTTATTAATAATGATGAATCAAATGAAACTCTCTCACTTTGCAATGGAATACGTCCAAAGGAAAAATTAGCCTTGCACAGCGTAATAGAGTAGCTAGTGGCCCCCCAAAACTTCATTCGATAGAAGGATTTCCTGTTTTCTTTTCAAGAGTCTACATGATGAATGTGGTCTTTATTTTATTACCTTTTTACTCTTAATTTTAAAGATTTTTTGTGATATACAAATTTCATCGCAATGTTTATGACTGACAATACATTTTGAGTCATTTTCTTACATTAAGTATTTTCCTCATAATTATAATAAAATGTTCTAAATTTATATATTGCATTGTAATTCAAATTAGCATATGAAACACACTTCCCAATGAGTTATACATTTTTTTTTCTTTTTTTTCTCTTTTCCGCTGTCTTTTATTGCTTTTGGATATTTCTATGAGTACATGTAGTGTAAGTCACGTGCTACGATTATGGGCTACCAGAAATTTTATAACGGAAAAACGTGAGTTATTTTATGGGAGATATCTCATTAATTATATAAGACCAAGCAAACTTTTCGAAAATACCGGGGCCAACAAGCATAACAGTTATCAGCTATGTGACTTACACTACATAACCCCATGGAACTAGCTTATTGTTTTATCTATTGTGATGAATAAATTGAAACTCTCCTCATTTTGCAATGAAATACATCAAAAAAGAAAAAATAGCCTGGCAATATTTATGAGCAATCGTGATAAACAGTAACTAGTGGTCTCAGAAAATTCCATCGACAAGTAGAGTCCTGGTTGGCATTCAAGAGTAAAATAATGATGAATGTACTCTTCATGTTACCACATTTTTTACAGATAATTTCAAAGCTGTTTTTATGAGAAATATTTGTTATCAATATTTATTTTCTCTTTTAAATATAAGATAGTGGTCAAAGTTCTTAGAAATTCTAAGGGGTTTCATTGATATTTTCAAATATCCATACCATTTTTCAACAGCACTTAAGATTATTATGGAATTACATTTCATAAAAATGGTTTAACATAAAGGTGTGTAAATCAAACTTCCTTCTGGACAAATTACATAAAACAAGGTTATTTCATAACACAGATAGCGTGCACATTAGCAGCAAGATCTATTTTTTCTAATATTATCTTGCCATGACAAACTTGACTTGACAAATTCGAAGCTAATCTCCCGCAAGGTTGACCATCGCCAACTTGCATGAGTAGTTTGTTGTGAAAGTAATGCAAGACAGTCTTTAATTCACGAAAGTGACGAAAGCAAAAAATTCCTCTGCTGACAAAATAGACAATCAGCACATGCGCAGGAATTGCAGAAATCCGGTACTCAAAGGCAAGACACACACATCATTGTTACAACGGAGTTTTGAATAAAGAGTAGGACACATGTAGTGTACAGTAGTGGGGGAAAAAGTAAACACACCTACTACCTCCTCAACAAATTATCGTAGAAAAAAGTTACTGGTATCAAATGGTTGGAAATAAAGTCTACTTTTAAAACATGTATATAAAATTTGCTTAGGTTGGCCACATAAATATTAAAACGAACCCAAACTTCATTTCTTAAAATAGCAATACTCAATTTCACCAAGATATTTCAAATTTTCGGTTTAAACTATGCCTAGACACCAAATTTCAAGTCGTTTGAATGAATATTTTTTGAATTATAAACATTCAAAATTTAAGGCTTCTAATGTTAAATTACATTTTTATATTTTGATTAATATCTCCTGAAATTATACTCCTAATGTGCTATTTTTTTTGTGAAGCAATAATACTAAAATACTCAAACATAAATACGTTGAATTTGTAATTTTCATAACTTTATGATATGAATTATGAGTTATGAAATTAATATTCGAAAAAATTATGAATTGCAACCTACAGTTTTTTGCGATGGATTTAGATTTATTAAGTCCTGCTTTATGGAAATCTAAAATTTCACATTTATCTTCCAAGTAGTTTTCAAATTATGCTTTAAAATCTGCAAAATGATGGTTTAAGGGGCTGTCTATGATAGAAATGAGAAGATATTTTGTAATCTCTTACGCTATCCTGTAATCTAGCAATCTTGAATGACTGCTTCAGTGGCACTTAAGATGCCTTGATCAAGAAGGGGGCTCTCTCGGTCAACAATCGGGTACCGAACTTCAATTTGGATACAGCCCCTAAAAGACGCTAGTTTTTAAACAATTATTTTCTCGGAAACTTATCATATGAATTGCATAAAAATTTGTTTTTAGGCTAATGAAGGGTGTAGAATTCATTTATGCTGTCAAAATTATGTACTGCTATTGGAAAAAAAATTATAGTTCATTTTAATATGTAGATGGCCTCCTAATTAAATTTTATATGTATCATTTAAAGGTAGGCTTTATTACCAATGGTGTGGTACCAGTAACTTTCTTCTACGATAACTTTTTGCAGGTTAGTAAGGGATGTTTACTTTTTTTTTTCACGACTGTACATAGAACTATTAAGAAAGAGGAACTGACATATTCTTAAAGTCATGGAACTATTAATAAAGAGGACGTGACATATCCTTAAAATAGTGAAGCTTTAACTGTAACCGCTTTCTCAGGAATAGATTACTGCTGGTGGAATCTAGTACCAATAACTTTATATAGAAATTTTCTGCTTATTTAAACGCTTTATTATTGCAAAATTTCAGTCATAGTTAATGGTAGAAAGAATTTTTCATTTTTTACTGGTAGAAGTTTACTTTGGAGGTCGTCAGGCCCTTCGTTTCCGCCATACTGGGACAATCAGGGAAACAAACTGACAGTTTTACAAGGCAAACTGACACCAGAAAAAACAAATAGAAATTTTTACGATATTTGTGAGAAAATATTTCCGTAAATAAGACGAAATTTTATGTTAAATTTTAATGGTGGGAAGTTTGTCCCGGAAGTAATCAGAATTTCTAGATCCAATTTAAAAAAAGCAGCCGCCAATGTGACGAGCTTCTCAGTTACTTCACTCGCAACTGGTAAACAGTACACTATATGTCTCCTCCTCTATATTCATAACTCCATTCTTAAAATAGTGAAGCTTCGACTGTAACCGCTTTCGCGAGGGGTTCATTACCACGGTGGAAAACTTCCACCAGTAAATTTAAGTAGAAAAGTTCTCTCTATTTAAACGCCTCATTAATGGAAAATTTCAATAAAAAGTAACAGGAAAAACTGATATACAGTTTTACTGGTGGAAGTTCACTTTCGAGATAGTAGTTCCGCCACATTGTGACAACCAAAACAACATGTTGTCTGTATCAAGAAAAAAATATATATAATACTCGGGCAAACTGACACCGGTAAAAATAAAAATAAAGTTTTTACCATATTTGTGAGAGTAATGTCCTATCAATAAGGCGCTTAACCCTTTAATTCTCGCTCCCGTCAATATCTCGGGCTGAGGTGTCGTTCGTTATTTCTCGTGCCCGTGATATTCTCGGGCTGGAGATTTAATTGCTGGAAAAAACTTCTGAAACCAGAAAAATTGAACTGGAATTTCCATTTGAAGTCTTTGAATATTAGCACTGGGGTTTGATTTGAACGATCTATAATTTGCCATATTTGTAATATTTTTGTCATTTTGATATGGATTCTGATGAATCAAGTCTTTCAGATGATAACTGGAATATTAGCCCCTTCACGGTCACTTAATATTTGAAAAAACCATCAAAAGTGTACCTATTTTTTTTTATTACAGAAATTGAATAATTATAAGGTTTCTAAATAAAATATGCAATTAGTTTATTTTTAAGGCGAAAAAACAATATTTTATAGCAATATTCATATTTGTATAAAAGCCATCATGCGAGGATTATGTGTCTTAATCTCTTAAGCTCCGCCCCCGATAAATGTAGGCTACTATCTTTTAAATCAGATTGTTTGACTCCCACCAGTTTTTTTAAATAGTGTAAATGGCTTTATTTTCGTATCATTTTATCTGTCGTAAACTACGGTGGTAGGAATCAAACAATCTGAATAATAAAAAAAAGTAACCTACATTTATCGGAGGCGGAGCTTAAGAGGTTAAGACACGTAATTCTCGCATGATGGCTTTTATACAAATATGAATATGGCTATAAAATATTGTTTTTTCGTCTTAAAAATAAACTAATTGCATATTTTATTTAGAAACCTTATAATTATTCAATTTCTGTAATAAAAAAATAGGTACACTTTTGATGGTTTTTTCAAACATTAAGCGACCGTGAAGGGGTTAAATAAGAAGAAAACTTCTATTCAAATTACTGGTGGAAGTTTTCACTAGAGGTAATCAGAAACCATCTTGTGACAACCTCCTGAGTTACTTCAATCGCATCTGCAAAAAATACAGTATATGCCTCCTCCTCTTGTAGTGTACTGTCTACCAGTTGCGAGTGAAGTAACTGAGGAGGCTATCAGAAAGACGGTGGCTGCATTTTTAAAAATCGTAACTACAGTTTCTGATTACCGCCGGTGAAAATTTCCCACCAGTGAAATTGAATAGAAAATTCCTTCTGATTTAAGCGTCTTGTTCATGGAAATATTTCCTCACAAGTGTGGTAAAATTTTCTATTTGCTTTTACTGGTGTCAGTGCGCCTTCTAAAACACTCAATTTGTTTCACTGGTTGTCACACTACTGCGAAAACGCAGGGCCTCATTTTCACAAAATTTAACTTCCACCAGTAAAAATGAAAATCTGTTTCTGCCATTATTTATGACTGAAAATTCAACACGTTTCTAAGTTTTATTAATTAATGACTGGAACATTAATAGTTTTAGTAAGTCGTTTAAATACGTAGAAAAAGTCTTTATATAATTTACTTGTGGAAATTGTCCATAGGCTGTAATCGACACCTGCGAAAGCGGTTTCATCGTCGGTACCATGTCAAACTGTCCAATGTGAAAACAGTTCGCTACTTCTTTTAAATTCGGATTTCATGATTAGCTCCACTTTTCTGAAATTGCAAATTTCCCCTTGTACTCACCTTAATTAATAGGTTATTAAATAAGATTAAATAAGACGAATATTACTATTTCAAAAAAATGGTGCCGATCAAGAGATCTGAATTAAAAAAAAAAAGTAGCCCACTGTTTTCACATTGGATAGTTTGACATGGTACCGACGACATTTGAAGCTTCACTATTTTAAGGATAGCGTCTGTACTATGTCAAACAATCCAATATGAAAACAATGGGCTACTTTTTTAAAATTCATATTTCTTGATTGGCACCACCTTTCTGAAATGGTAAAATTAATTTATGTTGAAAATTTTAATTTTTAAATGAATTTTTCTCAATATTATTGACTTTTTCTAAAATATCGTTTTAATTGATGTTTATTTATTTATTTATTTATTTATTTTTGCCTTTAACCCCATTCGAGTCTGCATTCCTTACGCAAATTTTAATCGGTTGGCACAGTTTTTTTTAAATACTTTACCTTTCAAATTCCAAAAAGTTTCTAGTTTTAAAGTGCAAAAATTAACTTTATTTGTTAATGATGATAAAAACGATGCATGCACCGTCTGACTGTGCGAATGCTTCTATAGACCTGAAGGAGTTGAACTTATAGTGTGGCAGTTGTACACAGATAGTGTGGCATGACATTATTACTTCTTTGCAATAAGTTGCAATATTTTTGACATGAGAAAGCTAAATATTCTACTAGCTTGGAAAGACTTTGCAGTACTTTAGTCATGACAGAACTAAATTGTCTACTTGTTTGCCGTTAATTTGTAATGATTTGGATACTGAAAGAGTTTAACCCTCTCCGGCGCGCAGTAATTTCTATTTATAAACTGATGAAATGGTGGATTGACACCTGAATTTATAAACGAATTTATTAAAAAATGCGAACTTCCTTATTTTCAAGTACGTTATAAAAGGAAATTTTTAATTAAATGTACTGGGTGACAGTAAAATAAAAATTAGGTGTCCTATTTTAAGGACGCCGCCCGCGAAATGTTTAACTTGCACGACAAGTTAGCTGTAAGTTCAAAGTGTAGTGACTTCGGCGTTTGTGTTATCTTGCTGCTGTCTTGCTATATATTTTCAGTCTTGTCATGGTGAACATGCTGCAACTGCGCAGGTTTGCAAAGCAAGAGTGTTGCAAATTTTCTCCTAACTAAAATTGCTATATGGAAAATTATTCATGATTAAATACTGGTGGGTTTTTAGGGGAGAGGTGGGGCGCGCGATGAATGCATTGAATAAACAAGAAATTTTAAATAGGCAAAATAAGTGAACCTGAAATTACGGGAGAATATATATATATATATGATTTAGATTATTAAGTATTTTCGAATAAAAATAAATCGACCGTACTAACGCTGAAAAAATATCCCCCTATGTAAGCCGCCATTTTTGTGTCAGAACGTAGGCGTAGTATTCAGGGGGCGGTGGGAAGAAGGATAAATGAATAACTGCAAGATGGCTCAACTTATTTCATATTAAAAGGAATTTTTTAATTTATTCATAGATAAAACAGACCGAATAAGAAACAAAAGCATCTTTGTGTTCATATGTAATTCTTTAATTACATTCAACTGGGGTAACTTTGGACCAAATTTGGAGTAACTTTTGTCCACATTTAGGAAACTTTGGTCCATGCTGCCACGGTGGAACTTTTGCGAATAATTTACAATGAGCTTCCAAACTCACGCTAGAGCTTCTACCAATATTTTAGACCAAAACTTTGCCAACAACGCAAGTGATGTAGCAGATTTAACCTTTTTTCTCTTTTGGGCAAAAGTTACCTTTGTGGGTCAGAGTTACTCCAGATGATTATAATGTAAATGCATTAAAATTTCAAAACAGTATTCAAATTGTAATTCGTGTGATAAATTAATAAGAATCAAATATATACTAACATCAACAATTTGAAAACTCGGAGTATTTAACATGCGCTTTAAAACCATTAAAAATCATCTACGGCAGAGAGGCAGAGCCTGCGTACTAGCGGAGCATATGTCAACACTATTCCTAAACAGTTGTTTAGCCCTTTAACGGGCGGTGTCCACAAAAAAGACACCTAATTTTAATTCCAAAACTGACAAACGGCCCGAAGAATTTTTAATTAAAATTTTCCTTTTATAAAGTACGGGAAATACGCAAGTTTTTATTTATTAATAAATTCGTTTGTAAATTTTGGTTTCAGCCCATCATTTCATCATTTTACAAACAGACTTACTCCGCCCCGGAGAGGGTTAATCCCTTCAAGGGCGGTGGTTCATTTTAGGACTTCCTAATTCTATTCGCTAAATGGGACATTGACACCAGAACTTTGGTTTGAAATTTTTCGTTTTATTAAATACGTGAATTTTTTTTTTTTTTTTTTTTTTTTTTTTTTTTTTTTTTTTTTTTTTTTTTTAATAATTTGCCTGTAAATTCCGGTGTCATTCATTCATTTCAGTATTTTACTAATAGAAGTGCCTTACCCCTGAAAGGGTTAAGAGGCTACTTCACTCACATGAAAACACCGCAGCGCTAATAGAATCCAGTGGGCAAAATTTTTAAAGATATCTTGTTTGCATTTCAATATTTGTAAATAATTTTTTGACATTCGATAGCTAAGGTCAATCTCTGCAAAGGCCTTTTTTTTTTTACTTTGCCGGTTATCTAACAAGTTATTTTTTATTAGGATACTTTCACTTTCGGAACCGGTTTCTAAAGTGAAAGCATCCTCGTAAATAAACCTACAAACAAAATCAAAAAAGTAAAAAACGGCCTTTGTAGAGTTCAATTTCAGCTATCCAATTAAAAAAAATGATTGCAAAATATTTAAATTCAAATGAGATAACTTTAAAATTTTTGCCTATTTGATTGATATTAGAGAGAGTGCGTTTTCGCGTGACTGAAGTATTCCCTTCTAGAAGATCCCTTAACAGAATTTCTGTCATTATATATAAGGCGAAGATTTTTTTTTTTCATAAATAATGCAGACCATTGGCCCTGGAACGCCGGTTCGCCACCCCTGACATTACTGACTGAATTGACTTTGAATTAATGCTAACTAAAACAAAATATATTAATTTCGTAAATTTCTGTAGTCTAATTAATTAATTTTATCAATTTAATTAATTATTTTAATTATTCTAGTCTTTTTGTAATTTTTACACTTATCTATCAATCAATAAGTCTGTTTTATTCTTTTTCTCGCTTCTTATGCATTGTCTTTTTTTTTTGTCTATCAGCCTAGCATTCGTTGTTACCAGGGGCTCGTAACCGTAGAGGAAAACGTCCAACAGTAAAATCTATCAAATTTTTTTACCTTACTTATGATATAAATTCTGAAGGAATAAAGCGTTTAATTAAGGAGAAAATTTCTATTTAAAAATGCCGGTGGAAATTTGCTTCAGCGTTATAAGTTTCCTTTGATCGATGAATATTTAACTCACATACAGACAGATGACATTATGCAATTAAAACTGGCGGTCGGCAAGCTGCGTTTCATTTACCTTCAAGATAAGAAAACGTGTAACTTATTTTTGTAACTTTGATTCGAAAACATAGTTATAACTGAAAAAAAAAATGCAATTGTTTCATCCGTTACTAACATGTTGTTTTGAAATAACAAGACGTTAATATTTATAACATAAATTGGAATAAACGAGATTCACTTAAAAGAGTTTTTTTTTTTTTTTTTTTTTTTGCTTTGGTGAAAAGAAATTCTACTTCTCTGGATCGATGAACATATTACTTACTTAAAGACAGATGGCATTATGTAAATTAAAAGTGGCATTCAGCAAGCTCCGTGTCGTTTGCATTCGCGATAAGGAAAGGTGTAACTGCTTTATTTCTAACTCTGATTTAAAAACTGAAACTATAAGTGAAAACATGGAGAGATGGAGGTAGATAAGTATTGATTTTCGGTCTCTCGATGGATCTCAAAAAAAGTTTTTTTTTTTTTTTTTTTTTTTAAATAAGATGTTTTAATTGTTTAATAGAATTTAGTGTTTACTGCCTTTTTGATTAATTTTTGTTTGAAGGTAGTCTTTAAGTTCTTTACTTAACTTAACCACCAGAACTTAAGGTCTTTAAGTTCTGGTGGGTGAATTTCTTCAAAATACCCAAATGTCGCATTGTCACCAGTATTTTGCAAACAAAAAATTATGTTTATAATATACACGAAAAAATGTATTAATTTATTTTCAAATAAATTTGGTCAAATATTCCGGTGTCGATGTGACATTTGGAGATTAAAATTAAATGGGAAGTAATTCACCCACCAGAACTCAAAGGGTTAACATCTTCGCGACGAGCGTTATTCACAAAATTTTTAATCTTTCATCACCGGTTTCTAAAACAGACATTTTGCCTATATAAATCGGGAAAAGCGCCCCGATTAACACATTCACGACGGGAAGCGAGAATTCTCATTTTCATTTCAAAAATATCAGTGACTGAGGGCATGGCATGACCTTACAGAAACTGCATTTATATCATGTTCTCCATATTTTTTTAGATTGTAAGACATTTCATATTAAATTTGTACCTTGAAAGATATTTACCGATGAACCTGGCTTCCGCAAAAGAGTCTGAATAAGTAGAAGAAAGTATAAAAGGATCGCGGACGGAGAGCGAAAGCCAAATTGGAAAAAAAAAAACATTTTAAACGGACAAATTTAAAAGGGAAATTACAGAAATTAAAGACACCGAAAAGCGGGAAGGGAGGGCTAGGAGCCCTGAATCTACCGAACGACCCCTGCTGCGTCGAGCTTATTATTAGTAATAACCTATTTAATTAAGTACTAACGTAACTAAGTAAAACGACTTTCAAAACAAAGAGGAGCTTCAACTGTTTTAACCCTTTGCGCTCGGCGTCTCTTACACAAATTTTATTCGATCAGCACCACTTTTTTTAAAAGAAGTTTTGCTCAAGTACACAATTGCAAAAATGCTCTGATTAAATAAGGTACATTTTATTTTCCTTTATTACTGGTGCGAAAAACAAATTTTGCAAAGAACGATTAAGTCTCGGAACCCTCGATTGCAAAGGGTTAAAGTTCAGATTTGATAAAAACTGCCCGTCGGCAACGTGTTAAATACAATAAAATTTGCAATAAAAAGTAGTTGGTGGGAATAATTACGGAATCTGAGCACCGCCTCTTGAATACTAGGCCTAGGCACTGACACTAAAATGGCGGTTATTGTGGGCGGATTAATTTTAACGTTTGTACGGTCCCTTAAACTTAGACACCAGTATTTTATTAAAAAAAAATTCATTTCTTTGTTTAATTTCAGAAAAATTATGCGAAAAAACTTTTTTAAATTGTTGTTACGAAAACTCAAGGGACAGTACACACGCTGAAAAAAATCCGCCTTCGGCAGCAATTTTTCCATCAGCGCTCAGGCCTAGGATTCAGGAGTTTGTGACCTGAGGCCCTTCTGCGTTACGTATACATGACGCTCATCCCCAAGGGGTTAACCCATTTCCATCATTAGTGTGCCTTTCGGGAATAACTATTTCATTAAGAAATTCCAAGTTTATACTAGAAATTCTGAATAGTAACTTTTGCTTTAAGTAATGACAGAAGTTTCGTTTAACTTCTTCCTTCGGAATTCCCGGTATGGATTCGGAATTTCTGAAAGAAAAAGAAATTTCTAAAAAGGATGCATATACACGCTAATGATACAAATTAATTAAAGACTACAAAACGAGATACATAGCATTGTAGTTATTACCTGTGTTTCACTATTACTATACTATTACTATTACTATTACTATGTTTCGTTAACGCATTAAGATAAAAAAAAATGTTACGATGGTTTCATGAGAGTTTCATATAAAGAAAAATCAAATTGATATAAATTGAAATACAATGAAATTTTAGATATAAAACTCTTCGTATCCTGTATAACACATTTAAACAATATTCGAATAAAAAACAATTCAGAGAGGCAGTAAATATACATCCTAAATTATATTAAGACAGTTGAAACATCTTAGAAAAGAATTTAACCATATTGGATGCGAAAAGTCAGTTATTATGTACATACTCATAGCTGCCAAATGTTAAGCTTTCATATACCACAAAAAATTAATAGAAAATTTTACCTTTTATGATCGCTGTAATCCACCGATTAAATAAGGCAAAATTTTCTGTTAAATTTTTGTGGTACAGAAAAGTGTAAGAGTTGGCAGTGGACATATACCTCTTTTATTTTTAAATTGCTTCATTGCATTACCTGTATATGTTGTTTAAACGGAAAAATAAATTAACAAATTTCTCGTTTATATAATACATTTGAATGGACAAATATGTATAAGTAAGAGAAAATACTGTGATATTTAAAACTAGTATCTTGTGACCACGACAAAATTTTCTTCTACATTATTTTAATATATTAATTTAAATAGCACTATTACACACCGACAATTGTGAAGTACAAAGCATCACTTTAAACCTATTCCTGAATTACAGTGATTAGTGAATAAAAAAAGAGACACAGTTTAATATCGCTTGTTGTTGGGTATTCAAGGATGAAATTGGACCAACATAAATTTTTAATAACTTGAAATGTAAAATTTTGTGCATTTCTACCCAATCGAAATTCAACTGTTGCTATAATGTTCATCGTAAAAGTACAGCATAGCAGCGCTTTCCTGTTGAATGAACAAAGTCAAAATTGAATAAACATAATTTTTAATAACTATCTTGCATATCAAATGTGGTGAAATTCCATTCCATAGATACCGAGATATATTTATCACCAAAATCACGAAAAACACAATATAGCAGTGCCCGATGTTGAATGAACAAAGCCAAAACTGAACAAACATAATTTTTAATAAATGTCTCACTTATTAAATGTGGTGAAATTCCACCCCGAAGAATCGGAGGTATTGTAAGCAAGTATACCGTTAAAAAAAGGGGGGGGACACCAGTGCCACCTTTTAAAATGGAGTTATTAATAAAGAGGGGGAGACATATAACGTACTGTGTACCAGTTGCGAGTGAAGTAACTGAGGAGGTTATCACAAGATAGTGGCAGCATTTTAAAAACCGAATCTATAGTTTCTGATTACCGCCGGGGCAATATCCCCACCAGTAAAATTGAATAGAAGATTTCGTCTCATTTATGCATCTTATTCACGGAAATATTTTCGCACAAATATGGTAATTTTTTTTTCTTTGCTGGTGTCAGTTTACCTGGTATTTAATTCCAGATTATGATCTTGACATACTGACATAAAATATTGTGTGATATTTAGGTATTAAAATTAAGTGATCTAAAAATGAACCACCGCCCTTGAAGCGGTTAAGCGTCGCGCCCGATAAGTATAGGCTACTTTTGTTAAAATTCAGATTGGTTGATTACCACCACTTTTTTAAGTAGAACTATTCAGCTTATTTCACAGCAGATAAAACGATGCGACAATAAAGCCAATGACACTATTTTAACCCATTAAGCGCCAAAACTATAAGGTAGAAGTTTTCAACGTTTTAGTTGAACGGCATTTGCCACCACAAGCTCTGAAATATAACTTTCGCTGTATAACATCTTACAGTTTTGTGTCTTTAAGTAAGATCGATTTTTTAATTGAAAAATAGCGGAGGGAATGTAAATAGCTTCAATATGTTCATTCATTTTGACCGTTGCGTGAATACAACACCCGCGGGAATGGGTTAAAAAACTGGTAGCAATCAAACAATCTGAATAAAAAAAAAGAGAGCCTATACTGCCCGTGAAAGTCATGGGCGCGAGAATTAAGAGGTTAAAACATAGCTGCTAAATCTTACGTTTTTTTTTTTTTTTTTTTTTTGTACCAGAAAAATTTAACAGAATGTTTTGCCTTATTTAATCGACACAGGATTGAAATGAGTAAAATTTACTGTTAATTTTTTGGTACAAAAAAGTGTAAGATGTTGGCAGCTATGGTTAACCCTTTCAGGGGCGGAGTTATTTTTATGAAACGACTTAAATCCCAAACGCCACATTGGCACCAGAATTTTGGTAAAATATTTTACATTTAATAAGTATGTGAAAGATAGCCTTTTTGTTTTTCCAAATAAATATGCTGATAAATCCCGGTGCCATTCATTTAGTTCAACACTTTAGCATTGATACTGCTTTGCCCCTGAAAGGATTAACACTAGAACGCCCGGAAATTTTACTCAAGTTTCATAAAAATATTTTACACCAGAATTTTTATTTAGAATTATTTGACTGATTTATTTAACGTAAATCTGCGTTTTTAAAATTTAGCTTATTTTGAGAAAGAATTCCTGGTTCCAATTGACATTTAATCATATAGTCGGAGTCGAATCGACTCCTTCCGGGCGTTCTAGTGTTAAACCAGTATCACAATACATTTATTTGATCAAACATACGCGGCATCTCACTCCAACTCAGACCCCGATTTTAATTCATAATTTTAAAATTTCCATTGAACGTCTGCAAATAGACCTAAATTTGTGAATGCTGTTTAAAGTATATTATAGCAATTAAGGCTCCGCAACACTGAAACTCCCCAATCGCGAAATCCCATGTTGCGTATGGGAAAACTTTGAAGCGCGATGACTCATTACCTAATACAATTATTAAAGTATCGTTTAGTTCTTTATCTTATCACCGTTCTCACTATCAGAACGTAGACGTTGGATGCCGATGATATGCATTTTTAAAAATTGTCTATGCAAATTTTAAGTATTTTTAAGAAGATGATAAAATGTAATCAAATATAAAATTCAAAGTTTATGGGGCTTTTTTATGTACTTAAAATTTACGGAGATATTTTTTAAAAACGCACATCATCGACTTATGCAGTGTTGACAGCGGGCTACTTTTTTTTTCATTCGGATTTCATGATTGCCACCACTTTTTTGAAACGGTTGAATTACCTTTGTTTTCGCCTTAATTAATATATAATTAAATAAGGCGCATTTTATCATTTCAAAAAAGGGGTGCCAATCGAGAATTTACATTAAAAAAAGTATCCCATCCGGCAACACTGGGCATGTGATGTCTACTTTCTGATGGTGAGAACGGTGTTTTATTAACTATGTTAGGTAATGAGTAATCGCGTTTCAAAGTTTCCCCCATAGGCTAACATGGGATTTTGCGATCGGGAGTTTCAAGGCAGCGGAGCCTTAACGATGCTTAGAAATAATAATGTAATTAATTATACAATGTTGTTATCCAGCTACATTTTTCTGGAAAGTAATTATGTAATTTTGTGCACATATTTTATTTTGTTGCCTCTTAAATGTAAAAAGAAAAATATTGTAATATAAAACATTAAAACAAAAACAATTACAGCCAGTTTAATATAGAATGCTTAACTTTATTTCACTCATTGATGTTTATTTAAGTGTTTCAAGCATTATAACAAAATTAGCATAAAAATTCTAAAGAAACATTTCTTTCAGTAGAAAGTATGATGCTGAATGAGTTTTATAACTTTGTACCAGTTCTTATATTCTTGTTTACACATTGCGGAATCTGTTTATCTTTTCTGCCTTCTTGCAAACCTCAGAAATTCTGATAAGTATATTACCATTAAAACAAACGCAGTGTAGGCGAAGTAAGCTACAGAAATACAATTTGCAATGAAAGAAGCACACAGAAAAACCCCAAAAAATGTATCTCTTTTAACTCTTTCCGACTCAAAGTACTTCTGTTGATAAATGTTGAAACAAACATTGAGTCACAACGGCACTTGCGAACAAATTTATTTAGAAATAAGTAAAATCGTTTCTTCAACTACAATCTAAAATGCAAAAATTATATTTCAAAATACTGGAACAGTTGTTTAAATTGGAGATTAAATTTAAGTGGTTCGAAATTTATTCCACTATGCCCAGAGCTGCCACTAGATGACAGCACCCTAGATGAAACTGAACGTTTGAGACATAGTAAAAGCAAAAGGTTTATAACCAAAGTAATGTTTATGGCAGCGGTGGCAAGACCAAGATGGGACTCGAATAGAAACGAAATGTTTGATGTAAAAATTGGAATATGGCCTTTTGATTATTCAGAAAATGCAGAAAGAAACTAAAAAAATCGTGCAAAAGGAACTACTGTGCCGAAAGTTGTAGAAATTTTTAACAAAGAAGAAACCCGAAAAATGATTATAGGAAATGTTTTGCCGGCTATACGTGAAAAATTTCTAAGTAGTGAAAAATCGAGTCCTATTTATATACAACAGGGCGATGCCAAGCCTCATTTGGTTTGGCAGTGGATAATCCCAGTAACACAGAAAAATGTTTAAAATATGGATGAAATTTGCAGCTATAATGTCAACCTCCAAATAGTCCGGATTTAAAAGTACTTGATCTCGGTTTTTTTAACGCAATACAGCCATTGCAACATCAGATGCTCACAAAGAATATTGACAACTTAATTGATGTTGTTAAAGTCGCCTTTGAAAATATAGAAGTAGAAAAGCTTGACAATGTATTTTTAACTTTACAAACATGTATGAAAAATATTATGCTGTCAGGCGGAGACAACTCGTTCAAAGTAACCCATCGCAATAAGGAAAAACTTCGTCCTCAAAGTCTTCCGCAAAACCTGGCAGGTAATCCCGGAGCAGTTTTGCCAGATTGGGGAATTTTTTTCCCCCAGATTATTGATTGTCACCGCTTTTTTTGAAATAGAAATATTCGAGCTATTTAAAAATAGATTAAAAATTCTGAAAAAAAGGCGAATTATATTATTTTTAAAAGGTGGTGACAGTCAAATAATCTGAATTAAAAAGTACCCAAACTGGCAACACTGTTTCGAAGATATATTATGTGCAAGAAATTCATTAACTATCAATTAGAATTGTTTTATTTGCGATTAAAATTATCACAACTTGGTATTTATATTTTCATTTTTTACTTTCCTCGGAACAGATGTCATAAGTTCCCACCGGCCGCCATCTTGGAATTTTTCTTGGCGTGAAAACCCCTTTTCCGCCAAGTAGTAAATGTCGCCAAGCACCGGTTTATACGCATGTTCTGGGTTCACGAAAATAAAATGTAAATAATAAACAAAATTCGCAAAACTGGCAATCAGTAATCCTTGTATAAGCGCTTCGCGCACATTGCCGAAGAAAAACACCGCCGACTTCGGCATTTCTCGCGGGATAGCATTCTCAAAACTCAGCAGTTCTCGTTTTGTAGCAATCTCAAAACGTAAAAAACTCTTAAAGCAGCAAAATATACATAAAAAACGAAACTCTCTAAAGTGGCAATCAGCAATAGTTGTATGAGCGCTTTGCGCTCATTTACCGAAAAATAACATCGCCGAATTCAGCATTTTTCGCGGTATAGCATTCTCAAAATTCAGCAGTTCTCGTTTTGTTGCAATCTCAAAATGTAAAAAACTCTTAAAGAAACAAAATATACATAAAATTATCAACATACCTTAACATACATCTGCTTTCTTGAAGCCTCCAGCACAAAATATCTCTCATAACACCGCCGTCATTTTCCAAAATAGGCTTAATACGCAGTGACACGCTATGAACAAACCTCCCTTTCTTGTCAAAATTTCCTCATATTTCTTAATTACTTCAGCAAGAGCGTTTAAACGGACTACAGAAACTATAGTCAATGAAATACATCCAATAAATTTAACATAAAAGTAAAAAGACAACGATAGAACACGATACACGATATCAAAATACATGCACAAAATTCTAAGCTTCTCAGGGGTTGCCTGAACACGACACGTCACACGGGTTTTTCCATATCGAGTTTGTCATGTCCGTAAACACCGCCAACACGCCAACAAAAAATCACCAAACAATTCAAAACAACAACGGCTGAGGGAAGATACGGCATCTATGCCCTTTCATCAAATGTAGCACTTATTTTGGTGCTAATTTTTCAAAGCAAATTTACAGGATTCGCACGACATTAAGCCACGCTCCATTTTGTAAGGACTCTACTAGCAGTATACCATAAAGATCATGTTTTTCCTAATGCGTTCACGATTCATTAGCTAGAAGATAGTTTTATACGATTACTGATGAAGGAATCCTTACGAAATGGGCCTGGCCTAAGAGCGTGCAAACCCTGGATTTTTTAAACTAATTTGGTACTATTTTAAAGAGACGTGGATGGTAAGTAAATGTTGTTGATTGATAAAATAGCTACCTTAAATCTCTGAAAAATGTCCAAACAAAATCATAAAATCATCAGTATCAATAATCAGTACAATAGTAATCAAATGTACCAACTAATTTGGGACAGAGGGAGTATATATTTTCTTCGAAACAAAATAAAAAATCATGCATTTAAGGGTTAACATGGTTTCTACAGTTTCAGACTACATGCCAGTATTTTTATGTAGTAAACTCGACATATATATTCACGCGATTCATAAAAGTAATATTTTCTCTAAGAAATTAACGGTGTGCATCTGGTTGAAAGTCAGAGAAATTCATTTTCCTACTCTATGTGCAATAGTTGGAGTAGCCAGATAAATTGAAATTTACGCAAATTCGCAGTGAAAAAATTTGTTTTAGTCTTTTACATGAGTTTAATGGTATTCAACCTGTGTAGAATTATGGTTTCGATCGAGGGTTTATCTTTGAAAATACATGTTTTAAGAAATAAAATTTTAAAATAGAAAGTAAACATTTTTCTGGCACAAAAACGTGTTTTTAGGGCGCTAAAAGTATACAAAAATTCATAAAATTCAATGTATCATAACTCATTATATATATATATATATATATATATATATATATATATATATATATATAAATATATTGTTTAACTATAATTTCTGGAATGTCATGCTCACACGGATATTGTATAAGATATTTAAAATCAAAACTTAATGAGATATTTTACTAAAAAGGTGGTAAAAAATACATGAAAACTTTTTTTTTTAGTATAAAAACCCTCGAAGATGTTAAAACTCGGCACCAAAGCTCTTTCAACTGTTTCAAACAGTCATCATCAGGGAAAATGTCTGAGGTGTGATTGTCCGTGAACGACCGTTAGTTAAATATCTAGAGACGAGTCTATTTCAAAGGAGGAGGAGGTGCTGTTCAAAGGTTACTTTTCAAATTCGCCATAAGACATTTACTGCGTTATACTAATGCCCCCCTAGATAAGGGAGAAAGCCCTGAACGCTTTGTTCTCGCGTCACGAAACGTCACACGAAGCAGGGAAAACAAAGATTAAAAATTCGAACAACTTGCAGTTTCGATTTCGTTGGCTTGTGGATTTATTAAATATTATTTACTAATAATAATTAATAATTTCATGATCCAACACAAGAGAAAAATGCAAGTTTTTAGAATTTTTTATTATATTTTCTGTGCGCTATGTGACATTTTCTGACATCTGAACAAACACGTCACGGCTTTCTCCTTTATCTAAGGGGAGTTGGTTATACCAGATCAGGGGTACATTGTAGTGGATCATATCGTTGCAAGTGTTTCTTCCTTGAATTAAAATTCGCAGCGATTCCATCCAACCATAATCAGAGAATGGCTGGAAATTTTAACTCAAAGAAAAACACTTGCAACGATATGCTCTCCTGCAATATACCCCGGATCTGGTATAACGCATTAACCCCTTAATTCTCGCTCCCGTCAATATCACGGGTGGAGGTGTCGTTCGTTATTTCTCATGCCCGTCATTTTTCCGGGCTGGAGATTTATTGCTGGAAAAAACTTCTGAAACCAGAAAAATTTAAGTGGCATTTCGGTGTGACGTCTTTGAATATTAACTCTGGGGTTTGGTTTTTGGCGCTGATTGTGTTGTTGGACTTTGTATTGCATGTTTCGAAATACATCGCACTCAAAAAAATTATTAATAATCATAATTTAATCCCTTAACCTACGATTTACGTCTCAACAGCCCACTGTTTGGCAAATTCCATAGCTACCACTAAAATTTAATAGATATTTTCGCCTTGTTTAATCATGGAATTTCGACGATTAAATTAAACTATATTTACTGTGAAATTTTAGTGGTAAGAAGAATTTAAATTTGGCTCGATCATCGTACGCGGGCTATGTCATTGTAGGTTAAGGGGATAATGTATACAGTGGTGGAAAATTGGCGCAGAGGAGGAGCCTATTGACACCATTAATATTTTATAGTATTATTCCCTTTAATAAAAACTCAGAAATTCTGTCATTAGATAAGACGAAAAATACTACTAAAATTTAGTGATGTCAATAGGCTCCTCCTCTGCGCCAATTTTCCACCACTGTGTATATTATATTATTTCAAATATTATTTGTAAAAAATTTGTTTGATGATGATAAATAAAGATCTAAGATGTGAAAAATAAAGGTCTTATTCGCATTAATTTGTATGGTGTAAAACAAACATTGAAACACCGAATTCTCGCATGATGGCTTTTCCACAAATGTGAATTTGTTCTATAACATCTTTTTTTTTTTTTTTTTTTTGCCTTAAAAAAACTAATTGCATATTTTATATATAAAATTATTCAATTACTGTAATAAAAAAATAGGTACTTTTTAGATGGTTTTCCAAATATTAAGCGACCGTTAAGGGATTAATTCTTTCGAGACGACATCACTTACACATATTTTATTTGAATGGTACCGCTTTTTTTAAACAGTTCCCTTTACTTGTGAAATACCAAAACATTCTCCAATTAAATTAAACAAAAACAAATATTACATTTAATTAGTAAATGTGCAAGAAACAAATGCCAGATGCACCTTTTGACGATGCGCAAATGCATCACCCGTCCAGAAAGGGTTAATTGTCTTTGGCGAATTTAGAACGTAACAATTGATCTTCCCCCTCTCCTCCTGCTTCGAAATAGACTCGTCTCCAGATATTTAACCAAAGGTCATTCACGGACAATCGCACCTCAGAAATTTTTCCTGATGGGGACAGTGTTTGGAACAGTTGAAAGTGCTTGGGTTCCGAGTTTTAACATCTTCGACGTTTTTTTATGTTTTAGAACAACCTTTTTCATACATTTTTTAGCACATTTTTACTAAAATAAATCATAAATTTTGATATTAACACTAGAACGGCGGCGAGGGGTCATTTTGACCCTTGCCGAATGAAAACATTTCGATTCGAACCAGAATTTTTTTTATAATATAAGATTAATATATGTTGCCCCAAAATAACTTAAATAAATAAGTTAAATATTTCTAAATAAAAATTCTGATGTGAAATATTTTTATAAAACTTGAGTAAAATTTCCCGCCGTTCTAGTGTTAAATATTTTATACTCATTTTATAATCGTAGAAAAATTGATTATTTATATATTTTTTCTTGACAGCGCACGCAAATCGTTTTTTTTAATATAACTTAATATAACTTTTAATATAACTTTTTAATATAACAGGACACAGAAGCGTATAAATATTCAAATTATGTAACTGTAAAAAATAACTATTTTGACGTAAATAACTTTTTATAGTATTAAATCAACAATTGGAACATTTTTGGAATAGGAACCACTCCTCTAAAAGTAACAGTTTACTAATTACGTACTGAATTAAGAAAAAAAGAGACAGCCTATATATTAGGGTGGGTCGAAAAAACTGAAATTTTTAAAATCGAAATGTAATAGAGCGGAAAAGTTGCCTTTTGTAATCAAGAATAAATTCGTGAAGTATTATACCGATCGGTTAATATCTTTTACCGCCGCAAGGGGGCCAAAGTTTCAAAAAATCGCAAAAAACTTGTTTTTTTTTTTTTAAATATATTTTTTTAATTATCCAAACGTACGAATACAATTTCTAATAGGTCGCAATAGCAACATTAAGATATCAGAAATGTCCCGGTAAATGTTCATTATGATAAAATAATATATTTTGCTGCCGCAAGGGACCATATTTAAAAAAACAAATTGTAAAATTTTCAAATTTTCATTTTTTCTATATTTTTTTAATTTCTATAATATGGTCTATAAGTAAATAAATTTACTTTATATCTATTAATATGTCATAAATTTTGTTAACTATTCGTCATAGACTGGAAAATAAAAAAGGTAATCATTCATTGTTCTTTACGATCGCTTCATCTACTGCTCTTTTACTGCATAGCAGCAATTCATATACCACAAATAACAAAAATGATATAAAATGAACAAAATATTTTAGTACTTTGTTAATTAAAATACAGAAATGTTTAACCGAAATGGATTAAATAAACTTAAAATGAAGAAGAATTTAAAGTAAATTAATATTATAATATGACTTGCTTTCAAATAAAGCCATTGTTCCTCGAGAAGCCCAAATTGATCATATGTGATCCTCACTCTGTTCTGGTCCACAAACTTTACCAGCACTTCAGTGGCTAATTTCACGCATGTTTCTACTGATTGAGTGGGATAAGGAAAGTTATAATAGCTGGTATCTTTAATCGAACATTCTAAACTCACTAGCGTTGTTAGATCGTCTGTCGATAGGCAAACCGTAACAGGTGGTTTCGTTAGTTTACAGTTTTGCCTTTCGATTAAAGCCATATATTTTAAGCTTCAAGGTTCATGTCTAGAAAGACGAAATGACGGATGGCACTATTCGTGTCCACAGAATTTCGTACTTTGGCAATTTTAAAATTTTGGCAATCGGCTGATCAGGATGTACTTAATGAGTACATCCTGAAAGTGTACTACATCATTTGGTTCACAATTAAAATGAATCCATCATGTTTTTCAGATTATGTGGATTATAATTAGTAACCCTCGTTACTTGCCATATCATCTACGGAAGATTATAGTTCCTGTAATTTCACGAAATGCCTGTTTCGCAAATCATGAAAATCGCTTCATTGGAATGATAGCATATGAAGGAGACGACATCAGGACCCCAGCCATAAAGAAAATTGCCAAAGCACGAAGTTCTGTGGACACGAATAGTGCCATCCGTCACTTCGTCAATCCAGGATTGAACTTTGAAGCTTAAAATTGTATGGATTTAGTCGAGTGGCAAAACTGTAAACTAACGAAACCACCTGTTACGGTTTGCCTATGGCCTGACGATCTAACGACGCTGGTGAGTTTAGAATGTTCGATAAAAGATACCAATTATTATCATTTTCCTTGTCCCACTCAATCAGCAGAAAGATGCGTGAAATTAGTCTCTGAAGTGCTGGTAAAGTTTGTGGACCAGAACAGAGCGAGGATCCTATATGATCAATTTTGGCCTCTCGAGGAACAATGACTTTATTTGGAAGCAAGTCATATTATAAAATTCAATTGCTTTAAATACTTCTTCATTTTATGTTTATTTAATCCGTTTCGGTTAATCATCTCTGTATTTTAATTAATAAAATACTAAAATATTTTGTTCATTTTATATCATTTTTTGTGACTTTTGGTATATGAACTGCTGATATGCAGTAAAACAGCAGTAGATAAAGCGATCGTCAAGAATAATGAACAATTATCCTTTTTTCCAGTCTATAACAAATAGTTAACAAAATTTACGACATAGTAATAGATATGAAGTAAACTTATTTACTACTAGACATATTATAGAAATTATAAAAATTTAAAAAAAAAATAAAAATTTGAAATTTTTACAATTTTTTTTTTAAATATGGTCTTTGTGCGGCAGTAAAAGATATTACTTTATCATAATGAACATTTACCGGGACATTTCTTATATCTTCATGTAGCTATTGCGTCCTATTAGAAATTGCATTCGTACGTTTGGATAATTTAAAAAAAATACTGAAAAAAACATGTTTTTTGCGATTTTTGGAAATTTTAGTCCCCTTGCGGCGGTAAAAGATATTAACCGATCGATGTAATATTTTACGAATTTATTCTTTACTACAAAAGGCAACTTTTCCGCTCTATTACATTTCGATTATAAATATTTCGGTTTTTACGACCCACCCTACTATATATCTTGAACTTATCTGTATATTTAAATCCTAAAATACCTAAAATCGATTTATGAACAGCTACATATTTGCTGTGTGGAAAAAGGTGTAGCTTGTAAATTTGCAAATTTCGATTCAGGTTGGTAATTTCAATCTGTTTTTTGCATGTTTCTTCTTGAATGAAGTATTTTTCAATGATTATAATTAATAAAGACTAAACGTCGACAAATAAGATGGAAGTATTTTCAGTAAGTGGTTAAATAAATACACCTGCATTTATTTGCAGATCGTTTGCGAAAAAATCGCAACAAAGCTGTTCTTATAGTAGAAATAGTATCTTTTTTAAAATATTATATATAATTTTTTTTCGAAATAGGAGTCTTCTACATAGTAAAAGTTGAAGAAAACCTGTTTTTGAAATCGTAACACCCACTTGTGACACCATATTACAAATCCTTTGAATAAAGCAACCGAGAAAATGGTATAGTTTATATATTTTTCTAACCCTTTCAGAGGCAAAGTCATTTCTGATCAAAAAAATGTTCTAATAATTAATTCACACCGTAACAAACAAATTTATTTGAAAGTAATCAAAAGCTTTTTTTTTTTTTTTTTTCCTCTTTTATTATGAGGTCGAAATTGTACTAAAAAATTACTGGTGCCATTTGGATATTTAGGCATTAAAATTAACCGTTTGCAGACTGCAAACGATGCCCTTCAAGGGGTTAATCTTCATATATTTATAAAAGAAGAACAAATTGACAATCCATATTTCAAAAATGGCATTTATATTCTTAAAGATTACTCTTTTGAGTGTCTAATGAGACATTTTTTCTGTTTTGATCGTATATGATCTGCAAATAAAAGCAAGTGTATCCAGTTTCATTACACTGACGTTTAAAATCATTCAAATTTGATTCTCATTTCAGTTCGCAATCATTCCCTTTTCCTGCAAGAGTTAAATTAATGTCTTCATCAGATTTCCCGGCTTCAAAAATTGTTCTGAATAGAGAGTAAGTTAGAATTGATAGTGCCAGTTGCGTATATTTCTGTTTTTTAATTTCTTGAAAATAAATAATAGGAAAAGTGTCATCATATACTTTTTAAAACCGTTTTAGTGGTTGGATGCAAGAGTTCTTGGTTCTTCTTTCTTTAGTTCTCTTTTTATTTTCATTTCTTATTTCGGATTATTTTCTATACTTCTTTTTTCTCCATAAATGGGTTTTATTATCTAAGCCAACTGTTCCACGCCGGATACCACTAAAATTTTACAGAAAAAGTCGACTTGTTGAATCGGAGAGATTCGATGATTATATAATGCAATATTTACTATAAAATTTCAGTAGTATTGTCGATCGTGCCACAGTTGGCCACCTTTGATCTATATCATATTAAAAGAGAAGAACTCTCCGTCTGTATGTCTGTGTGTGTGTGTGTGTTTTTGCGACAGCTAGCGAAATCTGGCGTTCGTAGAAGTCAGAAATTTTGTATGAGGATAGACAAAGTTAGATCCTGATAATAAACCCAAATATCAATTAAAAACTCATGAAAAAAGCATTTTCTTTCTCAAATCTTCAAACGTGGTGAAAAACAAGAAAAATGTTTTTTTATGAGCGCTTTTACCACTAAATTAATATTTTTTCGTGAATTTCCCATTTTATTTTATTTTATTTTATTTTATGCCTAAGTGGAGCAAGATCACCAGATCACTAGGGTTTGGTGTAGACCTTATTTGCTCCACCCGGTAAGTTCCCCGACATGCAGGTATTCACTACACATAGTTCCAGTCCTCGGACAAAAGGCACATGCCAACGAGGGGGAAAAATTACATTAACACATACATAAAAACTAGCCGCTGGAGCACAAAGCTTCTACGCGACAGGCAGCGGTGGGTTGATCCTAGAGATAAAAGTCCATAAATCAAAAAAGAAAATTTGAGGATTGTATCATGATTCCGGACCACATTGTCCAGATGGTATGTGCGCCGGAGACCTGCTCCTGCACGACAAGGGGCGCTAGGACTGCCAGGAGCTCGACAAAGGGCGAGTCTCAGGAATGCAGATGCAGAACAGCTAGGAAGTAAGATTGGTCAGGTCCATAAGGAAGTGAAATATTTCTGCCAAATGGCGGAGTAGTCTTTGGCGAGATAAGATGTTTTTGAGTCAAGTATCTGGGCGGGGGTTAGGGTACCTAAGGTGCCAGGCCTCTGTGAGTGTGCAGAAGAAATAATAATGATCTGGGGACCCAAAAGCCCCACACTCGGAGAGGTCCGTGCCAGAGCGTTTGAAATAATTGAGGTATGTTCTAAATGGACCATGGCCGGAGAGGAAAGCTGATGTGGGAGGAGAGAAAGCTAAGAGATTATAGGAGACTTTTGGGATTAAGGAATAGGTGTGGCTGCCTTTACGTGAGGCATCCCAGTAGAGTTGCCAGTCTGAAATATAAATTCATAAAAAATCAGGTTAAAGATGTAAAATCATACAAATCTGAAGTTTAGTTTATTTATGATTATTATCACGGCCCTGGGGTACGCCGAAAGGATCAGCTATTTAATACATAATTCAGGAAAAGTTCACAAAATGCAAAATAAAGCATAAAATATTCATTTCTTACAATCCTAACTTATCTAGTTATCATAATTTAACCCTTGGCAATCGGGGGATGACTCTCACAAGCCAGTGGTGATTGAGAATCTCATCTTGAATGCAAAGGATTAAATTTTAGGCCATTTCTTCTTTTCCATGTGATAAAAACAAAAATACATGTTTTACTACCGTAATTTTCTAAAATATAATTTATAGGACTTAGGGACTAAAATGTAAGCTTCGTAACCTCTAAACAAATAAATAGCTTAACTTTCTTATTACGCGTCAGGATTTGCGAATGTTCTTACAGTCAAGAAAACCCTACAATTTACAAAAAAATATATGTTAGGTAGATGTCTCTTGAAAGTATTCTATAAAAAGCGTATGGCTAGGGGTATAAAAATCTAGGCGCAAGCGGGCAGTCCGTGACCACTAAATTTTATTCGTTATTTTTCATCTTAACCTTTTGTAAGAATGCTAATAAAATTTGACCGAAGAAAACTAATAAAATTAAGTGGTGAAAGACTGCCTGCTTGGGCCTAGATTTTTACACCCCTATGTATGGCAGAGATTATTATTCAAAACGTGTTACGAATAGAATAAAAAAATAGTCGCTGGGACGTACGGTGTTCCACCCCTTTAAGCCATTAACTGTTTTTTTTTTTTTTTTTTTTTTTTTTTTTTTTGACACAATAAATTAAAAATAAAGACCAGGCACCACTTTATTTAACTAAAATATTTGTACAATCAAAAAAGGTATGAAATTTAAGAAAGAAGAGATTACAGTTAAAATTAAGTGGTACCCAAAGCCTTCAGTATCGAAATTATTTTTGCTCGAGTGGCACTCGGGCAAAACAGTTAAGGGATTAATTAAAAGTTTAAAGCGGTTTAAACTAATTGTCTATTTCATTCTTTAACCACAAAATTGGAATTGGGAAATTTGGAATCAGTATGACATTTATGCTCTTAAATATTTTTTTTTTTATTCGGCTTACTCCAAATTATAATCATATTTAAGGTTGCCTCGGGTAACATTTCCAGGCATAAGATACCTAACCTTACTCACGCCGCGCTCTGTTATTAAACATAGACAAATTAAATACTTGCTTTATTAACAAGGGTACGCACTTGGAAATTAATCCTTTAATTTTCAGTTAAATGAGAATCAGGAAGTGGGATTAATTCTCGACGAGATAATGAATTCCAAAGATGACTTCTCATATCGCAGCAGAGGAATGTGAAGTGTGTTGAAGTGGTAGAAAGTATTAATTCAAAGTATTTATTTGGGTTATTACAAATTTATTTTAGTATTTATATTTTCCATTTTTTTTATCTCGGGAATCCAGGTGTGTCCTTAGAACAAAATGCAGAAAGGGTCAAGATTTTGGAACAGAAGTGATTGCAGTTCGCTAACAAGGCGAACTGCCAATGCAACTAAGAACATTAAATAAAATAAATGAGACTTTTTTTTGCCATAACCTTGCATACAAGTCAATTTTTAAACGTACGGGCATGAACAACATTACAGATACGTAGCAAATAAGACATATTAAAATTCCAAAAATAAGATTTTACGGTTTTAATTTTGTTAACAACAGTTTATCATAGCTGCCAACTTTTGCGCTTCTTTCTTACTACTAAAATTAAAAAAAAAAAAAAATTAACTTATTTAATTGCATATTTCGCTGATTAAATAAGGGAAAACGTTCTTTTAAATTTTAGTGGCGAGAAAAAAAAACGTAAAAGTTGGCAGCTATGGTTTATTATTTATTATAGGGGTTTGAATCCCCCAGAAATTCTCCTTTTAAATATTTTTAAAACATGATGGTAAAACGAAAACATGGTTTAGAAATGACCGTCCAAGAAGGTTCAGACGGGCTGAACCGCTGCCATCGAAATGTTCAAGGTCAGAGGACACGAGTTGTGACGTCATCACTAATCGACCGACTACTCTCTAGTGTTGGAATTCACACCGGAAAATTTTGAATAGCAATTTTCTGTTATTTTATTTCTGGAACATATATCATCTTATAAAACAATAATAATTATTTAAACTTACTGGTGACAATTCGGAATCCCTAAATAAAAATTCAGCCAGATGCGGAATGCCACAGCGTTACCGCGTCTGGCTGGTTTTTTATTGGGGATTCCAAATTCTCACTAGTCAGTTTAAATAGTTATTATTCTTTTATAAGATGATAGATATTCCACAAATAAAGTAAAAGAAAATTGCTATTCAAAATTTTCCAGTGTGAATTCGAACACTAGTGAGAAGTCGGTAGATGAGTGATGACGTCACAACTCGTGTCCTCAGGCCTTCAGTACTTCGGTGGCAGCGGCTGAGCACATCCCTCCCCTGGCAAAAATCTTTAGAAAATCCGTCATAAATAATGAAAACTTGAGCAAAGTCACGTATGAAAGTTAACGGTACGGTATTTAAAAAAAAAAAATTCTACGCAAATTTAATCTGAAACACTGTTACTTCGACTGCCCTGCTACACATTTAAAATGAAAGTGACGTATAAAAACAAAGTGATGTAATAAAATAAATGGAACTGTAGTTAATATTTATTTTCTCTACATAGTTCAATCCAAGGGACTGCTACTTCTACTTTCAAATCTAATAATTATTGGCTCTCTCATTTCAAAACGAAGTGAGGTATTTGTATAAATAAACAGCAATTAGTTATTAAAATATTCTTAGATGATGGGCTTGGAAAATACAACCAGAAAGTACTAAGCAGTTTTAAATAAAATGTATATTTTTAACAAGCAATATATCTTTTTTTTATTTTAGTCGCCATTTAAGTAAAACATATAGTTCATATTATATATTTTATGTTTGAATCAAATTAAATATTGCGTCTCGTTTTATTATTTTATTTTCTTCGTTCCCTATTTTCTTATTGAGTACCGTAATTTCCGGTGTATAATCCGCGGATCAAACAATCATTTTTCGACCCAGAAATTTCTTAAAATAAAGTGCAACTTTTTGGATCGGGCACATATTTGGCTTCAATTAGTAAATAAAATTTCTGGGTCCAAACAAATTTGTTTGATCCGCGGATTATGCGCCGAAAATTACGGTAATTATTTTTAAATCAATTCAGAAGAATAAATTTTATTATTTTTCTCAGTCATGGCAAAAGAAAAAAATTGATTACATATTAAATTTGCAGTTTTTTTAAATACTCTTTATCTATTTATTGATGAAGCTTTAATTTCGTTATGGAAAATTATCCGGAGAGAAATGCTGAACAATATTTATACTAGTTTTATGTGCAAATTGTTTATTATTATTTCCTAATGGAGACGACACGTACTAAAGATAAATTAAAAAATATATATGCTTGAAAATTATTTTAAAAGCTGTAATAAATGAATAAATTGAGATACGGTTTTCAAACAAATTGCATTTAAAAGTAGATTTTTTCCCCTATTCGACGGTATAAAAATTGAAAATGTTTAGAAGATTAAAAAATTGCAGTAACGAAAATTATAAAATTGAAATTCCATCAACGAATATATAATAAAAAAGTTTACTTAAACACGTATATTATACATACAAATACTAAAAGTCTGAAAACCGAAAAGTTTCAACCACTATGTGGCCATCCTCAGGGTTATGTTTGAGTATCGAGAGACACTCCTATTTATAGATTGTAAAAATCAAATGTAAACACACCATGTTGAACGCATGGAACTATGAATAAAGTGGAATTAACATATCCTAAAAATTGTGAAGCGTCAAATGCACCCGGTTTCACAATGGCTCATTACCGCCGAGGCAAACTTCCACCACTAAATATGAATAGATATTTTCTTATAATTTAAACGCCGTATTAATGCAAAGTTTTAGTCGTAATTAGGGTCAAAAACAGATATTTATTTTTACTGGTGAAAGTTTACTTTCGCGGTAGTCAGTCCCTGCGTTTTCGCCATATTGTGACAATTTAAAAAAGTTCCTTTCAATGTCTGTGAAAGTGATTATAATAACGGGGCTAACTCCAACCAGTAAAAACGAATAGAATTTTTTACCATATTTGTGAGAGTACGCTAAAGCCTCGAAAATACAGCGAAATATTATGCTCAAAATTTACTGGTTGTAGTTTGCTTCGTCTGTAATAAGAAACTGTTGATCCGATGTAAAAAATCACCCGGCATCTTGTGACCATGGAATTATGAAGGAAGAGAAACTCATATATACTTAAAATAGTGAAGCTTCAATTGTAACCTCTTTCGCAGGGATTAATTACTGCCGGAGAAAACTTCCACCAGTAAATTTAAGTAGAAATTCCTTCTTTATATTAGATGTAAATTTCCAACTAGGCGAAAAATGTCCGGACCAGGATTCGAACCCGGGACCTCCCTGGCTGAAGCCGCCAGTGCTCTGCCATCTGAGCTATCCCGGACGATTCTGGTCGAACTTTTTCACCCAGCTAACCTTGAATATGATTTGTTTACCAATTAGAATAATTGTGTTAATATTAATATAGTGTAATTCCCTCTTTAGTCAAACGCCACATTAATGGAAAATTTCAGTCAAAAATAATGGCAAAAACTGATGTTCATTTTTACTGGTAGAAGTTTACTTCAGCGGTAGTAGTTGTGCCATATTGTGACAACCAAGACCCTGTCAGTGTCAGTGAGAAGCTTATAATACCTGGCAATATGACACCAGTAAAAAAAAAAAGAAATCTTTTGCGATATTTGTGAGAGAATTTTTCCATGAATAAGGCGCTTCAATAAGACGAAATTTTCTATACAAGTTTACTGGTAAAAGTTTTCACCTGCGGTAATCAAAAACTGTAGATCTTATTAAAAGGAAACAGCAGCCATCTTGTGACAACCTCCCCAGTTACTTCACTTGCAACTACTAGACAACACACTATATGTCTCCTCCTCTTTATTCATAACTCCCTTCTTGTGACATCCTCTCAGTTACTTCACTCGCAACTGGTAGACTCTACAGTATACGACTCCTCCTGTTTATTGTTAACTTCATTGTTGAACCCACCACCATTATAGCACCATCTATACAGCCGTAATTAAACCACACATTTTCAAGGAATTAAATATGAAAAAGCCAGAATATTAGGGCCAATAACTATGCGAGGCCTCTTATTCGAAAAATCCTTAGCATTTCGAAGGTAATAAAATAAAAATAAAAATAAAATATAATTATAAGCCTATTCTGATACAATCTATCTATATACCTCAGTAGAAACTTAAATTGACACATTAAATAGATATCTTTACCCCACCTTACAAACTTAACATGATATTAATTTTATGTTCAACACAGGGTTGCAGTTTGGCCTCCAATTTTAATCTGAAATTTAAAATAACACCGGAAATTTCGAAAGAATAATTTTTACTTTAAATGATCGTTAAATGCATCTTATTAAATACAGCAAAAGAAAATATATTCTTTATATGTCGCACCACTTTCTGAAAACAAATATCTTTCACACACACTTTGACGACATCTGAGCAGGGTTACCAATTTGTCCCCTTTTTTTATTTAATCCAAAATTTCGCATTCATAACAGAAATTACATATAATATTCTTTTATTTATTTAATGACGGTCATTTCGTGATTGCTGAACCCTTTCCGGCGCGGAGTAAGTCTCTTTCTAAAATGATGAAATGATAGACTGACACCAGAATTCAAAAAGGGAATTTATTAGAAAATAAAAAATTACTTATTTCCCCGCACTTTGTAAAAGAAAAATTTTAATTAAACAGTCTTGGTGAAGTTTGTCGGTTTTGAAATTAAAATTAGGTGTCCTTTTTTGTGGACACCACTCGGTAAAGAGTAACTCTTTAGTGCGCAGTTTTGCATGTATGCAAAAAACAGTGTTTTGAATAAAATAGATTTTTTTAAATTCGTATATACTTAATTCACACTAGAAAATTAAAATAGCAATATCTGCTTTAATTAATAACAGGCATTCCGTATTTAAATAAAGTGAAATTAACCAATGAAACTTTCTGGTGTAAAGTCAGATTCTGTGAACTACGTAACTTCTAGAACGTACTCTATCATGGGAATTAAAGGGTTAAAGGTTAAGTTTTATAAAATAAATAATTATATAAAATAAGGTATTTGGAGTATACTTATTAAAATATTTACTATTTTGCAATATTTTAGCGTAAAACATCCACACGACAGTAGTGTTTACTAGTATTACCGATGTGCAACAACAACAAAAAAAAAGATTGACGTATTATATGAAAAATGTATCTCTGATTTTTTTCATTATTTTACCTGTGTAATAAACCTTACACAGAATCATATATAATTTTTTTCGAAACAGAATAAAAAATCGCGCACTTAAAGGTTGAAATGAAAGACTTTCCTTCAGAGTTCCGGGCATGAATTTGAAATTTTTGAATTTAAAAAAAGGCCAAACTGGAAACCCTGCATCTGCAAAAGTAATATACAACAAAACGTATTATTAAAAATAGTAGTACAAACGGAATATAAAAATAGGGAACAGATGTGTTATTATCCCACCCTCCGCCATCTTGGATTTTTTTTGGCGAGAAAACCCCTTTTCCGCCAAGTAGTAAATGTCGCCAAGCACCCGTTTCTACGCATGTTTGGCTCAACGAAAATAAAATGTAAATAATAAACAAAATTCGCTAAACTGGCAAATCAGTAATCCTTGTATGAGCGCTTCGCGCACATTTAACGAAAAAAAAACATCGCCGGATTCAGCATTTCTCGCTAATATAGCATTCTCAAAATTCAGCAGTTCTCGTCTTGTAGCAATCTCAAAATGTAAAAAACTCTTAAAACAGCAAAATATACCTAAAAAACGAGACTCGCTAAAGTGGCAATCAGCAATAATTGTATGAGCGCTTCGCGCTCATTTTCCGAAAAATAAACATCGCCGAATTCAGCATTTTTCGCGATATAGAATTCTCAAAATTCATTAGTTCTCGTTTTGTAGCGATCTCAAAATGTAAAAAACTCTTAAAGCAACAAAATATACATAAAATTATCAACATACCTTAACAGACATCTGCTTTCTTGAAACCTACAGCACAAAATATAACACCGCCGTCATGTTCCAAAATAGGCTTAATACGCATTGACACGCTATAAACAAATCCCCCTTTCATGTCAAAATTTCCTCATATTTCTTAATTACTTCAGCAAGAGCGTTTAAACGGACTACAGAAACTATAGTGAATGAAATACATCCAATAAATTTAACATAAAAATAAAAAGACAGCCATAGAACACGATATCAAAGAGTATCTGGTACAAGAGTCAACCAACCATCAGCAACGACATCCGGCAGTGAAATGAATGTTCACGCTCTCGCGTCGTAAAAAAGGGGGTTGCCATAATAAGTTACTAGACGCCAAACGCCGGGGTTGCCAGAGCGATAAAAATCGCCAAATACTCAACATCGCGGAGGGTGGGATAATAACACATCTTAGTTAAAAATAGTCGCCAGTGGCATCTCTTCCCATGACCTGGTAGAACACAATATTCCAGACAGCATTTCCAGATCCTTTTCTGAAAAAACTGGTCACCGGGGATGAAATTTGGATACTTTATGACAACGCGGGACGTAAACAATCCTTATCCAGTAGAGACAAAAGTCCCTGTCACTAAAGCCTGCCTCTACCCGGAGAAAATTTTGCTGTTTATTTGGTGGGAATGAAAGGTATTATCTATTACGAGCTAGTTACACCAAACCAGACCATCAACTCTGATAAATACTGCTTGCAACGCGAAGAACTGAAGGCAGCAGAGCCGGTAAACGCCTCGAATTATCAAATAGCCGAAGTGTTATGTTCCACCATGACAACGCCAGGCAACGCGTATCTTTGTCTGTTAGAAACAGACTCCTTTTATTCGATTGAGACGTTCTTCCCCACCCTCCATACACTCCGGACATTGCTCCGTGCCACTACTATTTCTTTCTTTCTCTTAAAAATCCCTTTCGCGAAAACAAATTGATTCTTGGAATGACATAAAAAATTACCTCTATAAGTATTTTTCCTGCAAGTCACAAATATGTTGGAAAGACGGCATTATGAGACTTTCGGAGAGATGGAAGAAAGCTGTTGAACAGAATAACACATATATACACTGTTGCCAGTGGGCTACTTTTTAAAATTCAGATTTCTTGATTGACACCACTTTCTTAAAATAGTAAAATTCGTCTTATTTAATGACATATTAATAAAGGCGATAACAAGAAGAATTTTACAATTTCAGAAAAGTGGTCCCAATCAAGAAATCTGAATTTTAAAAAGTAACCCACTGGAAAAATTGCGTATGTATTTCAATAAAATCTCTCCGTTTTCAAAATTTCCATGGTTCATTTTTTATAAAAAACTAAAGAAACTTTTGAGACTACCTATTAGTTTAGCGCCAAAGTGCGGTACCTTCTATCTAATCTTATCTTACGTTTAATCGGCATTAATCCTTTTTCATTTTCTGTGAACAATCATTTGTTATTTGGGTAAGCATGCGATTAATTAATTTACATCATTGCAGAAAACACATGCTTACTTTTGTGATGGAGTAAAAAGTAAACGTGTTTGAAAATATCTTCAAAACCATAAAAAGGTCACTTATTTGAGCTACAGTTTTCAAACGAATTTCACTTGAAAATAAAGTTTTTCCCTATTCAGGTCAGAAAAAGTGTACATTACAGGGTTCGTACGGGTACCGTTATTTTCAAGGCGAAATGTCAGTATTTTTTAATAGAAAAATAAATCTGGTTTAAACGCGCGAAATTTCGGAGTTATTTAAGGAGAGATTTTCTATATATATAAAAAAAAAAATACTGGTACCGAAGAATATCATGGTCTGTAAATTCAAGGACCCGTACGAACCCTGCATTATACGTAATTTAAAAGTGACTCATGCGCGATAAGAAAATCGACTGGTTTTTGGCAGCCATCCAAAATGTGGACAAGACATTTCTGACGACGACAGTATATCCCATAGTGAAAGAAATTGAATTTTGTCACTGATAATGTTTACTATTACAAAAGCTTTAAAATATATTTTAATCGTGTTCGAATACGTGACTTTTAAATGTTTATATAAAATACAGAAAGAAAAAAAGTGCATATTATTAAAGATTTGTGATTAAGCTGAGATTTCATGCATGGCTATTTTCAGTACTATGGTTAATCTTAAGTTTAATCTCAGTATTGGATTGAAATTAATTCCAATTATATACAAATTTTCTGATACGTTAGTTTTACAACAGAAACTGTTTCAATTAGATATCACTATCTGTTGCATTGGAAATACTTGCGTTAAAAAGGCAATTATTTTCAAAATGGGAAGCGCTGAATAACACTTAATCTTGTTTTTGAAAAATAGTTACTACATACTTGAACAAAAATATTTTTGTGTCTCTTTGTTTGTTTATTTTTTTAATTTAATTTATTTTCTTATCTATGAAACACAAACTCATTTATAATTTTTGATTCAAAGCTGTGATTAAATATTAACCTTTAAATGCATCATTTTTTATTTTGTTTCGAAAAAAATATTTATGATTCTCAGAAAGGTTTATTACACAGAGAAAATAATGAAAAAAATCAAAGATACATTTTTCGTATAATACGTTAACCTTTTCTTATGTTGCACATCTGCAGTACAAGGGAAAACTACTGTCATAATTAAAATATTGCAAATTAGTAAATATTTTAATAAGTATGATACTAAATACCTTATTTTATATAATTTTTTTGTATATCTTAATCCTTAAATGCATGAATTATTCTTTTAGGATTGTGTTTTTTATTCTTATATTAAAGATTAGACACCAGACATTTTAAGATAGATTTTTAACTTTATGTAGTATCATATTTTTGTAATTGTCACAGGATTAATATTTCTATATAAATACAGTAGTTCCTAAGAGTTAAATAAAAAGCGATACAGACATGCATTACTATACAGTTAAGGCAGGGGTGTAAAAATCTAGGCGCCAGCAGGCAGTCTCTCACCATTAAATTTTATTAGTTTTTATCGCTTAAATTTTATTACCATTCTTACAAAAATTTAGACGAAATATTAGACGAAAAATAACGAAAAATTTAGTGGTGAGAGACTCTCCGCTGGCGGTTAGATTTTTACATCCCTGAGTTAAGGTTAAAACAAAATTTTCTTTTCAAAAATAGTGGTACTCAAAAATACGGAAGTTTAGCAGCTCATAAATTTTTTACTTCTTTATAAGTATTAAAATTCAATTTCTATAAACGTGCTCCTGCTGTAACCAAACTGTAACAAAAGCTGGGACCCATATGCCCCTCATACTAGCATATTGACGCCGCGTGACTTGGAAAAGAAGTTACTGTGGCGTCACTATGAAGTTATTATGTTCCAGGTTTTGACAAGGTGCAATCAACTAAAAAATCCGTCACCGACTCTTCACAGTGATTTCACAGTCGTGTTACAATGTGGCGGTCACCTGAGATTCATAATGTGGCGAATAAAAGTATCACTTTTTTGTCACTTTTTTAACCTTACATTTGTGACCATTTTTAAATCACCGCCTCCTGATACTAGGCCTGAGCGCTGACACAATAATGGTAGGTGACAGTGTGTAAATCACCGCCCTCTGAATACTAGGCCTGAGCGCTGGACCAAAAATGGCGGCTGCCGAAGGCGGATTTTTTTCAGCGTGTGTACGGTCCCTTAAATATTCCTACCAATAATTTTTTGAAGTTTTTTCCGCTTCGTTTTTCTGAGAATAAACAAGGTAGCGAAATCTTTTATAAAATACCGGTGTCTACATTTAAGGGACCGTATCTACGCTAAAAGAAATCCGCCTTCGGCAGCCGCCATTTTTGTGTGAGCGCTCAGGCCTAGTATTCAGAGGGCGGTGGTTTAAACTCACAGTGACATCACAATGACCGCCTCTGAAATTTGGCCACATGTATAATCATAAACATATTCGACATGTGCAAAAGTGAATAATGTACCGTCTCGTTACAGACTGGTGTCAGCTTTTGCTTCACATACATTATAAATGTAAAATTCTGTTTAAAATTTCTGGTGCCACTGTTGCATTTGGTAATTTAAATTATGTGGGACATCCGGGTGATTATAATTAAAGTTAGGATTTCAAAAATCGATAATTATAAAACTACTGGTCAGAATGACTTGATATTTTAGCAGAAAAATCGTGAGACAATGGAATTTTGTTTGGCGAAGGGAAAAAAATGTTCTAAAATGTGCTGATAGACGGCGCTATTAGGGTAATGTCAGGGGAAAGACCAAAAATGTATTCGTTAAACACAGGAATGTTATTAGCCGAAAGGAAAAATAGAGTTAAGGGATTTACTAAAAATTTATTAGCGAAAAGAGCAGAATGCGTGTTTTCAGCGACATGAGCGATAATGACAAAAAATGAAAAAAAATAGAGCTTCATGGAACAAACACCTTACTTATTATTAAGGCATCTGTTGTTCGATATTTCCTCCACTTTGTTCAGCTACTAATTGGAAGCGCAAAACGGCACAAGCATCTAGCCTCTGCACTTTGGCTACGATTTCCAAAAACGGATCGTTCTGCTGCAGTCTTGTTATGAACTTCCAGTCTTGTCTGCTGAGCTTGCTGCAACTTTGCAGGTTTTCAAAGCAAGACTGCTGCAAATTTTCTAAAAATAAAAAATGCTATCTGGGTATAATTTTTGAAGAATGTTACATGTTGCATATTTCCTGAGGTGCTTGAAGCAGTATCGAATGCCGTAGCTTTTCACGTAGTTTCGAAAGAATTGTTTATTTACATATATGTATATACAATACGCAGAGGAAAACTTCTCCAATCGCGTGCCGAAGTGTGTCATTATAAGCCATTTGGTATATAACGAAGCACTATTGCATTATATGCAGCATTAGTAATAAAACTGACATATATAAACAAGATATAATTTATTTCAGTTATTAAACCATGTTTAGTATGGTGAATGCACCCATAATTGATTGCAGTATGGAGGACATCTGTACTGAAGTTAAATTAATATAAAGTCTATTTTAACTTAAAACGCACACCACAAAAATAGTGCAAAAATTTATAAAAATAAAAAACAAGAGTATTTTTAGACTTATTTCGTGACTGTTGTCGGCTTAAAACAAGTCTGCTCCTAATAAATTAAAGAAGCATATTGAGTAGTGAATTAGATAAGTCATCTAACGACCTCTGGTTCCGGGTCCGTCATCCTGATACTGGTTCCTATAGCCCCTGCACTTTGGCCACGATTTCAGAAAACAAATCGCTCTGCGCGCATGCGTATTGCGATTTGCTGTGAGAGAAATGAGTGTAATAGAGTCATTTTATTGTAATCGCGTAGATGTTATGGTGTAGTGGGTTAGACCATCCATCTGCTAAACCCAAGTTTGGGTGTTGTGTCCCCTTTGTTTTGATAGATTATAAGAATTTAGTTTCTATTTTTAGTGATTTATTTTCAGTTACTCTGACTTTTTTTGATCGATTCTTGTTAATGAAACTATTATTTAATTTTATTTATATTCATTAATATACTATCAGTTAATAAAATATTATAATTTTTTAAAATCAATTCTTGTTAATGAAACTAATTTTTAAAAATTAATTTTATTTATTTATACAGTTATTTTTATTTATTAATTAGCAGTTAATAAAATATTATCATTCTTTAAATCGATTCTTCTTATTGAAACTAAGTTTAATATTTAATATCACCTAAGGGCTATATTTTAATCAATAAAATGAAAGATATATTTTAATGCAATAATAACATCGATTAAAATTACGTAAAAATATTTTTATGTTGTAACTTTAAATTATTGTATTAAAATATATCTTTCATTTTGAGTTTTAAAATATAGCCCTTAGGTTATATTAAATATTAAAACTTAGTTTCATTACGAAGAATCAATCTAAAAAATGATAATATTTTATTAAATGTTATTAAATTAATAAAAATAAATGTTTAATGGAATAATTTAAAGTTACAACATAAAAATATTTTTGTGTAATTTCAACCGATGTTATTATTGCATTAAAATGTATCTTTCATTTTCATTATTAACATACAGCCTTTAGGTGATATTAAATATTAAACTTAGTTTCAATAAGAATTGATTTAAAAAATGATAGCATTTTCTTAACTCCTAATGAATTAATAAAAATAACAGTATAAATAAAAAAATTAAATATTAAAAATCAGTTTCATTAACAAGAATTAATTTAAAATATGATAATATTTTATTAACTAATAGTAAATTAATAAAAGTAAATGTATAATAAAATAAAATAAAATATTAAAAACTCGTTTCATTAACAAGAATCGATCAAAAAAAGTCAGCGTAACTGATAATAAATTAATAAAAATAAAAACTAAATTCTTAAAATGTCTAAAACAACGAGGACACAACACCCAAACTTGGGCTTAGTAGAAACAGATGGGCGCTCTAACCCACTACAACATACCATCTAAGCAGTTATAATCAAACATCTCTATTGCACCCATTTCTCTCACTGCAAATCACAATACGCATGCGCGCAGAACGATCCGTTTTTTGAAATCGTAGCCAAAGTGCAGGGGCTAGACGCTTGTCTATGTCTGCGGTGCGCATGTCACATATTAGTAATTTGCATACATCGAGACAATGTGAACCGTGGCAGCTTCATCTACTAATACATTTTGGAACTATTTTTTTCTTCACCAAACGAAATTCCATTGCCTCACAATTGTTCTGCTAAAATATCAAGTCATTCTGAACAGTAGTTTTAAAATTATTGATTTTTAAAATCGTAACTTTAATTATAATCACCTGGTATATATCCCACCGCCCACGAAATGGTTAATATGAAACTCAGATATTCGAAAGCCATTCATGACTTTATTTTACGATCAATAATTTGTGAAATTCATGCAATTCTACGCTGATTATGAACTTCATTATTTATTTACCGATATAAAAGACCATCTGTTCTGTCCTGTGATAGAGAATATCCAAATCAATTTTAATTTATAACTAAAATTTTGTATAGAATAAATAGGATTCCCTTGCTTGGAAATAATTTGTCAATAACAGATGATTAAGGAAATTAGAAATATGAAATGATTTAAAAAATCGAAAAAAAAAAATCCGTGAAACTTTCTCAATATTAAGATAATTACCAGAATGTGTAATTCTTAATATTTTATAATTTTCAAAACATCAAACAGGCTTATTAAATTTTATAAAATAACTGTGTTTACGAACAACAAAGTTTAGTTCTTATATTTTTTAAATGCTGGCTTTTATTACATTTTACACATTTTAAAAATATATTAATTGTTTCATCACGAAATTTTCTATAACTTTATTGGTAGCTTTATTTAATATTGCATTTTCACTACACTCTAATGTGCACTGTTAAAAGTTTCGAGCAAGGTTGAACTAATTTTTGGCATTGCAGTGGCATCATAAGATGGCGAAACTTTGTTCCAACATTTGGTTCTAAGGTTGAACCATAAATTGATGAAATTCTGAACCATAAATTGATTTGGTGAAATGTGGAACATCAAAAGTTGGTTCAATATAGCACCAAAAGATGCAGGTAGATAAGAATTCACTTTTTAAATATTAAATAATTTCGTTTTTTGCACCTCAGGCAACTGATAATTGCAGATGCAGTGCACGTAAACCCCTACTAGACAAGAAGAGATTTATGCTCAACAGAAGTCTAGTCCCATTTAGTGATGGGTAGAACAATAGAGTTATGAATAAAGAGAGGAGAAATATAGTGGACTGTCTACCAGCTGAGAGTGAAGTAACTGAGGAGGTTGTCACAAGATGGCGGCTGCTTTTTTTTTTTAATTGGATCTACAGTTTCTGATCAACGCAGGGGCAAACTTCCCACCAGTAAAATTGAATAGAAAATTTTGTCTTATTTAAACGTCTTATTTATGGAAATATTTTCTCACCAATGTGGGGAAAATCTATTTGTTTTTACTGGTGTCATTTTGCTTGGTAAAACAATCGGCGGTTTCACTGGTTGTCACAATATGGCGGAAACGCAGGACCTAACTTCCACCAGTAAAAATGAAAATGAGTTACAGTCATTATTTATGGCGGAAATGGTGCATTAATAAGGTGTTCAAATAAGGAGAAAATTCCTATATAAATTTACTGGAGGAATTTTCCACCAGCGGTAATCCACACCTGCGAAAGCGGTTACAGTTGAAGCTTCACTATTATAATGACATGTCAGTTCCCTGTTATTAATAGTTCCATGTGCAGAACGAACGTTTTACTATTCGAATGAATCATTCAGGCATGCGCAAAAGCATAGCTGCCAACCTTTTTTTTTTGTATCGAAATGTTTTTAATTTTTTTATTCGAATTAATTGAACCCTTAACCCTTTCGAGGGCGGTGGTTCATTTTTGGACCACCTAATTTTAATACCTAAATGCCACATTGGCACCAGAATATTGGAACGAAAATTTTCCTTTTATTAAATACGTGAACAACTGCTTTTGCTTATTTTGAAATAAATTTGTTTAATGGACGGTAGCTTTATGGACATGATTCTATTTTTATATTCTATTCGCACCACTGTATTTTAAAAGTAAATTTTTAGTAAATGTTTTCTGCACACGTTGTCAAAGCACGAGTGAAAGCGTTTCTTATAAAAAATTGGTGCCAACCGATTAAATTCGTGTAAGAGACGCCTGTGCCTGGGAGGATTACTTCAACCGTTAAGGGTTAAGAAACCCACAAAAATATAAAAATTATTTTTATCTTCAAAGTTTCTGAAAACAATTGATTTAAAAAAAAAATTGTCTCTCTCTTGTCATTTCTCGCATTTTTTGATTTTGTTTCCTTTTTTTAACTCAATTTCAGATGGTATTTGCATGGAACTATGAATAAAGAGGAACTGGCATATCCTTAAATTAGTGATGCTACAACTGTAACCGGCTTCGCAGGGGTTGATTACCGCTGGGGCAAACTTCCATCAGTAAATTTAAATAGAAATTTTTTCCTTATTTAAACGCATTACTAATGCAGAATTTCAGTTATAATTACACACACATAATAACAAACACATATTCTCATTTTTACTGGTGGAAGTTAACCCCAGCGGTAGCCAGGTCCTGAATTTCCGCCATATTAGGGCAACCTAAACAACTTCCTGTCAGTGTTGGTGAAAAATATTATAATACCTGAGCAAACTTCCACTAGTAAAATCCAATAGAAATGTTTGAATAGAAATTAAAACCATATATTTTGTAAAAAATTTTTCGTGAATAAGGCTCTTAAATAAAACGAAATTTTCTATTCGAATTTACTGGTGGGCATTTGCCGCAATTATAATCAGAAACTGCTGATCTAATGTAAAAAAAAAAAAAAAAAAAAAAAAAAAAAAACAAAAAAAAAAACAGACGCCATCTTGTGAGAAAATTCATCAGTTACTTCACTCGCAGCTGGTTGACAATATATATATATACACATTAACAATATATATATACATATACAGTGAATTCTCGATAAGCCGAAGTCTGATAATGTCGAATATTCGTTTAAGTCGAAGTTTACACGAAGTCCCGACCCCTATATTACAAATCAATGTTAAACTTTCTCGTTTTGTCGAAGTCTACATCTTTTAAGTCGATTTTTTTTCAGAAAGACAAATAACAGTAATTTGACTAATTTCTTAATTTTTCAGCCACAGCTCAAAAATGCTGACATTTTCTGTTTGATAAAAATATTCTGATTTCCTTCGCGGCCTTTGAAGGATGCTATTTGTACTTCCCACCTTGGACAGTGAGAAGAGTCTGCGAGTTTGCAATTTCGGTGGCAATTGTTTCCCCTTCCCCATTCATTTATCCTTTACATATTCCCTTTTCTCAACTCTCATGTGGCTTAGTGTATTCTAATTTGCCAAATTTCTCACGCTTTTATAGAAGGATTTTTTTTTTTTTTAATCTTTCGATTCAATTATTGAGATTTCATTCGGGTTCTTTGTTTTAATCTTGAGTCTTGTCATTTTAGTGTTTATTGCTTTCACATCGTGATACATTTTTAGCCGGATTTTTTAAAATGTCGAAGTGGAAATCAGAAATTCTTACTTTAGAACAAAAAGTAAATTTGATAAAAGATATTGAAAACACTCCTAATTTAATGAAAAAGATATAGCTCTGAAATGTGGTATCCCTCGCAACACTCTATCTACCATACTCAAAGATAAAAAACGCATTTTCAAAAGACGTAAGTCAAATGTCAACCCAAAGTGCAAAAGGATGAATATGTGTGCCTTCCAACATATCGAAACAGACCTCGTAAAGTGGTTTACATCTTGCAGTGCATAGAAGAGTGTAATTCCTTTAAGTGGTACGATGTTACGTGAGAATGCTTTTGATTTCACAAAATTATTGAATGTGGAAGGATTCCCTGCAAGCACGGGATGACTGGGAAAATTTAAAGCCAGACCCAACATTGTGTTTCGGACATTAGACACTGAAGCAAAAGATGTGTCTGATACGCAATGGGATGAATGGAAGACAGTTTCATTACCCAAACTTCTTGCAGGCTATAGTGCGGACGACGTTTACAATATGGATGAAATAGGAAATTTTTACAAATGTTTTCCTAAAAAGACAATGATGTTTAAGGGGTAATCATGTTCCGGTGGAAAGTTAAGTAAAGAACGTTTAAATGTGCTTGTCGGAGCAAATGATTCTGGAACAGAAAAATTACCTTTACTGGTCATCGCTAAATACAAAAATCCTCGCTGTTTGAAATATAAAAAGTCACTTCCGGTAGAGTAAAAATCCAATAACAATGTTTGGATGACACTGATATTCTTCAAGGAGTACATCAGAAATTTAGATGTAGTGTTTCATGCAAAAAAAGTAAAATGTTGATCTTCGTTGATCCGTGTACAGCTCACGATCAACTTTTGAACTTGAAATCTATCAAGTTAGAATTTCTCCCTTCTAACACAAATTCTAACCTACAGCCAGCATACCAGGGAATAATTAAATGTTTAAAACATTCCTACTGAAAAGGGTGGAAGGCAATCGAAGATGACGAAAATGGAATAAATAAAAAGTGTGATGTGTTAGAAGCAATTAGACTGATTTCAAGTCCCTGGAACAACGACGTGAAATAAATCACTATCAATAATTGCTTCAGTAGATGTGGCTTCTTTGCAAGCAATGCGCACTCATGTGTTATGAATGAAAATCACACGATCAAGTTATTTCTGAAGATGACGATAATGAGTTTTTGAATATTGACGAAAATGTCGCAGTTTGCGGAGAAATTAATGTTTCAGATATAATTGAAGCAATGAAAAAGTGGAGAACGATTCTGAGTTTGAGGATGATGAGGAAGTAAATTGCGTTTCACCTACAAACAATCAAGAAGCACATGCAGCAAAGACGACACTACAGCAGTATCTCGAAAGTAGAGATGGTGTGGACGATTCTCTTTTCCTTTGTTTACATACTTTCTGACATGTGAAAGACAAAAAAGTTTCTTCAAACAGTTATAATTATCAAGTTTTTTCGGAAAACTTGCGTTTCTAAGTACCTTATATATAGCATTCAATTATATATCTCTTTAGTGCTCATTTTGCAGACTCCGTTATTACAGTATAATTGCAATTCCTATGTATATGATTGAATTATTTTTCATATATTTTCTGTATGTATTTAAGGATTTTTGATAAGTCAACTTACGATAACTCGAATATTTTTGCCGGTCCCTTCGAATTCGAATTATCGAGAATTCACAATATATATATATATATATATATATATATACAAACACACTATATGTCTTCACTTCTTTATTCACAACTGCACCGGTATTTGATTAAAAATACAAGGTGTATCTGAAATGCTTCAACAAACTTAGGGGGATGATAGTGCTCATCAAGACGAACAAGAAATGCAATGGAACATGGGGTCGCAAATTACGTTTAAAGGGAGAAAATCGCAAAACTAATAAAATTATCGAAATCTCGCATGCTGCTTTTCTGCAGAACTGGTTAGTAACACGAAGATGGTTTTTCTTTCACTTTGTGCATATCCGGTCAGAAAGAGATAACAAAAACTTGTAAGAGAGCCAAACAAATCTGTGAGCAGGAATCCACGTATGGAAGACTTCCGATTTCTTCGAGCGTATCCGCCAGTCGTTCCTCCGTAGATGTACTCTGTGTAATAATGCCCGCGGTCGACACTTTGAACAATTGATGTAAAATATTTGTTTTCTCTGGGCATCACGAGCTGTGTTGTATTTATTCTATGCAATAAATAAATTTCTGGACTGTTTCTTTCTTGTCTTAGTTTGTCCATTTCCAAACACATTTTTTCGATTTCCATCCTTTAACCCCTTGAGAGGCGCCGTTTGCAGACTGCAAACGGTTAATTTTAATGCCGAAATTAACAAACGGGACCAGAAATTTTTTAGTACACTTTCTATCTCATAACATACGTGAAAAAAAGGTTTTGATTATTTTCAAATAAATTTCTTCTTAAATTGCGGTGTGAATTAAATATTTGAACATTTTTAGAGCAGAAATGCCTTTCCCTGAAAGGGTTAAATGTCATTTGCGACCCCATGTTCCATTGTATTTTTTGTTCGTCTTCATGAGTACTACAATTCCTCTAAGTTTGTTGAAGCATTTCAGATACACCCTGTATATACAAAGGTTGGAAACTTTTTTTTTCGTATGCACGAATGATTCACTCTGTCCATGTCTTGTCTTATTATGTTGCAAGATGAAAGAAAATCCTGATTTTATTTGAGTACGTTAACAAGAAGCACGTGGAAAAATATGTTTATAAGAAGCTTTTAGTGAAAAGTTGTGGGAGTAGATTTTTTGTGTTAGGGGTGAAAAAAATGTCTGACAATATTATGATTCAATTCTCTGATCCCCTTTCCATCACATTTGATTTATTTTTTTACGTTATTTTAACAAAGATTTATTATTAACTTTTTACTGTTAAGTTTGTTAGAAATTTTGTAAGAAATTATTTTAAAGATGGTACGAAATTTGGATCAGTAAGAAATTTAAAATTTTACTATCTTAAAAATCACGCATTCCACTTGCAAAAAACTTAAAAAAAAGGTTTTAATAAACTCAATATTTTGAATTTTTCTTTTAAAAATTTTTTAAATACATTTTTGTATTAATTTTAAGTCACAAATATGAGTACATTTCTTCAAAGAAAATGACGCACTACGCACAAGTTAACACGAACATAAATTAGCCATATAATCATATTATTATTATTATTGTATATATTAAAATATATACAATAATATAATACCATATAATATTGTATATATGTTATTACTTTATTATTATTATTATTACTTAGATTAATAATGTTTAATTAAAAACGAATGACCTACTTTTGAAACTATACTTGTATTATTTCAATTATAAAAAATAAAATACTTATAAAAGTCGGAAATTCAAGAGCATTTTAAAAAGTTAAACTAGCGTTCATTTACAAATTTAAAAAAAAAAAAAATGTGTGTGTAAAAATATAATTTTGTATAAAAAGACTCTTTAATTTTTCACACAACTAACAAATATTGTATTTTAACATCGTTACACGCTCTAAATTAATTTTTTAAATACAAATAATTCAAGAGTGATAATTACAGATTTCTTTACAAAGCTTCTCTTTCTCGCTATCAATAGATCTTAATATTAAATGCTTCGATATACTAAGAAAATTTTCTGCAATCTATACATTTCTTTGTAAATTGTTCTAAACAAAATTTACTGTTTCAATCTATATAGATTTAAGACATAATTTTTTTCAAATGCTTTGTTTCTATATAAACAATAGAGAATTATAAAATACAGAATACAGAAATACAGAAATACAGAAAAAGAAGAGAAAGAGAAACACAGAGAAATACAGAAAAAGAAGAGAAAGAGAAATACAGAATTTTTTTTATATAAAGCAAATTTCATGGCAGACGTCTCTTCGCCGAGAACTATAGAAATGGCCGATCCTTCAGAACATTCTTTTCACTTTGGTTAAGATTACAAACTTCGTCAGATATGCTGAATGTTGACAGATATCTTGAAATGTCCGAAAAATGATATTGCTTTTACGAACGTCGATAGATATAACTGGATGTAGTAGTAATAATATAGCTTTTACAGCGTTGGCTGATGTGTTAGGTTGATTAAAAAATTATACATAATTTTTCAATTCAAAGCGCTATAACTTTCTGTCAAACTAAATTTATTAAATCAAAGTAAGAACCATTACAAGCAATACATATTTTAAAACGAGAAAAGAGCTTAGTGATTCTTGTCACATAAGAGACTCTCGGATGGCGTTTCCGATATCATCTTGATGGAAGAATATTTCCCCTCAAGACGTTGTCTAGGTGTTTAACCCCTTGAAGGGCACAGGTATATGTTATATACCACTTTATTTTAATTCCCAAATGCCACATTCATACCAGAATTAAGGAATTAAAATTGATTTCTTATAATGTACGTGAAGAAAAGTTTTACTTAGTTTCATATAAAGTTGTTCATAAATACCGGTAACAATCAATCATTTTACAATATTAGCAACAGAAGTGCTTTGTCCTTGAAAGGGTTAAAGAAGTGGTAGTCGGTTGGAGAGCGGTCAGGTGAGTATGGTGGGTGAGGAAGTGTTTCGTAAGCAAACGCGTGTAACTATTGGAGGGTCAATTGTGCGACGTGAGCGTTTGTTCATTTCGTGCGGCACCCACTTATGGATTTTCCTCACCTGGATAAGTGGCGAGCGATACTGGAATAATCTACCGTTGAGTTCATTCACAATTCCTCAAAATGTTTTGGTTGGAGCAATTTCGACTATTACTTTCAGTTGATCAACGTCAACAACAGAAGGAATACCGGAACTACCCTTGTCTTGAAGGTCGAAATCTCCTCGGTGAAATTTTTGAAACCAATATTGAACTATGCTTAAACCTATACCTACTGCATTATGATCTTCTGCAATTTTTTTAATGTAATTTTTTTCCCAGTTCCTACAATGAAAATTAAAGGATAAACATAAAAAAGTACTCGCCGGAGTAAAATTTAATTCCTTAGAGGTAATTAATTAAAGTGGTACTTTAAAGTACCGGCAGTTCACTATGACTAAAATATCGTAACTGAAAACCCGCAAGGTATTTCAATGGCACCAGAAATGGGGTAAAATACTTTTAATTTAATAAATATGTGAAATATAGCCTTTTTCTTATTTACAAATAATTTTTTTGGCAAATTCCGGTGCCAGTCATTTATTTGAACATTTTAGCATTGAAAAAGCTTTGCCCCTGAAAGGGTTAAAAAAACTATTTTATTTTTGGGTTTCGATCTTGTTAGCAGTCCTTTAGTTATGCGGCGTCTATATTGTTGAGACGACATGTTCTCTCGCATCTCCAATTATGCAGAATATGAATTTACATATGCCATTTCTAGCATAGCAAAAAAGAGCCGGTGCCACAACTTTTTCGATTACCTATAAAAAATAATAATGAAACAAAAAAGAAATACTGGGAAAATTATTACTACACTACATTTTAGTAATTACATTTTAAAGCTGATGAAATCGATGGATAACTACACAGACGAAAAATAAACAAGAAGTTTTTCTCCAACACCCAGTGTAATGACGGTGCTTAAAAGTGCCACCGAGTAATTCAACTGTTAAATCAAATACATACACCGTTCACCTAAAGTAGCTAGTTAAATTGTATTCTAAGATCATAATGAACACATAAAAAAATCCAGCCCTTATCTTATAACCTTTACTATGTTTGCATCAATAAAAAGACGAGCGTGACAATCTGTACAAAATAATGACACAAAACACATCGCCTGTTTTAAAGATAGACTCTGCTTATTTTGCTTTTATAATAAACATTTAACTCATAATTCCTCATCCTCAGATATAATCTAAAAGCATTTATTAGTCATAACTCACAGCTCATTTCCTGTGTTGATACAAATAGCTACTTATAAACATAACCATTTAAATAACTTCATCATTGTTTTCTGAGATAACTGTTTGTATTAAAAATACATTTCTTTTAGCAATTACTGCAATTTTGGAAAACTATAAATCATTTGAAATAGTTTCTACTTAAAGACATTATCTTTCGTTTGCTTATAATAACTATTGTGATTTGTTTATATCTATCAAGAATATTTCTTCAAGGCCACTTCCTGGTTTAGACTGATCTGCAGTGCAGCTACACTAGAAGATGAAGATGCAATTCAACATCTGTTCTGTGAACACGCACGCAACAGCTCATTGCTTGGCTGTAACATTTTAACTTCGCACACGGGTATCCAAACTCCGGTTACTATTAAGTTCAATTTAACAAAGACGCATTCCTGTGCACATGCAGGATGATGTGTATTTCAATATATAATTTTATTTTCATCTCCTGTTAATTTACTGTATTTCGACACGCAACACACGCAGTCTATTTAGATTTAGTGGAGGCACCGGCGAGATGTATCTTGGATAATCTTCAAAGCTGGATTTACTAAATTAATTTAAACGATGCAATAATGTGAAGATGCTATAAAGTGAAGTGTACTCTCAAAATTCGAGAGCAGCTTGGGCGGCTGTACATTGCAGCACCGCATCTTACCGTAGTTTAATAAAGTTTCCACCCTTCTTATTTTGAATTATAACGTTCGGCGGAGCACATCACATCGCATTTATCACAGATAAGTACATTTTATATTATTATTATTATTGGTTTGACTTTTGTTTTTTTTTACGCTATTTACCTCATTATTTAAATAATGAGTACCAACTCAGAAGCCGCGAAAAAACTACTGGAGAACTGCAAAAAGCAGCAATAAATTTACGTGGCAGAGCTAAATCTGCTCTTGCAAGAATAAACACTTTTATTAACGCTGAGCAAACGTTTAAAAAAATTATTTATACAATAAATTAGAAAATCTAGAGACAGTTTACTCAGACTTTGACAAATATGACACTTACCAGCTGAAGCATCTGAAATTGATGATTTTGAGAAACAATATTAGGAAACCAAAGCCAAACTACAAGCAGAACTTGAAAAAGTGTCTGCAATTATGCATGCACATTCTCAATTAAGGAACGATCAAGTTTCTGTTATTAATTCTAACGTCTCTAATAATTTTAAATATACCGAAATTAAATATAGAGCAATTTAATGTTGATTTTAAAAACTGGTTGTCATTTAAAGATTTATATTTATCATTAGTGCATAATAATGACAGCAAAAGTAATATACAGAAGTTCCAGTATTTAAGAGGGCTACTAGGCGAGGAGCCAGCCTCTATAATAAAACACATTCCTATTTCTGAAAACAGTTATTCAGAAGCATGGGAAAAATTGCTGTCCAGATATGATAAGAAAAACAAATAGTTTCCACTTTAGTTAAAACATTCTTGGACATTCCCCCCATTAGTCAAGTGAACGCATTTAACTTACGCGTGTTCATTAGATGTGTAAGATGAGGTAATTAGAGTCCTTAAGCCAATCGATGAAAAGGCATCTTGCCGTGACATATGGCTAATTTATATTTTATTACGAAAGGTTGATTCTTAAACAAGGGAGGAATAGGCAAGATTTTCTTCAAACGAAGACTTTCCCAAAATGAAGATTCGCATAAACAAGAGAAACAATATAACGTTAATAGATCTTATTCCAGTGGCATTAGCAAATGTTTGGTTTGTAAATTTAATCACTCACTTTACAAGTGCGTTAAATTTAAGGAATTAAACATCAGGGATAGGAGGCAGTTTGTTAAGAAAAACAAGTTGCGTGCGATATGTTTGTCTGACAAGCATAACAACTGGCTATGCATTTCCTCTTACTCTTGTCACAATTGAAATCTTAAACATCATACTAGTTTATGCAAAAATAAACTGCAAAATTACACTATATCAACTTCTCGTTCAGATGAAAAACAGAGCCACAAAACAAACCTGATTCAGAGGCCGGTTTGATTCCCGATGAGAATAAAAAAGAAATTTCTCCGTCAATAAATGCAGTTTAAGCATCTTTCGCACTTTTGCCCACTGCTAGTGTATATATCAGTGATTGCATGGGTCAAAAGCACACTTTAAGAATCATGTGTGATAGTGGCTCAGAGTCTACGTTTGTTTCAGAATCCTGCATGAAAATGTTAGGAATTAAAAAGAAAAAAATGCTAGGTTTCCTGTGAAAGGTCTGTCTAATTCAAAGATCGCAGTAACTAAGAGTTACGTAATATTTGATCTTATATCAATACATAATGCTGATACCAAGTTGTCTCTGAACCCATTTATCTTAGATGAATTAACTGCAAGGTTACCTGTGAAAAAAATAAATGAGAAGCATTTTTCGCATTTAAAGAATATAAACTTAGCGGACCCACATTTCGAGACACCAAATAAAATATACATTATTTTAGGATCCGATTATTTCTTCTCTATTTTGCTTCCTGGTCAAGTAACAGCTACGCAGAGCAATTTAAGTGCTCAAAATTCAACTTTTGGTTTTCTCGTATCAGGGAAAATGCCACATTCTAGTACATCTCCAAATTCGATACTTAATTTACATATTTATGAAATTAATACTGATAAAGAATTAAAGCGTTTTTGGAAAGAAGAAGTATTTAATAAGAATACTCAAATTTAGTCGCCTGAAGAGAAGTTTGTTGAATCGCATTTTCATGAAAATTATTCAATTAATTCCGAGGGTCGTTTTGTTGTTAAGTTACCTTACATCCAATCTAAATCATAATTAAGCAATTCTAAATCTGCCGCAATTTCTCGATTGCTTGCTATGGAAAAGAATTTTAAAGAAAACCCGTAATTTGAAAAACAGTACAAAGAGTTTATATACGAATATGCAGAGTTAGGTCATATGGAATTAGTTGCACATTATGACATTAATAATTATGAAAATGAACACTACTTTCTTCCTCATCATGCGGTTATTAATCCCTTAACAGTGTGGGACGAACTGGATTCGGGCAAGAACACTTTGCTTGCTTCGTTATTAAAAGCATTTTGATACCACTAATTTGTAACTGTAAATTTATCTTTATTGATTGTCAGATATTTTTCGATTAAGTAAGGTAAATATTTTAGTATGGAAAAAGTGGTGTACAGCCCCATTTTTATTATTTTTGTAAAAAAACAAATGTCACTGTTAAGGGGTTAAACCTTCTAGTACCACTACTAAATTAAGAGTAGTTTTTGACGCTTCATGCAAAACTTCAAATGGTGTTTCCTTGAATTCCTTTTGGGTGTAGGCCCTAAGTTACAACGGGACATTTTTAAAATTTTACTTAATTTTCGATTTCCGAAAATAGTCTTTTCTGCGGACATAGGAAAAATGTAACGCCAGATTTTGGTTGCCAAAGAAGATCAAATTTTCACCAAATTGTTTGGAAGTCTAATCCCAATGAGGAAATAAAGAATTACAAATTGAAAACTTTCACATATGGTTTAGCGCCAGCATCTTTTCTGGCGACTAGATGTATAAAACAAATAGCTCATTATTACACAAAAAATGCTTGCATTTCGCGCATGCTAGAAGAAGATATGTACATGAATGACTTGTTATCCGGTACAAATACGGTTAGGGAAGCAATAGAAACTTACAAGGAAATTACAGATTGTTTAGACGCGCATGGTTTCCACTTAAGTAAGTGGAACTCAAATTCACAGGAATTTCTTAACGAATTTATAGATTGTTCTAACGCTGAATCGAATTTTGAAATAATTCCTAGCGACAACGGAAGCTCCAAAGTTCTAGGCTTAAGCTGGAACTCTTCATCAGATAGTTTTATTTTCAAGACTTCAGTAGCACTCACTCCACCTCTTACAAAGAGACATATTTTAGCGGAGTCTGCACGGATTTTTGACACACTAGGTCTAATTTCTCCTTGTACTATAACTTTAAACGTATTTTATCAGAAACTTTTGTAAAGCTTAAAATAGTCTACAAGTTTCATTCATATATTCTTTAACCCCTTAACAGTGTGGCCCGAACTGGATTCGGGCAAGAACACTTTGCTTGCTTCGTTATTAAAATCATTTTGATACCACTAATTTGTAACTGTAAATTTATCTTTATTGATTGTCAGATATTTTTCGATTAAGTAAGGTAAATATTTTAGTATGGAAAAAGTGGTGTCCAGCCCCATTTTTAATATTTTTGTAAAAAAACAAATGTCACTGTTAAGGGGTTAAACCTTCTAGTACCACTACTAAATTAAGAGTAGTTTTTGACGCTTCATGCAAAACTTCAAATGGTGTTTCCTTGAATTCCATTTTGGGTGTAGGCCCTAAGTTACAACGGGACATTTTTAAAATTTTACTTAATTTTCGATTTCCGAAAATAGTCTTTTCTGCGGACATAGGAAAAATGTAACGCCAGATTTTGGTTGCCAAAGAAGATCAAATTTTCACCAAATTGTTTGGAAGACTAATCCCAATGAGGGAATAAAGAATTACAAATTGAAAACTGTCACATATGGTTTAGCGCCAGCATCTTTTCTGGCGACTAGATGTATAAAACAAATAGCTCATTATTACACAAAAAATGCTTGCATTTCGCGCATGCTAGAAGAAGATATGTACATGAATGACTTGTTATCCGGTACAAATACGGCTAGGGAAGCAAAAGAAACTTACAAGGAAATTACAGATTGTTTAGACGCGCATGGTTTCCACTTAAGTAAGTGGAACTCAAATTCACAGGAATTTCTTAACGAATTTATAGATTGTTCTAACGCTGAATCGAATTTTGAAATAATTCCTAGCGACAACGGAAGCTCCAAAGTTCTAGGCTTAAGCTGGAACTCTTCATCAGATAGTTTTATTTTCAAGACTTCAGTAGCACTCACTCCACCTCTTACAAAGAGACATATTTTAGCGGAGTCTGCACGAATTTTTGACACACTAGGTCTAATTTCTCCCTGTACTATAACTTTCAACGTATTTTATCAGAAACTTTTGTAAAGCTTAAAATAGTCTACAAGTTTCATTCATATATTCTTTAACCCCTTAACAGTGTGGCCCGAACTGGATTCGGGCAAGAACACTTTGCTTGCTTCGTTATTAAAATCATTTTGATACCACTAATTTGTAACTGTAAATTTATCTTTATTGATTGTCAGATATTTTTCGATTAAGTAAGGTAAATATTTTAGTATGGAAAAAGTGGTGTCCAGCCCCATTTTTAATATTTTTGTAAAAAAACAAATGTCACTGTTAAGGGGTTAAACCTTCTAGTACCACTACTAAATTAAGAGTAGTTTTTGACGCTTCATGCAAAACTTCAAATGGTGTTTCCTTGAATTCCATTTTGGGTGTAGGCCCTAAGTTACAACGGGACATTTTTAAAATTTTACTTAATTTTCGATTTCCGAAAATAGTCTTTTCTGCGGACATAGGAAAAATGTAACGCCAGATTTTGGTTGCCAAAGAAGATCAAATTTTCACCAAATTGTTTGGAAGACTAATCCCAATGAGGAAATAAAGAATTACAAATTGAAAACTGTCACATATGGTTTAGCGCCAGCATCTTTTCTGGCTACTAGATGTATAAAACAAATAGCTCATTATTACACAAAAAATGCTTGCATTTCGCGCATGCTAGAAGAAGATATGTACATGAATGACTTGTTATCCGGTACAAATACGGTTAGGGAAGCAAAAGAAACTTACAAGGAAATTACGGATTGTTTAGACGCGCATGGTTTCCACTTAAGTAAGTGGAACTCAAATTCACAGGAATTTCTTAACGAATTTATAGATTGTTCTAACGCTGAATCGAATTTTGAAATAATTCCTAGCGACAACGGAAGCTCCAAAGTTCTAGGCTTAAGCTGGAACTCTTCATCAGATAGTTTTATTTTCAAGACTTCAGTAGCACTCACTCCACCTCTTACAAAGAGACATATTTTAGCGGAGTCTGCACGAATTTTTGACACACTAGGTCTAATTTCTCCCTGTACTATAACTTTAAACGTATTTTATCAGAAACTTTTGTAAAGCTTAAAATAGTCTACAAGTTTCATTCATATATTCTTTAACCCCTTAACAGTGTGGCCCGAACTGGATTCGGGCAAGAACACTTTGCTTGCTTCGTTATTAAAATCATTTTGATACCACTAATTTGTAACTGTAAATTTATCTTTATTGATTGTCAGATATTTTTCGATTAAGTAAGGTAAATATTTTAGTATGGAAAAAGTGGTGTCCAGCCCCATTTTTAATATTTTTGTAAAAAAACAAATGTCACTGTTAAGGGGTTAAACCTTCTAGTACCACTACTAAATTAAGAGTAGTTTTTGACGCTTCATGCAAAACTTCAAATGGTGTTTCCTTGAATTCCATTTTGGGTGTAGGCCCTAAGTTACAACGGGACATTTTTAAAATTTTACTTAATTTTCGATTTCCGAAAATAGTCTTTTCTGCGGACATAGGAAAAATGTAACGCCAGATTTTGGTTGCCAAAGAAGATCAAATTTTCACCAAATTGTTTGGAAGACTAATCCCAATGAGGAAATAAAGAATTACAAATTGAAAACTGTCACATATGGTTTAGCGCCAGCATCTTTTCTGGCTACTAGATGTATAAAACAAATAGCTCATTATTACACAAAAAATGCTTGCATTTCGCGCATGCTAGAAGAAGATATGTACATGAATGACTTGTTATCCGGTACAAATACGGTTAGGGAAGCAAAAGAAACTTACAAGGAAATTACAGATTGTTTAGACGCGCATGGTTTCCACTTAAGTAAGTGGAACTCAAATTCACAGGAATTTCTTAACGAATTTATAGATTGTTCTAACGCTGAATCGAATTTTGAAATAATTCCTAGCGACAACGGAAGCTCCAAAGTTCTAGGCTTAAGCTGGAACTCTTCATCAGATAGTTTTATTTTCAAGACTTCAGTAGCACTCACTCCACCTCTTACAAAGAGACATATTTTAGCGGAGTCTGCACGAATTTTTGACACACTAGGTCTAATTTCTCCCTGTACTATAACTTTAAACGTATTTTATCAGAAACTTTTGTAAAGCTTAAAATAGTCTACAAGTTTCATTCATATATTCTTTAACCCCTTAACAGTGTGGCCCGAACTGGATTCGGGCAAGAACACTTTGCTTGCTTCGTTATTAAAATCATTTTGATACCACTAATTTGTAACTGTAAATTTATCTTTATTGATTGTCAGATATTTTTCGATTAAGTAAGGTAAATATTTTAGTATGGAAAAAGTGGTGTCCAGCCCCATTTTTAATATTTTTGTAAAAAAACAAATGTCACTGTTAAGGGGTTAAACCTTCTAGTACCACTACTAAATTAAGAGTAGTTTTTGACGCTTCATGCAAAACTTCAAATGGTGTTTCCTTGAATTCCATTTTGGGTGTAGGCCCTAAGTTACAACGGGACATTTTTAAAATTTTACTTAATTTTCGATTTCCGAAAATAGTCTTTTCTGCGGACATAGGAAAAATGTAACGCCAGATTTTGGTTGCCAAAGAAGATCAAATTTTCACCAAATTGTTTGGAAGACTAATCCCAATGAGGAAATAAAGAATTACAAATTGAAAACTGTCACATATGGTTTAGCGCCAGCATCTTTTCTGGCTACTAGATGTATAAAACAAATAGCTCATTATTACACAAAAAATGCTTGCATTTCGCGCATGCTAGAAGAAGATATGTACATGAATGACTTGTTATCCGGTACAAATACGGTTAGGGAAGCAAAAGAAACTTACAAGGAAATTACGGATTGTTTAGACGCGCATGGTTTCCACTTAAGTAAGTGGAACTCAAATTCACAGGAATTTCTTAACGAATTTATAGATTGTTCTAACGCTGAATCGAATTTTGAAATAATTCCTAGCGACAACGGAAGCTCCAAAGTTCTAGGCTTAAGCTGGAACTCTTCATCAGATAGTTTTATTTTCAAGACTTCAGTAGCACTCACTCCACCTCTTACAAAGAGACATATTTTAGCGGAGTCTGCACGAATTTTTGACACACTAGGTCTAATTTCTCCCTGTACTATAACTTTAAACGTATTTTATCAGAAACTTTTGTAAAGCTTAAAATAGTCTACAAGTTTCATTCATATATTCTTTAACCCCTTAACAGTGTGGCCCGAACTGGATTCGGGCAAGAACACTTTGCTTGCTTCGTTATTAAAATCATTTTGATACCACTAATTTGTAACTGTAAATTTATCTTTATTGATTGTCAGATATTTTTCGATTAAGTAAGGTAAATATTTTAGTATGGAAAAAGTGGTGTCCAGCCCCATTTTTAATATTTTTGTAAAAAAACAAATGTCACTGTTAAGGGGTTAAACCTTCTAGTACCACTACTAAATTAAGAGTAGTTTTTGACGCTTCATGCAAAACTTCAAATGGTGTTTCCTTGAATTCCATTTTGGGTGTAGGCCCTAAGTTACAACGGGACATTTTTAAAATTTTACTTAATTTTCGATTTCCGAAAATAGTCTTTTCTGCGGACATAGGAAAAATGTAACGCCAGATTTTGGTTGCCAAAGAAGATCAAATTTTCACCAAATTGTTTGGAAGACTAATCCCAATGAGGAAATAAAGAATTACAAATTGAAAACTGTCACATATGGTTTAGCGCCAGCATCTTTTCTGGCTACTAGATGTATAAAACAAATAGCTCATTATTACACAAAAAATGCTTGCATTTCGCGCATGCTAGAAGAAGATATGTACATGAATGACTTGTTATCCGGTACAAATACGGTTAGGGAAGCAAAAGAAACTTACAAGGAAATTACAGATTGTTTAGACGCGCATGGTTTCCACTTAAGTAAGTGGAACTCAAATTCACAGGAATTTCTTAACGAATTTATAGATTGTTCTAACGCTGAATCGAATTTTGAAATAATTCCTAGCGACAACGGAAGCTCCAAAGTTCTAGGCTTAAGCTGGAACTCTTCATCAGATAGTTTTATTTTCAAGACTTCAGTAGCACTCACTCCACCTCTTACAAAGAGACATATTTTAGCGGAGTCTGCACGAATTTTTGACACACTAGGTCTAATTTCTCCCTGTACTATAACTTTAAACGTATTTTATCAGAAACTTTTGTAAAGCTTAAAATAGTCTACAAGTTTCATTCATATATTCTTTAACCCCTTAACAGTGTGGCCCGAACTGGATTCGGGCAAGAACACTTTGCTTGCTTCGTTATTAAAATCATTTTGATACCACTAATTTGTAACTGTAAATTTATCTTTATTGATTGTCAGATATTTTTCGATTAAGTAAGGTAAATATTTTAGTATGGAAAAAGTGGTGTCCAGCCCCATTTTTAATATTTTTGTAAAAAAACAAATGTCACTGTTAAGGGGTTAAACCTTCTAGTACCACTACTAAATTAAGAGTAGTTTTTGACGCTTCATGCAAAACTTCAAATGGTGTTTCCTTGAATTCCATTTTGGGTGTAGGCCCTAAGTTACAACGGGACATTTTTAAAATTTTACTTAATTTTCGATTTCCGAAAATAGTCTTTTCTGCGGACATAGGAAAAATGTAACGCCAGATTTTGGTTGCCAAAGAAGATCAAATTTTCACCAAATTGTTTGGAAGACTAATCCCAATGAGGAAATAAAGAATTACAAATTGAAAACTGTCACATATGGTTTAGCGCCAGCATCTTTTCTGGCTACTAGATGTATAAAACAAATAGCTCATTATTACACAAAAAATGCTTGCATTTCGCGCATGCTAGAAGAAGATATGTACATGAATGACTTGTTATCCGGTACAAATACGGTTAGGGAAGCAATAGAAACTTACAAGGAAATTACAGATTGTTTAGACGCGCATGGTTTCCACTTAAGTAAGTGGAACTCAAATTCACAGGAATTTCTTAAAGAATTTATAGATTGTTCTAACGCTGAATCGAATTTTGAAATAATTCCTAGCGACAACGGAAGCTCCAAAGTTCTAGGCTTAAGCTGGAACTCTTCATCAGATAGTTTTATTTTCAAGACTTCAGTAGCACTCACTCCACCTCTTACAAAGAGACATATTTTAGCGGAGTCTGCACGAATTTTTGACACACTAGGTCTAATTTCTCCCTGTACTATAACTTTAAACGTATTTTATCAGAAACTTTTGTAAAGCTTAAAATAGTCTACAAGTTTCATTCATATATTCTTTAACCCCTTAACAGTGTGGACCGAACTGGATTCGGGCAAGAACACTTTGCTTGCTTCGTTATTAAAATCATTTTGATACCACTAATTTGTAACTGTAACTTTATCTTTATTGATTGTCAGATATTTTTCGATTAAGTAAGGTAAATATTTTAGTATGGAAAAAGTGGTGTCCAGCCCCATTTTTAATATTTTTGTAAAAAAACAAATGTCACTTTTAAGGGGTTAAACCTTCTAGTACCACTACTAAATTAAGAGTAGTTTTTGACGCTTCATGCAAAACTTCAAATGGTGTTTCCTTGAATTCCATTTTGGGTGTAGGCCCTAAGTTACAACGGGACATTTTTAAAATTTTACTTAATTTTCGATTTCCGAAAATAGTCTTTTCTGCGGACATAGGAAAAATGTAACGCCAGATTTTGGTTGCCAAAGAAGATCAAATTTTCACCAAATTGTTTGGAAGTCTAATCCAATGAGGAAATAAAGAATTACAAATTGAAAACTTTCACATATGGTTTAGCGCCAGCATCTTTTCTGGCGACTAGATGTATAAAACAAATAGCTCATTATTACACAAAAAATGCTTGCATTTCGCGCATGCTAGAAGAAGATATGTACATGAATGACTTGTTATCCGGTACAAATACGGTTAGGGAAGCAAAAGAAACTTACAAGGAAATTACAGATTGTTTAGACGCGCATGGTTTCCACTTAAGTAAGTGGAACTCAAATTCACAGGAATTTCTTAACGAATTTATAGATTGTTCTAACGCTGAATCGAATTTTGAAATAATTCCTAGCGACAACGGAAGCTCCAAAGTTCTAGGCTTAAGCTGGAACTCTTCATCAGATAGTTTTATTTTCAAGACTTCAGTAGCACTCACTCCACCTCTTACAAAGAGACATATTTTAGCGGAGTCTGCACGAATTTTTGACACACTAGGTCTAATTTCTCCCTGTACTATAACTTTAAACGTATTTTATCAGAAACTTTTGTAAAGCTTAAAATAGTCTACAAGTTTCATTCATATATTCTTTAACCCCTTAACAGTGTGGCCCGAACTGGATTCGGGCAAGAACACTTTGCTTGCTTCGTTATTAAAATCATTTTGATACCACTAATTTGTAACTGTAAATTTATCTTTATTGATTGTCAGATATTTTTCGATTAAGTAAGGTAAATATTTTAGTATGGAAAAAGTGGTGTCCAGCCCCATTTTTAATATTTTTGTAAAAAAACAAATGTCACTGTTAAGGGGTTAAACCTTCTAGTACCACTACTAAATTAAGAGTAGTTTTTGACGCTTCATGCAAAACTTCAAATGGTGTTTCCTTGAATTCCATTTTGGGTGTAGGCCCTAAGTTACAACGGGACATTTTTAAAATTTTACTTAATTTTCGATTTCCGAAAATAGTCTTTTCTGCGGACATAGGAAAAATGTAACGCCAGATTTTGGTTGCCAAAGAAGATCAAATTTTCACCAAATTGTTTGGAAGACTAATCCCAATGAGGAAATAAAGAATTACAAATTGAAAACTGTCACATATGGTTTAGCGCCAGCATCTTTTCTGGCTACTAGATGTATAAAACAAATAGCTCATTATTACACAAAAAATGCTTGCATTTCGCGCATGCTAGAAGAAGATATGTACATGAATGACTTGTTATCCGGTACAAATACGGTTAGGGAAGCAATAGAAACTTACAAGGAAATTACAGATTGTTTAGACGCGCATGGTTTCCACTTAAGTAAGTGGAACTCAAATTCACAGGAATTTCTTAACGAATTTATAGATTGTTCTAACGCTGAATCGAATTTTGAAATAATTCCTAGCGACAACGGAAGCTCCAAAGTTCTAGGCTTAAGCTGGAACTCTTCATCAGATAGTTTTATTTTCAAGACTTCAGTAGCACTCACTCCACCTCTTACAAAGAGACATATTTTAGCGGAGTCTGCACGAATTTTTGACACACTAGGTCTAATTTCTCCCTGTACTATAACTTTAAACGTATTTTATCAGAAACTTTTGTAAAGCTTAAAATAGTCTACAAGTTTCATTCATATATTCTTTAACCCCTTAACAGTGTGGACCGAACTGGATTCGGGCAAGAACACTTTGCTTGCTTCGTTATTAAAATCATTTTGATACCACTAATTTGTAACTGTAACTTTATCTTTATTGATTGTCAGATATTTTTCGATTAAGTAAGGTAAATATTTTAGTATGGAAAAAGTGGTGTCCAGCCCCATTTTTAATATTTTTGTAAAAAAACAAATGTCACTTTTAAGGGGTTAAACCTTCTAGTACCACTACTAAATTAAGAGTAGTTTTTGACGCTTCATGCAAAACTTCAAATGGTGTTTCCTTGAATTCCATTTTGGGTGTAGGCCCTAAGTTACAACGGGACATTTTTAAAATTTTACTTAATTTTCGATTTCCGAAAATAGTCTTTTCTGCGGACATAGGAAAAATGTAACGCCAGATTTTGGTTGCCAAAGAAGATCAAATTTTCACCAAATTGTTTGGAAGTCTAATCCAATGAGGAAATAAAGAATTACAAATTGAAAACTTTCACATATGGTTTAGCGCCAGCATCTTTTCTGGCGACTAGATGTATAAAACAAATAGCTCATTATTACACAAAAAATGCTTGCATTTCGCGCATGCTAGAAGAAGATATGTACATGAATGACTTGTTATCCGGTACAAATACGGTTAGGGAAGCAATAGAAACTTACAAGGAAATTACAGATTGTTTAGACGCGCATGGTTTCCACTTAAGTAAGTGGAACTCAAATTCACAGGAATTTCTTAACGAATTTATAGATTGTTCTAACGCTGAATCGAATTTTGAAATAATTCCTAGCGACAACGGAAGCTCCAAAGTTCTAGGCTTAAGCTGGAACTCTTCATCAGATAGTTTTATTTTCAAGACTTCAGTAGCACTCACTCCACCTCTTACAAAGAGACATATTTTAGCGGAGTCTGCACGAATTTTTGACACACTAGGTCTAATTTCTCCCTATACTATAACTTTAAACGTATTTTATCAGAAACTTTTGTAAAGCTTAAAATAGTCTACAAGTTTCATTCATATATTCTTTAACCCCTTAACAGTGTGGCCCGAACTGGATTCGGGCAAGAACACTTTGCTTGCTTCGTTATTAAAATCATTTTGATACCACTAATTTAAACGTATTTTATCAGAAACTTTGGCTTACAAAGGAAGACTGGGACTCCATTATACCTCATCATCTTGCAGAAGAATTACTAGAATTTCAAATTTCATTTAACGGAATAAATCAATTGTCTGTTCCTAGATGTGTCACGCTTTCATCCGGTAACCCATTTGAATTACACGAATTTTCTGACGCCTCAACACTGGCATATGCTGCCGCAATTTATTGCCGACAAACTTATAACGGAAAAATAAATTATTTTCTCTTAGTTTCTAAAACTAAAGTTGCTCCAATCAAACAATTTTTGGTGCCAAAATTAGAACTTTGCAGTGCGCAGCTACTATCTAAGCTGTTTCATTCTGTTATGGAAACACTAAATAATTACCTGGTAAAACACTAAATAATTACCTAACACTAAATTTTCGCCTGGACTGACTCAAAAGCCATCCTTTCTTGGCTATCTGCACATCCGCGTAATTAGAAGACTTTTGTCGAGAATAGAACATCTCTAATCACGGAAATTCTACTTACAAAGCACTGGAGACATGTCCCATCCAAAGAGAACCCCGCAGATATCGCTTCACGCAATATTGATCCTAAATGTCTTTCAGGATGCGACTTGTGGTGGAAAGGGCCCTGTTGGCTGGTTCTGGACCCATCCAATTGGCCAGAAGACGACACAAATGCTGAGGAATTTGATGAGCAAATCAAAGCCGAACAAAGGTCTGATCCAATTTTGTCATTTCACACCCGTACATCAAATGATGTATTTGATAATTTGTTTTAAAAGGACTCTTCGCTTGCAAAAATTATTCGCATTTTGGCTTATTGCCAAAGGTTCATTAAAAAGTGCAAAAAGGCTAAGAAATCAGAAATTTCTTCGCCGCATCTTACTTACAAACAACAAAAGCTGCCAAAGAAACTATCATTTTTTTGATTCAAAATTCTTACTTTCATGAAGAATTTAAATGTATCGAAGAACAGAAGGATTTTTCCAAGAAAAGTCCGTTACACTCTCTCCATCAGGTTATTGACGATAGGGGTCTCTTACGGGTGGGAGGACGACTACAAAATCCACAGTTAGCATTTAATCACAAACATCCTATAATATTGCCCTCGCAGCATAAAATGGCGGAGTTATTAATACAGCAACAAAATATTGCAGCTTTACAAGCTAGGCCTTCTCTACTATCCCACATCATCAGACAATCCTATTGGATCATCGGGGGCAAAGAGCTCATCAACAAATGCATCAATATATGCTTAAAATGCTACAAATATAAAATGTCCATTGCAATCCCTCAAATAATGGGGAATTTAGAAAAGCATCGAGTAACCCTGGAACGTCCATTTTTCTCCAGCGGTGTTGATTACGCAGGCCCTATATCTATTAAATTTAGTAAGGGTCGGGGTGCAAAATCAACTAAGGGCTATATAGCGTTATATATATGTCTCGCTACAGAGGCTGTGCATGTTGAAGCTGTGAGTGATATGACAGCTGAGGCATTTATAGCCGCCCTTCGACGGTTTAGTGCAAGACGAGGTTCCCCACGCTATCTTTATAGTGACAATGGCACTAATTTTGTCGGTGCGTCCAGAAAACTGGACAAAATACATAAACTGTGGAGTTCATTTCCGGAAAATGAACATAATAATAGCATTACATAAGAGAAAACTCTCTGGAATGGCATTTCATCCCTCCTTCCGCCCCTCATTTTGGCGGGATTTGGGAGGCGGCCATAAAATCAGCTAAGTATCATCTGAAAAGAGATATAGGAGAGACACTGTTAACTTTCGAAGAATTAGCTACATTACTTGCCCAAATAGAGGCATTGCTAAATTCGCGGCCCCTTATGCATTTAAACGATAATGATACTGATTGCATAAATATCCTCACACCCTCACATTTTCTTACAGGGGACGTCCTACATTCATACCTGAGGAGTCATCAGACACCACAGCGAATCTAAGGATTCGCTGGCTGTTGATCCAGAACATGATGTTTGGATTTGCCAAACGTTGGAGCAAGGAATACCTGGCCTCTCTGCAGCCAAGAATAAAGTGGAAGCTTGCCATGCCTAACCTCCAGGCTGGTAAGGTCGTGCTATTAAGTGAGGACAACCAACCGCCAGGATCTTGGGCGTTGGGCCGTATTACGGAGGTCCACCCAGGCAGTGATGGTATCATCCGAGTGCTGACTGTGCAACGTGGGTCTTCATTTGTCAAACGTCCAGTGCACACAATCTCATTACTCCCTCAGTATCAGAACTAAGGTCCTGATAAGAGGGGAGTATGTTTATTACGCTTATTTAATAAACATATAACTCATAATTCCTCATCCACAGATATAATCTAAAAATATTTATCAGTCATAACTCACAGCTCATTTCCTGTGTTGATACAAATAGCTACTTAAAAACATAAACACTTAAATAACTTGTTTTCAGTCAGTTTTCATCATTGTTTTGTGAGATAACTGTTTGTGTTTAGAATACATTTCTTTTAGAAATTACTGCAATTTTGGAAAACCCTAAATCATTTTAAATAGTTTTCTACTTAAAGACATTATCTTTCATTTGCTTATAATAACTATTGTGATTTCTTTATATCTATCAAAAATATTTCTTAAAGGCCACTTCCTGTTTCAGACGGATCTGCAGTGCAGCTACACTAGAAGATGAAGATGCAGTTCAACGTCTGTTCTGTGAACACTCACGCAACAGCTCATTGCTTGGCTGTAACATTTTAACTTTGCACTCGAGTATCCAAACCCCGGCTACTATTAAGTTCAATTTAACAATGACGCATTCATGTGCACATGCAGGAAGATGTTTATTTCAATATGTAATTTTATTTTCATCTCCTGTTAATTTACTGTATTTCACACGCAGCACACGCAGACTATTTACAGCTTCTTTCCTCGCTAAAATAACAAACCTAGAAATACTGCTGCCATATATCCGGATAAAGTGGGGTTAAATTAGTGTTTATGCAAAGTACCATTAGAATATTAGTAATATATGCAATGGGATGAAGGTTTAAAGTGAGTGGTACTTATAAGTACCGTCAGTAGATAAAGGGTTAAGTTGGTGCTTCCCTCGCCCCAATTTTCCTTAATGTTTCGCGACCTTTGTGCTGCTTTGTGACCGAGTTAAAACTCTTAAAAATAAATGTGAAGAAATCTTCTTTTGATATCCCAGCTTCGGAAGTCAATTAATAGCCTAAAAAACAATAAAATAAAGCAATTATTTTGCATAGAAAGTGCTAAAAATAAGATTTAAAATGATATAAAATACGTATCACTAGGATTAAAATCTGTATACAAAACGCTTATAAAATAAGTTGAATTGTAAAATCCTAATTTATTTTTGCACCATCCTAATATATATATATATATATATATATATATTAAAAATAAGCCATTAACTATTTTAAAAATCCCAGAAATTTTATTTAATAATTAAAGTGACCCTGAATATACCGTAATCTAACAATAGACTTATGAAAAAAGAGGAAGAGCCATATAGTGCAGTGTTGCCAGTGGGCTACTTTTTTTAAATTCAGAATTTTTGAGTGGCACCACTTTACTGAAACGTTACAATTAACTTTGATTTTTCTTTAATTAATATGTCATTAAATAAGGCGCATTTTACCATTTCAAAAAAGTGGCGCCAATCTAGAATCTGATTTAAAAAAACTAGCCCATCTGGAAATACAGGTATAGTGTACTGTATGCCAGTTGCGAGTGATGTAACTGAGGAGGTTGTCACAAGATGGCGGCTGATTCTTTTTAAACCCTTCGGGACGAGCGTCTTTTACATAATTTTTATACTCGTTGTTTAAAACAGAAAATTTTGCCTAATTGAATCAGGAAAATGCTCGGATTAAATAGGGCAAAATTTGCAATAAAAATTTACTGGTGAGAATAATCCCCGATTCTGAGCAGTTTACGCGTCACGAATACCGGTCGCTCGTCCCCAAGTGGTTTGTTCGGATCTGCAGTTTCTGATTACCGACGGGGCAAACTTACCACCTGTACAATTGAATAGAAAATTTCGTCTTATTTAAGAGTCTTATTCTTGGAAATATCTTCTCACAAAAATGGTAAAATTTTCTATTTGCTTTTACTGGTGTTGGCTTTTGCTGATTGCTTTTACTCGCCTGGTAAAACAGTCAGTTTGTTTCACTGGTTGTCACAATATGGCGAAAACGCAGAGCATGACATTAGACAAAGTAAACTTCCACCAGGAAAATTGAAAATCTGTTTCTGCCATTACTTATGACTTAAATTTTGCATTAATACGTCGTTTAAATAAGGAGAAAATTTGTATATAAATTTACTGTTGAAAGTTTCCACCGGCGGTAACCAACCCCTGCTGAATCGGTTACAGTTTAAGCTTCTCCATTTTAAGGATATGTCAGTTCCTTTTTATCAATAGTTATTATCTAATAAGTATCTAACAGGTTAGTATCTAATAGTAGTATCTAATAAGTTATTATTTGGTTAAAGAAATATTCTGTGTCCAAACATGATTGTTTGATCCGCAGATTATACGCCGAAAACTTCGGTAATTTGTGTACACATATCGCGAGAAAATACTCATAAAAGAGTGATTTATCAGGGTTCGTACGGGTGCGGGAATTTTCAGACCAGGAAATTCTTTGGTATCAGTATTTTCTTATATACAATCTCCCCTTAGACAAGATGAAATTTCCCACGTTTAAACTAGTTTCATTTTTTTATTAAAAAAATACTAATATATTAACTGGAAAACTTCCTGACCAGTACGAGCCCTGTTTATACAAGAAAACTTTCTTTGAGTTTTATTTAAAATAACAACAATACATTTGTGACAAATTGCTTCACACCACAAACATATGATATAACATATGGTTAAACTATATTAGAAATGCAGAGTTCTGTCAAGAGTTTCCTGTATTATCTTTGATTTATAGAATTATTTCAAGGATTATTGATTATAGAAGCAAAGTTATTTGTTCAATAAGCATTCATTTAGATAAAGGACCATCTGGTAAATCTTGTGATAGTGATTCTCTTAATGATCTGAATTCATAATTTAAATTCTGCATAAAAGGAATATCGCACACTATTTATCATTTTGGAATAAAGTTAGATAATAATATGTGCTATTCTTTTAATGCTCACCTACGAAATTTTCAGACGATTATGTATAAATGCAATACAATTATAAATGTAGTTCTAATAAAATATAAAACAGAAATAAATACAATAAATGTAATATATCTCTATAATTCTAATTAGGGAGATTTCGTAAGAAATACTACCTATTGCAATCTCCCTTATGTTGGAATTTCTGAAAAAGTTTTGCAGATCTATGCCGATCATCACCTTTAGAACCTAAAATCACCCCCAGTTCAAAACTTTATATCTATCTATCTATCTGTATATATGCATATATATATATATATATATATATAATCACTTTTGAATGGACACGATGACTTCCGTAATTCTGAACAAATCTCTTCCAAACTGATACATAAAATCAAGGGGTAGAAAATCGCGGTCAAGTTCGTTAATGGGAAAAATCGGACCAAGAGGGTGAAAATAGAGAGGGGTTTTGTGAAAACCGAAATCCCCATAACTTCTTAATTTTTATACATATCAAATCAGTTTAAAGTTATTATTACTTCTAGGAAAAGGGCCAAAAATTTATGTATCACAGAATTTTGATAAAATTAAAAATGGGCTCAAGGGGCGAAAAAATAGCGTTTTATTTTTAAAAAATCATAACTTCGTCAATTGTTAAGGTATCAAATTCACTTAAATTTATTATAAATCTTCTTTATATTATCTACAACTTTTATATCGACCAAGTTTTTGATAGGACCAACTCTTCCTGCAAAAAAAAAAAAAAAAAAAAAAAAAAAAAATTAACAACGAAAAAAAAAAAAAATGAGGAGGGGGTTGCTGAAGAAGAAAAAAATTCATAACTTCGTCAATTCACAAAATTTCCAAACAGCTTAAATTTATTATACATCTTCTCAATATTATCTACAACTTTTATACTGACAAGTTTTGATAGGATCAACTCTTATAGCAAAAAAAAAATGAAATGAAATGAAACAAAAATAGGGGTTGACGAAAAAATGTATCGTGTTAAGGATGTACTCAAATCCAAACGCCTTATTTTCTGACTCATTTTTAAATTGATTTTCCCTCTCAAACGCATTCAATTGGCAGGTTCTCTTATTCAGAAACTATGTAATGTGCTACATTGATCGATGTTTTGATAAAGCTGGATATATTTCAAAAACTGCTGTCAAAGTGGCATTTTGAACGGAATTTTCCGAAGCGATTGTGCTGGAAACGAAAAAAATTGTCGTACTGAGTAATCAAGATTTGTAAATCAAGTTCAAATTAATTGAACGAAAAATAAAAACACAGATCGCTTATAAATCTCTTCAAAAAATCACCTCAGCAAGTTTCATGTTTTTACTTTTAAAAATGAGTCTGAAAATGTGTTAGAAAACCTCGAGTTGAGCGTGAAAAATTATTTTTTTTAATAGCGCCGTTATATGATTCTGATAAAACGAGCTATTACAGAAAAATGAAATTAGACAGATTTTGACAATTAAATATGTAAAAATTTATAATTAAATCTCAGCGGTAAGAACAAAGCGTAAAAGTTGACGTCTGTGTATTTGGAAGTTTTAAAATGTGAAATATGTGAACATCGTTATTAATATAATAGTATACACTTTTAATATTTAAATTTTTAATTAGGACGAATAAAAAAAAATGTAATATCATTATAGAATTAGTACGCAGAAAACATTTTAGCTATCAGTTAGAATTCATCAATAAACACCACCAGAAAGCACGCGTTAGCTGCTTATCACCCCCAGTTCTGATAACGGAATGTGTGGTAAAAAGTGTTTGCTTTAGCATACTACACTCTTTCATAATATTTTAAATTTCTCTGCTTATAAGTAATGAGAGATTATATTTATAATAATCAGGGGTGTAAAAATCTAGGCGCCAGTAGGCGGTCTCTCACAACTAAATTTTATTCGTTATTTTTTGTCTAATATTTTGTGTAAATTTTTTGCAAGAATGCTAATAAAATTTAAGAGAAGAAAACTAATAAAATTTAGTGGTGAGAGACTGCCCGTTGGCGCCTAGATTTTCACACCCCTGATAATAATGGGTATTAATTTTTTTCCTATTACTAAACAAATTTATTTAATTATTTATTAAAAGGGCATAGCCGGATAAGCATTGGAAACATGCCTTTTAATCAAATTTCCTTAATTTCTTTCCTAGACGTAGCTACGTATCTGACAATTTATTTCCCCTATTATCACCCTATAGATATTGATATTTCATGAGATAAAAATGGTTTTTCGATTTTTTAAAAAACGCATTTTCTCAAAAACTGCTGCAAGGAATTTCATGCTATTAATTGAGGATATATAGATACCAAAGATGCATAACTGGTAATTTTTGTATAATTTTCTGTTTATAAAAATTGTGTGAAATAGCGATATAAAAATTCAAAAAAATAAAAATCATATCTCATGGTTATCCGAAAATTACCATTTTCTCGTAAGTAATTCCCCATATGTGCCCGTATATTCTGTATAAATGTCAAAAGTTTCCGTTTGGTACTACATATAAATATTTACAAAAATGTACATTAAAATTATTGAAATTCCTTTTAAGGTGTTATTTGGGGCGGAGCTACTTAACTTCAACATCCGAAGAATTTTTGGAACGAAGTCAGCAGACAATATGTCAACTTATGCATTTTAGATTCCATTAGCATATAAGCCATGTTTTTCAACATCATGTTCATTTTGATATCGACAGTGTTGAGAATGTTGCTCATGTGTTCATTAAAATTTAAAATACAGCAATTCTGTAACTGTTTATTCTAAAAATTCTTCGGGTGTGGAAGTTGAGTAGCTCCGCCCAAAATAACGCCTTAAAATGAATTTCAATAATTTTGATATACATTTTTATAAATATTTATATGAAGTACCCAACGCAAACTTTCAGCATTTATATAGAATGTACGGGCATGCATGGGGAATTTTTTACAAGAAAATGGTAATTTTCGGATAACCATAAGATATGATTTTTATATTTTTAAATTTTTATTTCGCTATTTCACACAGTTTTTAAAAACAGAAAATTATACAAAAATTACCAGTTATGCATCTTTTATATCTATATGTCCTCAATTAATAGCATGAAATTCCGTGAAGCAGTTTTTGAGAAAATCCGTTTTTTAAAAAATCGAAAAACCATTTTTATCTCATTAAATATCAATATTTATAGGGTGATAATAGGGGAAATAAATTGTCAGATAAGTAGCTACGTCTAGGAAAAAAAATCAGGAAATTTGATTAAAAGGCATGTTTCCAATGCTTATCCGGCTATGCCCTTTCACAGCTGGAAACATCACAGATTAATCCTATAAGTAACAAACTACTTATTTTGCTAAAATGTCGAAATGATTGAGCACCGCCTGGATTTACGGATAAATACATTGGAAAATAAATTAGTTTATAAAGGCAAAATTTTATCCCGAAATTCATTGAGGGATTTGGGGTTGAAAATTAACGATGATATATACTAATATCCCACCGGCTTAACTCCTTCGAGGGTGGCGGTTCATTTTTGGACCACTTAACTTTATTTCCTAAATGCCACATTCTCACCAGAATATTGGAATGAAAACTTTCTTTTTATAAAGTGCATGAACAAATATTTTTGCTTATTTTAAAATAAATTAGTTTTTAAATTCTGGTGTCATTCATTCATTTCAGCATTTTAAGAATAAAAGTACCTTGCCCCTGAAAGGGTTCAAACAATCGTTTATCCATATCTAACTTAAATGTTATTTACAAAATGCATTAAATTAAGAAAAAGGCTTAATGAAGCGTATACATCAAGCAACGCATAACATTCTAAAGTTTAAACAGCTTAAAAGAAAGAAACACTTACTAGGTTTATATTTCTTGTAAAATAAATAATGAAACTTAAAACAAAAACAAAATCTAAAAAATTATTTTATATTTGCTTTTATTTCCCCTATTTATTGTATTTCTCTCAGAAATGACAAAACAATATAGCTATTTATTTTCAAAAACATTTATTTCTTTGTAAAATGAAAAAAAAAATAGCCATGAAGAAAGTTACAGTTATTTTTCTGGAACTAATGACACCTACTAAGGTAAAAAGGAATTGTTATTGTATTGCAGAGCAGTGGAGATGAATTTTTCCACGTCTTAAATGATTTACGATTAAAATTTCAAGAGTCCAGAAAAATCCCTCTACCTTCAAGGTACATAAAGCACGAAGAAGAAAGTATAGAGAGCTTGATATTTTTAGTTATACGGTCCCATAATAGAAAGAAGTAATAAATAATAATCAAGTATAAAAATCTAAAAAGGTTTTACACAGACTAGTAAAATTTTGTAAAGAAAGTCCTGGTTTGATATTACAATCAATTCATTGTCATACTCATATATTTTTCATTCAAGTTTAATGCCCATATTCAGCTTGTCCATGAAAAAAACTGAAACACTAAAAAACTATTTCTGAAGAAAAATATGCTTCAGAAGGATTTATTCAGCATTTAGTATGCACACTGTAAAAAATATTCATCATTACATAAAAAATTTTTCGTAACATTTTGCGGAATAGTTTCATTTTTCTAAGAAAACAGTACAATTTCCGTAATTGACATTATGAGATTATATATCCGTATAAATCCAGTACGTTTTCCATAAATTTTATGCAATATTTCTGTATTACTTTCAAAATAGTACAAATCCCAGAAATGATGTTCAAAAGTAATTGCTATGTTTAAAAAGCGGAGTAATTAATTGTTGTACGTGCTTGTCTTAATGTGATATTATTTTCAATAAAACCTCAATATTGGCTAAATGTGCAGTGATGGGACAGTGGCGCAGCAATTGAGCGATTGTCACCACTAATTTTTTATAGTATTCTTCGCCTTCAAAAATCTCAGAAATTCTGTCTTAAAGTTAGATGAAGAAAACTAATAAAATTTTGCGGTGTCAATTGATTCTCTGCTGCTACACTGTTCCATCACTGAATGTGGCTCTAATATTGAAAACATATCCAACTTCCAAGGATTTCCTATGTTATGTTAATTTAACCCTTTCAGGGGCAAGGTACTTTTATTTGTAAAACGTTGAAATAATTTAATGACACCAGTATTTACAAGATAATTTATTTGTAAACAAGTAAAAGTGTATTTTTGGGTATTTAATAAAGGTGAAATTTTCATTATAAAATTCCGGTGCCAATGTGGCAATTAAGGATTTAAATTATGTGATGCCGTGACGGCATCACCGCCCTTCAAGGGGTTAAACAACTCGTTATATTATTTTTATTTATTTATTTTTTAAATAAAAAGCTTTAAAATATTTTTTTTAATTTTACGATGTTTTAAAAAAAATAAAATCTTATTAATTCTTTTAAAGTCTGATGCAGCTGTTACACCTATAATCTCTTTATGCCACAACCAACTGTTCTCAAGAGGGAATAAATTAAAATAGTCTTTGAACGGTTAACCCTTTAGCGGGAGGTGTCCATAAAAATGGAATCCTAATTTTAATTTCAAAACTAACAAACGGCACCAAGAATATTTAATTAAAATTTTCGTTCATAAATTACGGGAAAAAAAGGGAGTTTTTATTTAATAATAAATTCGTTTGTGAATTCTGGTGTCAGTCCATCATTTCATCATTTTACAAAAACGCTTACTCCGCGCCGGAAAGGGCTGACCCTTATCGGTCAAGTCACATTTGTGGTTGAAATATCGAAAAGATTCCCTGCAACAAGAATCTACAAACAAATTGATTTGATAATGAAAAGCTGCTTTTTTGTCACATGCATTATTAAAACAAATTATTTTCCTAAACATTCCAGCGCGAATTGATAAATTTTCACTAAATATTAAGTGTGAAGTATGTTCCCATTACTCTATAAAGGGTTAAGGGGGTCCGGGACACAAAAATCTTCAAATTTTCAAAAATTTTTATTGAATTAAAAATTTCTCTGCCGTTTTCTGCTTAAAATGACGTTCAAATCATGTTTCTATCTTAATTAGAACAGGAAATATTAATTTTTTCGCTTTGGTTTGTTTTCAAAATCTACCTTAAACCCTCTCGCTGCGCAACCCGAGATATACTCGGGTATGCATTTTTCTGTCTAATTAATACTATTTGGTTATTCCCACCAGTTATTTTTTAGCGAAAATTTTATTTGATTTAATCAGGACATCTTCTCTGTTTACGATAGTCAAAAATTTCTGCTTTATAAGAGATTAAAAATTCTGTAAAAGACCCTCATCGCGGAGAATTAATTACGCAGCGAAAGGGTTGAGCTATGGTTGTCAAGGAAACAACTTCTTGTGAAATTGCGTTTTTCTTCGTGATGGTTTTTTTCAACATTACTTAAATTTAAATTGTTATAAATAAGAAACATTACAGATAAATGGTTCAAACTTGGAACAAGTCTTTTCCAACAGCTTTACTTTAATTTAGATTCAGCAAATAAAAAAAAAAAATTCTTTTGAAAATATGACTTTTTTTTAATGTTACAACATTTTTTTTCTAATTTTTACTTTAAATATTTTTAATTTTTTTAATTAATATTTTTTTAATGCTGCATCTAAATTAAAACTTATATATTTCTGTTTATTTAAATGAAAAAAAAAATAAAACTCTATAAATAATATTACGAGTTATAACGATTTTAAACTATCCCACTTTTTTAACAAAATTTAAATATTTTTTTTTTAATTATGAGAAGTTTTATCATGCGATTTTGTTTACAAATGATATGGTTAATCATCCCAAAAAATTTCAAAATTTTAACTCAAAAAATAAAAATTTTTAAAAATGTGTCCCGGACCCAACTTAAGCTATAGATGCCAACTTTTACGCTTTCTTCTTACCACTAAAATTTTGTAGAAAATACTGTCTTAGTTAATCATCGAAATCTCACAATTGAATAAGTTGAAAATCTCTATTAAATGTTAGTGGTAGCAAAATAGCGTAAAAGTTGGCAGTTATGTTTAAGTTATATTTCTTAACCCCTTAACTGTCGCATTAAATTACGCTTTAAAAATTGAAATTGCTTATTGGCACCACTTTTTTGAAAAAGAAATATTCTCCTTATTTAATGACAGTAAAATGATATCATAATAAAGCCAATTGCACTATTTTATAAAACTGGTGGGAATCAAACGATCTGAATAAAAGACACAGCTTGTGAATATAAAATAGAGCTATGAATAAACAGGGGAGACATACAGTATACTGTCTACCAGTAGCGAATAAAATAACTGAGAAGGTTGTCACAAGATGGTCGATACTTTTTTTTTTATCGGATCTACTGTTTCTGATAACCGCAGGGGCAAACTTCCAGTAAAATTGAATAAAAATTTTATTTTATTTAAGAGTCTTATTCATGGAATTATTCTCTGACAATTACCTTAAATTTTTCTATTTGATTTTACTGTTGTCAATTTGACTTCTAAAACATTCAGTTTATTTCACTGGTTGTCACAATATGGTGAAAACGCAGGACTTGGATTCCGCAAAAATAAACTTCAATCAGTAAAAATGAAAATCTGTTTCTGCCATTATTTATAATTGAAATTATGCATTAATGAGGCGTTTAAATAAGGAGAAAATTTCTATGTAAATTTACTGGTGGAAGTTTCCATAGGCGGTAATCAATCCCTGCGAAAGCGGTTACAGTTGAAGCTTCACTATTTTAAGGATATGTCAGGTCCTATTTATTAATAGTTCCATGGAATATCAGGGGAGCGAGAATTAAGTGGTTAAGGCACCTGGTCAGAAAATACTCAAATTCTCCTTTCCAATGTTAAAACTATGGCCTCGAAAAGAAATCTTTTAAAATTTATTACTAAAATTTTAACAGAAATATAATTAAGTATATTTTTTGGAGTGTCCTATAAAACAAACCAGTCAATAATGGACATCCTTTAACCTCTATCTGCCATATCTATCTGCTTCTATCTGCCATCTGCCTCTATCTGCCATCTATATTGCAACGAAAGTACAAAATTTTAATGTTGTTTTTTTCTTAATTTTAAGAAAATGCTAAAAATGGTGTTTTTTTTTCCCAAATGATATAAAAAATGGAATTACGTGTATGAGTATAATCTTTGAGAGAATTAATCATTACTTAATTTTTTAAAAGTGAATTATATTTGTAGAATTATATTAATTTAAATAATGCTTATATTGCATTGAAACGTACAGCTTAGTGAACGTATATATCAATTACGACGCTAACAAAGTTAAAAAGAGTATGCAGAATTCGCGTGAGAAATTTGAGAAATACGAATGTATTCCATGCATATAAGATTTAACAATGGAGAGCGGAATTTCAGATTTGACTGACTAGGACCCTTAAGGAAAGTTTCTACGAAAGTATGTAATAAATTTAGTAAAAAAGTTTTCAAAAAAGTTATACGAATTCTTATTTATGCGCAAAAATTCTGCAAAGTATTATTATTATACCCTTCGTATACCTAGAGTGGCTCCTTTTATTTGGGGCTGAAGTTTTTTTTTTTTTTTTTTTTTTTGTTAATCTTCGCATTTTCTTCTGTGATATTTTCTTTGCTAAAACTATTACATAAAACAAATTTCATTAATAATTTGCCAGAATTTATGATGTAAATATGTTCTTTATAAAAAAACGGAAAGTATCCTATGGAGCTTCATCACTTAAGTTACAACCATGCATTGTTTGGTGATTTCTGCTTCTTTTAATCTCTCCTAAATATTTGTACTAATCGTTTTGAGACACTATGTAAATGATCAGATTTTTTTTGTTGTCTTTACAGCGATAAGCTATAATAATACTGCAAAAACACGCATTCAAATATCTAAATCAGATACGAGTGATATAAAAACTGCTGCTGCATAGCATGAAAATTACTTTTCTGTTGTATTTTATTATCGACCAAAAAAAGCATGATTAAAAATAAATATTTTATAGAAATTATTAAACATTAAATTATGTATAAATGATTCTATCCAAATGTATATTAAAAAGGTAATAATTGAGTAACAAACCAAATGATATTTAATTCTTTCAAAAAGAAATACTTATCTTTGAAGGCTATTTAAAATTAATCTAATATTTGTTAAAGCCTTTTCTTATTTTCAAAGGAAATTTTTGCATTATAGAATTTTCCATATTTTAAAAGACTCAAGGTGCATATTTATTACATAATGACATGCATGCAAATTTATTTTTCCTGAAGCACCAATCAAGTACACATTAAAAGGGTTCTTAACATACTTATGTTGTTTACGTTCTACTTTTAAACTGTCTTTAAAATGCTTCCGGGTCTATCATAAAATACTTTCTTTTCTTTATAAATTTGACATGCATGCTTCCGGATATTGATCAAATGGATTGACGCATCTATTGTTCTGTAGAAATACGAAATGCGTGTTAAATATCTAAAAGTCTGAAAGTTTGTAAATAACGAAACAATTTCCTGTCCCATTATCGAACGTTTCATTTATTTAATGTATCGTAATTTCCTAGTAAAATATCAAACCTCTTGTTTATTGTGATTCTTTCTGTTTCTTTTTAATGTAAAATTTAATATTTAAATTTTTATTAGTGATGTAACGAATAGTGATTTGGTCGAATAGACGGCGAATATTCGGCGGCCGAATATTGACTTAAAATAATTTTTTATAGTGTTTTTAAGTGTCTTATAGTATGTTTTTAGTGTTTTATAGTGTAAATAATAGTGCTTTTTTTTTCAATTTTAGAATAAAAAAATAAATTAAGGACTAATCGAAATTATTTTTTTGTCTGAGTGTTCAAAAATCATAACAGATGAATGTATTTTTTGTAATATTTTAAATAATTTGATGCCAATAAGATAACATATGCCTTTCAAAAATGTAAATAATAATTTAATTCATAATTTTTTACTTAATCCATAGATCGTTGTAGTAATTTATATGTATTTTATCTAAAATAGAAACTCATTACCTCTGTAAAAATGAAACTTTTTTTATTTTAGTAAAATCAGTTCACCCCCCCGCCCCCCCCCCCCCAAAAAAAAAGAACTTGTATATGTCATCTGTCTTTTTATATCCTTTCTCATTCAACTCAAACTTGGTGAATTTACATTCTGTATGTAAAGAAAAACGTTTGTTTTCTTAAAATATAATTATTCATTCCATTAAAATACAATTATTCTTTTCTGCTACAAAGATATACTTTTCTCTTTTCTTTCTCTCAATTTAACAAGCCCCTCATAATACTTCCTCCACCCCATATTTCACAATGAGATGCCCCTGAAGTTTATTTAATATCATTATATACAGTTATTTATAAGCTGTCATGAAGCTTTAAAATAGAGTAAGTATTATGATTGCTTTTTCTTATAATAATTAATGTATTTAGATATAATTTTTTAATATTATTGTTTTTTTTTAATATTTAAAATCACATTTTGTTTTGATTTTCTGGAACTTTAACTAAATATCTTAGAATATTCGGCCATATATGCAACTATTCGGCAAAATATCTAATTATATTCGACTAAATGTATTCGGCCGAATATCTGTTGAATATTCGGCAAAAGTGTCGAATAGGCCGAATACCGAATAGTGGTCGAATATTCGTTACATACCTATTTTTTATAACATGTTAAAGCGTTATTACACTCAAATTCATAATTGCTGGAGTTCTAGATTTGTAAATACCACTATTGTTAAATATAAATATTTGCTTTATAATATCGGACAATTCTTGGTCTATATAAGACTAATATTTATGTTTGAAAACATGAATATTCAAAAATCACGTGATCTTACATCTGTGCAAGTTTTATCTTCATTATATTGGCATTTTAAGTGTCATAAATTCTGCCAAAATATGTCACAATATCAAAGACAGCTATTTAGTTTTTTCATTGAGAATTATCGACGTTCATTGAGAACTGGATATGAATGATTGAATACGCGACTGATTAGCTCTAATTCAAGAATTTAAACTCATCAAACACAAATCTGCATATGTGAACTGTAAAACTTTAATTAAAATCGTAAAAACGCTCTTGGTTACACACTCGACAGTGACGCCGTCAAAAACACTCGCGAGCTCACTTCTCTCAATTAAACTCACAATATAAAACAGTTAACAAGAGGAAAGGGAAAAAACAAAGCATTTAACCTACGAAATGTCCTTAGATGCAGGAAAACTCAAGATAACTTACGGAGTTTCTTCCGATTCACGAGCGTCTGCGAAGCCCAAGGTTACTTAACCCTAGAACTACCGGAAATTTTACTCAAGTTTTATAAAAACATTCTACACCAGAATTTTTACTTAAAACTATTTAATTTGTTTATTTAACTTATTATTGTCTGATTTATACATTTAGTTTGTTTTGAAGAAATTTCTGGTTTGAATAAATATTTTGAATGTACATGTCGGGTCCAATGGACCCGTCTGGTAGACGGAAGGTTAATGAGGTGTCGTTCGATTCTGAACTCGATAAAAATGTGTAAAGTAAATATTTTCGAACATATACTCCCGGCCTTGAAACCTTCAAGGGTTGCAATTAAATAGTCCCAATCAAAGGGTAAAGGACAAAGTTTGTTAATAGGACATTTGAGCTGTTCCGTGGTAGTTTAACATAGTCATCACTACCTGAAAAGCTTTGTATGATTCTTTCCAGTTTCCATTGAAGCGCTGGCACATATTCATTTTTAACCCTTTGGACTCCGGCGTCTTTTACGCAAATTTTATTCGGTCGGCACTACTTTTTAACCCGTTGAAGGGCACCGGTATATTATATATACCACTTAATTTTAATTCCCAAATGCCACATTGGCACCGGAATTTAGGAATTAAATTTTTCTTAATAATGTACGCGAAGGAAAGCTTTTACTTAGTTTCATATAAATTTGTTCATAAATACAGGTGTCATTCAGTCATTTTAACATTTTATCATTAGAAGTGCTTTGCCCCTGAAAGGGTTAAGGGGTTAATGGACTAGAATTGCAGTTTCTTCCTTGGAACTCTATAGTATTATGCACCGGTGCTACAGAAATCATTACTGGATCAAAATGTCTCTATTCAAATCTGCTCCCTATCTGTTACACTCGTATAAACTGTGTGTCGTATATTAAGGGAGTAAATAAATATGTACAATCGGACTAATTTTATATTTATTACATAGTATAAATTTGAAGTTTTTGAAAGAGTTTTAAATATCTGAAATTCTTCTTGGTACTAAAATGGCATAATGAGTACTAATTGATAAGAGAATTTAATCCTTTACTGATGTCTGAATCTTGGTACGCCCTACTGAGTAACTTCCAAAAGTGATATTTTGAGTTCGGAACAACGGAATCATTTAATAATTTAAAACTTGTATTTCAAAAGTAAAATCTGACACAGTATTTTTATAGGCGTATTCGTAGAAGCATATATCTACAGTAATGAACGTACAAAACAATCTGTATCAGTGATGAACACTGGCGCAGCAGTTGAGTAATTGTCACCACTAAATTTTTATAGTATTCTTTGCCTTTAAAAATATCAGAAATTCTGTCCTGAAGTTAAATGAAGAATACTAATAAAATTTTGCGGTGTAAAATGATTCTCTGCTGCTACACTGTTCAATCACTGACTGTATGCTCACACATAAAGTAGGAGAGATGAGGTCACACATGAACAGTTCATATAAATATAGCTTTTTCGCATAACTGGATTAATTTCTATAACCAAAAACTACTCAATATAGTAAACGGAACTTTTTTTTTACACATTGTACTTTTTTTAATCACCTTTATAGTTCTTCTTTCTTTTTTTAATAGTTTTATAAATTCAAAAAAATTTTCACATGTACCCCAGAGGCGGGGTAGTTGTGAACACACTTGAGGCACATGTGAACCAGTGTTGCCAGATGGGGTACTTTTTCAAAAAATCAGATTTTTGATTGGCATCACTTTTTTGAAATGGAAAATGCCTCTTATTTAATGACATATTAATTACGGCTAAAACAAAGGGAATTTTAGCGTTTCAAAAAAGTGGTGCCAATAAAGAAATCTGAATTTTAAAAAAGTAGCCCACTGGCAACACTGATGTAAACACAAGTAAAAAAACTTTGACATGCTTTTTATTCTGTTATTCATTTGTCATCATCATCATTAGTTATATTGTCTGTTAAATTCACCGTGAAGAAAAAAATTATATACATTTCTCAAATTCCTGGGTGATATATTTAAGCAAAATATTATAAAATGAAAAAAAGTCAATTTTGGGGAAGGAGGAGGGAGGCTTAATCCCTTGAAGGTCGGTGATGCCGTCACGGCATCACATAATTTTAATCCATAATTGCCACATTCGCCGCGGAATTTTATAATGAAAATTTCACCTTTATTAAGTACGCGAAAATATGCTTTTACTTCTTTACAAATAAATTCTCTTGTAAATACTGGTGTCAGTAAATTATTTGAACATTTTATGAATACAAGTACCTTGCCCCTGAAAGGGTTAAATGATTGATTAAATATCGTTGCAATAAAATAAAAATTAAAGAAATAATTTGAAAAAAACAATAAGGTCTTTAAATTTTACTTAGAAGGTTTTGTTTGATGGAGATTTTAGGGAGGGGGCATTTAGATAATATTTATCGGAAATCTGCCGAAATACGAAAGATTCTCACCCTTGTATTTGCGTTATTTACTTCTAATCTAAATTAATGATAAAGAAGGGATTTTTAATGATTAAAAAAAAATCTCCATTTTAAACCTACCCCCCAAATTTAACTTATTTTTCTTTTGAGAGAATGGGGGTGGGCTTACAATCGGGATATTACGGTAGTTATCAGTTTAAAAATTTTACTTTCTTCAAATATTACTGAGATCTATCTCCATTCAAAGCATCATATATACAGCTGTTTTAGAGGTGGAAGTAAGCCATCATTGCAAGTTTTGAACAAATGAAACGGAAAAATTTGCAAAGTTGTTTAACCTATATTTTTTATGCATTGTACTAACAATGCATAAAAAATATTGTTGTAAACTGTTTAGTAAAATAATACATAAAACTTATTGCATTTTAGAAAACATTAAATCTATTTAAATTACTATTGAACGTAAACAAACTTGTTGATCTTTATGTACTCGCTGACAGATGTATTTAATGAAGTTTCAATACAAAATCAACTTTGTATGACGGAAATGTCTTCTATTTCAGGAAAGTTATAGATATTGGAGCTGACATTATTTCTCATGAAGTTAAATGAAACGAAAAGAATCACAGAATGATTATTGAGGTACTTACGTGCTGTTCATATCTGCCCCAAAAAGTGCCCCACATGGCTCCTAGAATTAAATTGATAAATGTTTAACATTTCTCAATTTTAGAAGGAAAAAACTTTATCAAAACTATTGATTAGTATTAATAGTATATGTTAAAACATTAAAATTAAAATAAATGAATAAATAAATAAAGTTATTCGCTTTTAAAGTTGGAACTGAGATTTTACTTTTGAGTTCTATAAACAGTGTTTTGGCTACTAAGGAATAACAAAATATCAAAGAACTTCAAAAAATTTTTACCATATGTCTACAGGTGCTTTAATGTTTCGTAATTTTTTTCAAATTAAAAAACATATAATAACTATTAAAAAATTTAATAGTTCACATCTGCTCCCTTCTCCCCTACACTATATTTCATAAGGTAAGATGTGCGGTCCTGGAAAAAAGTGATCACCCCGTACTAACTGTTCGGCAAATCATCGTATAAATATATAACTGGTACCAACCAATTCGAAATTATATCTATTAATAAATACTATACATAAAGTTATCTTAGGGGTTGTCTATATATAAAAATTGTACCAAAATTTGAAATTGTCAAACCTAGCAACTAAGTTTGACATCATATTTGAATTATTTGGTACCTTTAACACCTTGGGTACGGATTTATTTCAGGGCTGCCACTGGCGGTTTTTTTTGTTCTATCTCGCACCACTTTCTCAAAACAAAAATCTTTCATATAAACTTTGACAGTATCTCCAAGAGAAACATAGTAGAAAAATATTTTTCCTTAAATAGTGGTATGAATAGAACATAAAAGTAGGCACCAGTGGCCAAATGCATGACGAATCTCAGTCGACAAATGCACCCAAGGGGTTAACCTTAATGTACCAAACGCAGGGCTCCCACTGGTGTATTTTTTGAAAATCAGTAATTTTATAAAAAGAAATTCATCGTAGGTTTCTGTAACGATTGCAATAAAAACCCTTTTTCCGGTATGTTTCTAAGAAATTTGTAAGGAACATTTTTCTTTAAATAAAAGTGGTGTTCAAAAAGAAGATCGAGTGCGAGACCTGAAAACTTGCTGTCATTTGGTTCAGTGTTTAATAATTATGCAGGTTCAAAGTTTGAAACTCCCAATGTTAAATTCATATTTAATCGTTGCAATGTGCGTCAGCGTTGCCAGATTGGCCTCCATATTTATTCAGAAATTACGAGTTCGTACCGGAAATAAAGAATAGTATGTTATGCTTTATTCGATGAGAAACATTTAATGATTACATTCAGTAAATATTCTTCTTTCGAAGCTACCGGAAGGAAATTGAAATTTAAGATTAAAACTGGAGGCCAAACTCGCAACTCTGATGTGCGTACTTTTTTAAACATAACTAAAAATTATTTGGCGGAATAAGCTGTAAGTTTTCATTCGCTTTTTCTTACGCTTTTAGACATCCATGTTTAGAAAAATCAGATTATATAATTCATACTTCTTTAAAACTTGATTTTGATATATATATATATATATATATATATATAAAGTTTTTTTTAGAAAAAAATATGAATTATAACCTATGACTCGATTTCTTGAAGCTTCAAATACAAAAATTAAAATGTACAGCCTATTACACCAATAAATGTTTTAGTTATTCTTAAATAACTATCCGCATTCCAACCTGTTTTGCAACAATTAACTCCTTCTCGGAATCAGTGCTGCCAGTGGGCTACTTTTTTTTAAATTCAGATTTCTTGATTGGCACCGCTTTTTTGAAACAGTAAAATTCCCTTTGTTTTAGGAGTAACTAATATGTCATTAAATAAGGAGCATTTTACCATTTCAAAAAATTGGTGCCGATCAAGAATCTGATTTAACCCCTTAACCAAAGCGATATAAGTAAGCGTCCTATCTTAAATGGTAGAAGTAACCGCAAGATTAAGAGCGAGGTCACATCAATCAAGGTCATGCGCCACGTAGCGGATGGAGTGTGAACTACAGGTAGATACCTAACTGTTTTCTTACTCACATCACTAAAATTGTAAAGTTTTTTTCACCTTGATTAATAACTGAAGTGTTTCTGATAAGGCGAAGAAAACTTACTGGTGTCAAGTGCATCAGGGTGCCTCTTTCGCTACGCCATTATTTTGCAATAAATGGGGTCAAACAAAGTTAATGTACTTCAGTGACTAAAGATTTAGAAAATACGCGCCACACTAAAAGCCCGCGTATGTGAATTATCACTCCGTCCACAAGGTGGCGCGATTGTGTTAATTTATGCCTGATTCCAGCATTAAGTTTGTTCGCTTACTTATAACGCTTTGCCCCTTAACGGTCGCATTAAATTACGGTTTAAAAATTCAAATTACTTATTGGCACCACTTTTTTGAAAAAGAAATGTTCACCTTATTTAATGACAGGTAAAATAATACCATAGCAAAGCCAATTACACTATTGTGCAAAACTGGTGAGAATCAAACAAATCTGAATAGTATAAATAAAAGTCACAGCCCGTGAATATGACGGGAGCGAGAATTAAGGTGTTAAAAAAAAGTAGCCCATCTGGCAACACTGGTCGGAATACACATATATAACATAAACATAAAGTGCGTATAAACCTAAAGCTCTCAAAATCCCTCATTAATTGTACCAGTTATTTTCAATTAAATTTTTCACTTTATTTAAATCAAAGCAGGTATGCGATTGAATTAGGCAAAAATTTACAAAAAAAAAAAAAAAAAAAAAAAAAAAAAAAAAAATCCATGAGTCGCGAAGGTTAAAATGGGTTAAACAGGTTAAAAATGAGTTTAACGTTAGAAGTTTCAAATTATAAACTGGTATAATTCCTGAAATACTTCTCTGACTAACTTGCTGTTTCGCATGTAATGGAAAAGTAACCAACAATCCAAATATGATGTCAAAATTAGGTGTTAGTTTTGAGAAATGTTCAATGTTGTTAAAATTTACTTAAGTATTTAAATTAATTTTGTTAAAATTTACTTATAGATTTTATTATTAATCGATTGGTACGAGTTATATTTTTATACGATCATCTATGGCAGTGTTAGTAGGGATGATCACTTTTCTTTCACAGCTGTACACAAATTAACAGAATTCTCTCGCTTGTTTACTCCTATAACCCCTTGAAGGGCAAGTAATTGCGTTTCTGCAATGCTGAATTCCCACCAGAAAATTAGAAAAAATTTATTTCAAATTAAGGAAAAGCAATTTTTCGACCTTTTTCCCGCCAAAGTTAGAAAAGTAAAATTTCGTAATTTTTTTCTGATGTGAATCTTCATTAATCGTAGGTGGGTTAAAATATATCCCACCGCCCCTCAAAGGGTTAAACATACCATCGCATAAAAAAGAGACCCATTAGTGTTGCAGGTGTCGCGCGTGAATTGAAGCTCCGAATGCTCTGGTCACGAGTATTTTAATGTAATTTCCTTCGCTTCCCTTACAAAAAATTCTTACAGAATTCTAAAAAATATATATATCGAAAAAGTATTATAGAATCCCATAGAATTATGGCCCGTTTTTCTATAAGCTAGTTTCACCAAAAGCTATAGAAATATCTGTAGAAATTCAATAGAAATGTCAATAGAATTTCAATAACATATTCGAATATATCCTATAAAATATACGAGCCGTTAATTCCCAAATTGGCTCAGCCGAGCTCAGCAATCTGATTGGCTAAAACTGATATTTGTATAGTAGAAAATTATATTTATTTTCTTATGAAGTAGTGTGTAATGTAAAATAGAATGCAATTATAATGACTTAAATTGATTTGTTTTGTTAAATTTGATCAAAATCACAGTAAAGTAATCCAAAATATTAACATTAACGAACAATCAGATTGCTGAGCTCGGTTGAGCCAATTTGGGAATTCACGGCTCGTATAAAATATTCAAGCAAATATTCGAATATATTCTATAAAATATTCTATAAAAATATTCGAATATATTGTATTTAAAAAAAACAGCGCCAGCAGCTGTTTCCATGTGGCTGTGTTGCCAGATTGGAGACTGTTTTGTCCCCAGATTGTTGATTGTCAGCGCTTTTTTGAAACAGAAATATTCGGCCTACTTAAAAAAAGATTAAAAATTCTGAAAAATAAGGCGAATTATACTATTTAAAAAAAATAGTGACAGTCAAATAATCTGAATTAAAAAAGTGACTAATCTGGCAACACTGCCATGTGGCCACCCTCCCAAGTACTAACCGTGCTCGATGCTGTTCGGCTGCTGTAATTGGTCGTGAAGCGGTAGTTTCAGCGCATTCTAAGACTGCGCATTCACTATTTCAAGTTTTTTTTTTCAATCTTTAAATTTGTATAAAATTATTGTATTATATAGAAATAATATATTTTTTATACACTGATACATTCTCAACTGTGTAAATTATGAAAACCGAAATGATTTTTAAATTCGAAAACCAGATTTAAGGAGAGAAAAAAAGTCCGTTAAAATAAATAATGTATTTATTTATTCATTTACTTATTTAGCTTGCTGGTGGTAGTGGTGCTATATTATTTACAGTTTCAAGTGAGCTTCACAGCTTAAATTGTGTTAAGATATTAATTTCAGATTTCTCATTTCTGTTAAAATTCATTAATCTGACGGCATCGGACGCGGGGTGATAAAAATAATTCCTATTTTAATATAGACTTAAAAAAATATTTAAAAAGTCTAATAAATTATTATATGTTAAACTTGAAACGTAATTGTTTAAATATTTTTATACCTCATATTAATTTTTTTTAATAAAAATTACAATTAGTGAATAAAGTTTATTAAATTATATGAACGTTTTTATGAAATTAACAGTAAATTAATACATGATTATAAAATTAAACGTAAAATTAATGAATCCTAAACACATGACATATTAATTAAACATGAAATATTAATTAATCATGTTTTTTAATTATTATTAATTAAAAAAACATGACATATTAATTAAAAATAATTTAAATGAGTGTAGTTCGATTGTACATTAATAATGAATCAAAGTATATTAGAATTATGAATTAAATTATAATGATATTAAATCTATGGTGTACTATTATATTAAACTGATGTATTAAAAATTAATTACTATTATTATTATTATTTAATATGTATGTATAGATAAATTAGTACACATAAATTTTAAAAGACCAACAAATGTTTTTTATTTAAAAATATATTTATAGAATCATTAGTCTATACAACTTCTATAAGTTTCATAGTGCTGTATAGAAAAGTTGATCTATAGAAAGGCTAATGATATAGAACTTGTAAAGTTCTTCAAAGTAAACAAGTTCTATAGAAATTGTAACGCATTCTATACAGTTCTATGCATTGTTTTCGTAAGGATTTATCTAATGGCAGTATTATCTGCGATATAAACTGTAAGAAATTAGTGGTGTTCAGAGCCTTTGGAGCCCTGATTTACGCTGGACACCTGGCAACTCTAGGTCTTTTATGCATAGGCGGCAATTATTACACTTTTTTGTTACCACTAAAATTTAACAGAATTTTTTTCCTTCTTTAATAGGCAGATTATTTTCCGATCAACTAAGACGACATTTACTATTATATTTTAGTGGTAAGAGAAAAAGCATAAATTTTGGCAGCTATTCATGTGTTATGAAACATTGGACTTGAAAACGTCATTTCTATACAGGGTTCAAGGGAAAGTCCCTTTAACCTGAAAATACTTGCGAACGGAGAGAGCTACAGCTATGCAAGTGAGGTAACGGTATAGTAAAGCGACTAAGCCCGACATAATGCAAACGACAGCAGCGCCCCTAGTGGCAAAATTAGGAAGATAGCCACTGCAAATCGAAAACGAAAAGAGATAGAGCAAAATTTGAAATTAGAAAGTTTTAGAGCATCAATTAATTAGTGCGGAACGACATTTGTTTCACAAGGATAAGATAAATCGTCGCCTGTATACACAAAAATGTCCGAAATCAAAGAGCGGTGATTCTACTTTGCATATTCACATTCCGGAAATGTAGCAGCGCGCAATTGCAGATTGTGATATTGTACTGTGCTGTAATGTCTGCAAAATTTAATTTCCAATGTATTTAAAATTTTAGATTAACCCTTTCAGGGGCAGAAGAATTCTGTTCGTAAACTGACTAAATAATTGACTGACACCAGCATATCCAAAAGAATTTCTTAGAAAAAAAAAACCCCGCTAATTTGCTCTTTCATTACAAAAGCAAATTTTTATTAAAATATTGTTGGTGTTATTTGTCAGTTTTGGAATTAAAATTAAGTGGCTAGACCGTCTAGCCACCGCCCTTGAAATGGCTAAATTTATGACGTCGTATTGAAGAGGCTTGCAATATATATTCCATGCTGAGAAATTTGCATGCAGAATTACTCTCACGAATACAAACGTGTATCGTGAGCAATGACGAACTTCTCGAGCATACTGAATATTAACTTTTTATGACTGTGACATAGTTTTCTTTTATGTTTCTTTGTGCGATGTTATCAAAATGTATTGAGCTAAGTACGTATTTATACCATAAATTGTGCGTATTTCTTCATACTTCTGGCCATTCCATTCAAACGTTTACACAAAATGGAGTGCATCGATTTCAGACATTTATGGGTATACAGGCGAAGATTTATCTTATCCATGTAAACCAAATGTCGTTTCGTATTAATAAATTGATGCTCTAAAATTTTCTAACTGGAAATTTTGCTCTTTCTTCATTTTCGATTTGGAATGGCTATCTTCCAAATTTCGCCACTAGGAGAGCTACTGTCGTTTGCATTAAATCGGACGTAGTCGCTTTACTATACCGTCATCTCACTTGCATACCTGTAACTCCTTCCATTCGCAAGTATTTTCGGGTTAAAGGGACTTTCCTTTGCACCCTGCATATTTCTCGATTTTCAACACATGATCACCTTTTTAACCCTTTCAGGCGCAAAGGACTTCTGTTTCTAAAATGATTAAATGAACGAGTGACACCGGAATTTAAGACCAAATTTATATGATATATGAAATATGAAAAAGCTTTATTCCACCTACATAATGAATGGAAAATACCTGTACCAAAATTCTGGTGTCAATTTGGCATTTGGGAATCAAGTTGGGTGTTCCATGTAATGCAACACTGAGCAACAAAAAGTTAAAGCATTTCTGCTTTTGAATTGGACAAAAAATTCTGTAAAGAGCGTTCTTCGCAAAGGGATTAAAAATTAATTTAACATTAGGAGTTCCAAAATTTTAACTTGCATACTTACTAAAGTACTTGACAGAATGCAGAGAAGCTAAGTTGCCACTAATACTCCGTAATATGCGAGTAACCTTGGTTTAATACACTTCGCACCAGAAATTTCTTTCAGGTATGAAATTAAATAAGTTCCACATAGAAAACTGGAATTATATAAATAAAGATTCATCAAATATATTTTCTGGTTCGAAACGTTGTTAAACTAGGTCAAATTAATACAAGCATTACGGAAGATTTGTGGGAGCTTGTCACCTCTGCAGAATAAAATGCCGTTTGGTAGATATGGTAAAATTTAACGAATAACTCTCAACGTTATGTACTAGTTTTGAAAATTTTCAGTATTGGCAGAATTTCTATATGTAGAAGAATTCTAAGCAACATTTAAATGAAGTAATAATTAGTAGACGTTATTGCGAACCGATTGGCACCTGTCAGATTTTTATACAATGATTTACGACGGAGTTATTAGGCGGCGATCACATTTTTTTTCTCATGACTGTGCATAAATTAACAGAATGTTCTTGCTTATTTAATAATTTCCTGATACAGGACTCGCACTCTGTCCGTAATTTGAGCACTTTTGTTTAAAGAAAAAATTCTTTATACATTTCGTAGAAACGTACCAGGAAGATCGTTTTTCGTGCAATTGCTGCAGAAACCTATCACAAATGTCTTGCTAAAAATTACTGGTTTTCAAAAAACGGACCAGTGGGAGCCCTGCTGATACAATCACGTAAGAAATGACCCATATCTCATGAAAGAAGGTCGTTAAAAACGTCGTTCGTATACTTTTCTCGATTCTCCTCGCAAGGTCTTTCCAGCATTGCTACTCTTGATGAAAACGGATTTTTTTTTTATTTTTTCCTTTTTAAATGCCCCGTGAAGGGTAAATATCTAACTACGGAAGTGTTAGAAGTGTTACGCGTCGATTTTCAAAAGAGTGATATCGTTGGAAAGGTCTCGTCGTGACGAATAAAAAACTCAGTGGAACTACCCGTCGAAAATCAGCCGTTTTAGAGATACATGACAATTTATGTCACGCAATTTATTTATCATAATGTATTTATGCTGTAACGTTTGTTATATCGTCAAATTTATAATTTTTATTGCTAAATGACTTCCTCAACACTTCTATATAGAAGACCACAACCACTAATGCACACCACAAATATCCAGCATCAACAAATACACAGACAGCACTAGAAACAAGGCTACCATTTGGAATTTTTTTTAAATTCATCTCGCACCACTTTCTAATATAAAAATCTTTCGCGTGTTCTTTGACAACATGTGCAAGGGAAATGTATTACAAAATTCATTTTTTCAAAAATATTGGTGCTAATAGAATATAAAAATAATCGCCCGTGGCAGCACTGCATTTACAGCCATTAACTTCTCGTCAATTTTTTACAAGTTTTTCTTTTTGCATATTTCATTCTTAAAATCAGTTATATAATTAAGTTAACAGGAAGCCATTTAATAGCAAAATTTATAAATCTGATATAAGATAAATGTAACAGAATAAATACAATGTAATAAATAAACAAATTGTGTGACATAAATTGTCCGATATCTCGAAAACTGCTGATTTACGACGGGTTTGAGATTTTTACTCCCCATGAGGAGGTCTTTTAAACGATACCATTCTCGTCAAAATCGGTGCGTAACACTGCTTGCACTTCCCTAGTAAGAGGTAGTTCCTATATTTTTCCTTATCGTTATGACAAGAACTTTTAAATGATACCACTTTTGTCGAAATTGAATTTTTTTCTCTATGTATGAGGGTACGGAAAAAATGGACTGAATCTCGCGAACGATTAGCTTCAGGGAGCTACTTCCTATAATTTTATTAATTCCCATGACAAGAGCTTTCTAATGATACCACTCTTCAAGTTTTCGAGAACTAACAGGTGAGTATATTCTCTGATAAGTGATCAAGTCAATATTTTTTCACATTTTTAACATAAAGCAACTGTTTTTACTTAACATTTTGTCGGTCGGCTATTATACATGGTGTCTACAAATTAGTTGGGCGATTTCGTAAGTTAAGAACTTCCGAAATATTAAATGAAATTAAATATTTGAAAGTCAGACTAGTAATAATATTGCCGAAGTTTATACATAAATGGCGTTAGGCGTCATAATAGACCGGGAGCCCGCAGCGCAGACACATGGTTCGTACAGATACCATTATTTCTCCAGGAAAATTACCATTATCTTTTTATAGAAAAAGAAATCTACGTTAATCGCGCAAAATTTCGCCTTCTTTTAAGAAGAGATTTTTTATAAGATAATACTGGTGCCGACAAATTTTCTGGCCTGCAAAATTCAAGGAGGCGTACAAACCATGAGACAACCACCTCATCGAGTTGGAGGCTGAAATTCCAGAATTAGCTAAAACACGGTTCCCATATTAAAACGCAATCGGTCTGCCAAGTCATATCTTGGTGAAAAACTCATAAAAACCCGATTTTACCGGTTGACTCGTAGGTTTACCATTGTGTTTTCCTGCTCCCAGACCGCCATGTTTTCATACCTTTGGGTGCAGGAAAACGCAACGGTAAACCTACGAGTCGACCGCTAAAATCGGGTGTTTAGGTATTAGGGTGGTTAGGTTGTATGGGGTTTTGTAAAGGATCAGGTGTACAAGCCGCAACTTCCTGAATCCATTCCTGAACTAAAATCAAGAATCTGCACTGCAATTAACCCATTAATGCCGAGTTTCTTTTACACATTTTTAATACCTAGGTAACAGTTAACACCAGTTTTCCCATATTGTAATTTAAACATATTTGATCTCTCAAAGTTTGAGATTAAGTAATACGAAAATTTCCTTAATAAGATACTGGTTTTATGTTTAAAATTTCCGTATTACCTAAATGGCAGATTTTCGTACCAACCGGCGTTAATGGGTTAATTTGATCGACGGAAACATGCTGACGAATCTATGGCAAGAAATGATTTTCCGATGGGACATTTGCAGAGTCACGAAAGGGAGTCATGTCGAACATTTGTGATAATGGTAAATTTGGACTATTTTTTTTTATCTTCCAACAATATGTGCTTTAATTTTTTCTCTGTCAATTCCATTCAATAAATCATTCTTTTTGCTCAACTAATTTGTAGACACCCTTGTATTTGGAACATATTTTATGTTTTTTGGCCTTTTTTTTGTAAACGCAATCTGTATGTAGAAATCCCCACTTTACTTACTCTTAGGTTTCTGCGATTAGGTAAGGCAAATATCTTTTTCACAAACAGTGTAAAAAATCGTAAAAGTTAGCAGCTAAAGTAAACACAAATATGCTCCCGACTTGTCAACAATATGTCAATATTCCATGTTATGAAGTGTTTTGCTTGTATGCAAAAGAGTAATCTATAAGGTTTTTAAACTTTAATGTAATTTGGATTATTTCTTTAATTGAAAACTCAGAACTGGATGAAATTTATATGTGACTTAGATGCAATAAAGCCATAAAGTTATCAATTTTGTGTTATAATTTCTACTCGTTAAGATATATATCGAAGGTGAAAATTTCGTTATGTAATTAAAAATACTTTTGCTCAGGCGGAATCTTATTTTGTTTCGAGGTATACCATTTGTGCCTGTGTAACATATAAGGTTTGAACAAGAAGTAGGATTACTGAAGTTTTAATTTTATTATTCCATAATTAACCCGGGAGGACGCGCGCCGTGCCTCATAGACCCGGAGAGCGTACGGTTTTTACAATTGTCACCACTATCTTTTTAAAAGTAATCTTCAACTTCTTTTATCGCAAAATTGTCTTCGATTAAATAAGGTGACGTTTATTACTCGTATTTATTGGTTACAAAGTAAAAACCATTCATACCCTGGGTATGCGCGCGTTCTCCCGGGTTAATTATGCCTAATGCATACTACTATTTTAACAGGTAACACCTTGTTCATTTGTTTTATGTTTGCTCTATATTTCAAAGCGTAATCCGAAAAGAAAGTGAAGCATTTACAAAATGTGTTGTCCAATACTGTTAAAACATTGCTGGTAAAAATAAAGCAACGACCGTTAATCATTTTCATAATGAACAAAAACAATGTTGTATTACAAAACAATAATCTTTGAATTATCTGCAAAAGAGAGTAAGCTTTATTAACCCTTTTATATAGTGAATTATGAATTCATGAAAATTTTATTTTCTAAAGCCTTTTTCGTGAATTTTTGATTCTACATTACAAGATTTACATAATCATTTAATACATTTTAGAAAGATTTTAGAAGGATTGGTGAAATTTGAATTTATAGGGATTTTATGCAATATATATAGCTCCACTCAAATACTTTATTTTAAATATTTTTCTTAGTATTTTGTAGAATTAGGAAATGTAAAAATATAATGTTCTTACAAATGAAATACAGAAAAAAATCCGAATTGAAAATTTTCCCCCACTCCCAAAGCCAAGAAACCTGAAAAGATGCAAAGGCAACAGAAATCTTCCTTTTAAAAATATTTTCGTTTTGTGTAACCAATAATTTTGGAACAAGATAAAGTAATGCATCTATAACTCATTCTAAACTGTATTACTACTAATAGATGTATGAAATGGATTTTATAACAAGTTATTTTAATGGTACTTATAAGTACCGTCAGTAGATAAAGGGTTAAAGGGAGATTTGCCCATAGAAGACCAAAAAAAAAAAAAAAAAAAAAAAGAGTGTTTTTTGGCATCTTTTTGAAAGAGGAATGAAAACTTAAGCTCCGGGTTTTTTGCAAGTTGTTTTTTATCATTTAAAGTACATTTCAAAATTTTGCTAATGAAAATGTTAATGATGTGGCTCGCGTTGCGTGCTTGGATACTCTAGCATACGCGCCGTGCCCTTCCATTCGGGCAGTGCTGGCAGCCATTTAAAATAAAAGTGTTTCCTCCGACTCAATTTTTGCATTTTCGCGTCCTTCTAAAAATGTTTATTTTTTATAAAAAATGGCTGAAATTGGTCCTAGCTCCAATAAATTATATTGCCTTTAACTGAGAAAAAAATTAGCAAGATCGGTTTAGTAGTTTTTGCGTTTGGATACCGCACACATAGCTGCCGAATCTTACGCTTTCTTGTACCACAAAAATTTAACCCTTTGAAGGGCAGTGGTTCATTTTTCGGCCTCTTAATTTTAATGCCTAAATGCCACATTCACACCATATTTTTGGAACGATAATTTCCCTTTTATTAATAACGTGAAGAAAAGCCTTTACTTATTTAGAAATAAATTTGTTTGTTAATTCAGGTGTGACTCAATCATTTCAGTATTTTACGAAAAGACGTACTTTGCCCCGGAAAGGGTTAATAGGAAATTTCGCATTTTATCATAGTTGTGATGTACCGATTGAATAAGGCATCAATTTCTGTTAATTTTCCTGGTAATAAAAAGCGTAAGAGTTGGCAGCTATGCGCACAGTTTGAAAAAGTCATTTTGCATAAATTGCATTTATCGTGCTCGAAAACAGTTTAAGCCTGTGGAAACGTTGCTCTCAAGCACTAAATAACTACTCTACAGGACTTCGGATTCTGTCAGTCGTTTTACAGGGATAATCTAGACTATAGGGAATAAAAAGATGTAAAAAAAATCGATTATTTGTATCGAAAACAAGCAAATGCCCCCTCCTTAGTTTTAGTTATAGCTTTGACATCTTTGTTTTTCACTTTTTCTAATATTCGAGATAAGTTTTATTATTATTTTTTTTTTTTTTACTAAACGTCTAATTTCAAGCCCGTTTTCTTTTTAATACTAGAACGACCGCAAATTTTACTCAAGCGTTGTAAAATTATTTCACACCGAAATTTTAATTTGAAAATATTTAACATATTTATTTAACTTATTTGTCCGTGCTGTGTATTTAACTTATTTTAGAAAGAAATTTCTGGTTCGAATCGAAGTATTTTTATTTGGTAGAGATCGAAATTACCCCCATGGTCGTTCTAGTGTTAATATTCATGAACCCTTAAAAGCATGATTTTTTTATTTTGTTTCGAAAAAGTTATATGTGATTCTCAAAAAGGTTTATTATACAGGAAAAATAATGAAAAAATTCAAAGATACATTTTTTGTATGATACGTCAACCGTTTCTTATATTGCACATATGCAATACATGTAAAAACTGCTGTCATAACTAAAATATTGTAAATTAGTAAATATTTTAATAAGTATGAATCTAAATACCTTATTTTATATATTTTTTTTATTTTGTAAAACTTAACCCCTAAATGCATTAATTATTCTATTAGAACTGTGTTTTTTATTCTTATATTAAAGATTGGACAACAGAAATTTTAAGATACATTGTAAAAAAAAAATCCGTTAAAATTCGGAAATTGTATTGGCAATCGAGACGCCAGTACTATTTCCGTATTTTAACGGAAATTTTTTTCCGTAAATTCCAGAAAAGATTCCGTTTATTCACAAAAAATTTCCTTTATTTTATTTTTCCGTATTTAAACATTTCCATCTCAAAGATAAAATATAATAATTTTTCCAGGAGTAACTGACATATTTATAAAGTTGACACTTCGCTTTTCAAGGACACGTTTACATCAAGGTCAGAAAATTACAATAATATTCAAACAACACAAAATCAACAACACTTACCCTGACGGGATTCAAACCAGGGAACTGTCCTCTTCCTGATTAAAGCCTTTAACGATTACGCCACGGCTTCACAAACAACATCTTCAAATATCGTTACTTACTTCAGATGTCTTTTATAAAGCAAAAGCTAATATGTTAAACAAGGAAGGTAATTTCGTAGAGATAATATTTTTCATAAGAGTATACAATGCTGTATATTTTACACATTTTCCCCCTATAATTCCCCAATATTTAGCTTTTCAGTTTTATGCTTTATAAAATATAAATTTTGCTCTTTAAAATATGATAGGTATGAAAGAATGTATTAAGAGTAATGACTGCTTCTTTTTTCAAGATTTTTAAATTTTTATTTTAATATTATTTTTATTTATTCATTTATTCATTTAGTTTTGCAATACCAACATATTTTCTTTAAACAAATACTTTTTCAAAATTTCCAAATTATTTGCCTGATGATTTACTGTAAAATCAAATAAAGATAATTACTACATGGTATTAATAAAATTAATTTCCTTTATTGTTTATTAAACTTAGGTAAACGTCAATTTTATAATAATTTCATTATTATATTTCCGATATGTTTTAAAATTTTAGTGCGAATCTGTTAAAGTGAACAGGTTGGAAATATTAAAATTAAAATAGATTATTTCCTTTTAAAACATCTTATTAGAAACGTAAAAAAAATGTATTAACAGCTTGCTATAAACAAAAGAAACATTATTTTAAAATCATGATGAAAAATAAACTATAACATTTCCTTTTTAACGGTCCCAAACTTAAAAAGACATTAATAAGATTTCATTTTTTTTTTAATATTGTAAAATTACGTTAGCTTTTTATGAAAAAAAAAAAAGTATTACAGCAAGTTGTTTAAAAATACAAATTATAGAGGGCGCTATAATTTTTATCGGTTTTACTTGAAAACTCATGTAAAACATTATTACAAAATCAAAGCCATTATTAGAAAATCATTGACTATATTTAAAATATAGAGCCATATTTAGCCAATAATGGTATTTCAGTATATATTGGGTCAATCGGAAAAACCTGTCGTGTTGGGAAAATCAATTTATGCCGGAAAATTCTGCCCGGTAATTATAAGACACTAGATTTCGGAAACAAAAGTCTAATAATTAAATGATAAAATTTTCTGGTACGAATTGATTTTCTCATCTCTACACACCTTTCTGATCGACCCATTAGAACAATAAATTACTTCGCTTTCCAAACAAAAGCAACTATTTCAAAACATCATTTGCGGAACTTGTACAGTTTTGAAAGCAATACAGTAGTATTCCGTAAAATTTAAGGGAAACTTACCTGAGATTTATACGGATTTATAATCTCAAAATGTTCATTACGGCAATTTCACTATTTTCTTAGAAAAATGAAACTATTTCGTAAAATTTTACGGAAAATTTTATTTATGTGTGGCTAATTCCATGCGTACTTGTAGTGTAAGTCACATAGTTTCAAATTTATATAATGTTCGCTACCAGAATTTTAGTACTGAAAATTTGACTTATTTTATTGGAGATATCTCATTAATTGAATAAAGCTAAGAAAACTTTTTTAATATAACGGTGGCCAGAAATCAGCTGTGTGACTTACACTACAAAGACCCACGGAATTAGCCGTGTATATTGACGGATATACAGGGTGTTCCGTTAAAGGGGTCCAATATTAATAGGGGTAATAGAGGAGATCACATGGAGCATAAATCAGTATATAAAGCCTGGTTGGATCTCAATAGTTTTTAAGTTACAGCAAATAGAATGAAAATTCGGAAAATTGTAAAAGAACCCTCATTGCTAAACTATCGATAATGCTACATAAAAACGAAGCACATATTTAGAAAGAGCAGAAAAAAACCTACAAAATGACATCAATTGTATTAAAATAGCAATATTTATTGACGAGTTACAAGCCCTGAAACAGTGAAAAAAGTACGAAATCCTATATACATCAAAATAGTTAATCGTTAATTCCAAAAAGACAACTCTAGCTACAACAAGGAAAATGTAGTAAAATTTGGTCCATTCCGATAACTTTCGAAAAAGCTTACAATGAACCATATCGGTTTAATTGTGTGAGAGAAATTAATCAGTTTCTTAGTTACAACTCCGCTTTCTTTGACACTAGCAAAGGTTAAACTCCGCCCATCACGATTGGAAACACCGCCTTTTTAATTACTCTCAACTATACATTTTCGATCATGCTTCTTCTGAGATGCAACATTTTTAATTATTCAAGAGTTGAATGAACCAAAATAACTTTACAATAATAGTCTACATTTTAAAGTGGTATTTTATTGATATAAAGCTTAAGTTAAATTCTTTAAAATTAAACTGGTGGTGAAAATTCGGAAATAATTAAAAATATTGCGATTTGTAACTATGCAAGAAGTTTCAGTACATGTTTTACATGGACAATTATTGTATGTATATGTGCATCATAATTTATGATAGGAAATAATAATAACAAATGGCATAATAATTTTATTAATTATAAATTTAAAAAAGACACTAAATTTTAAATTAATTCATACAAACTTTGTAATTTACAATTTGAGTACACCACAGTCTGTGACTTACAAAATACTGTGCCAAAAAGTGTTGAAAATAAAAGAAAAATGACAAATAAAGAATTACATTCCACGTACTTTATGACATATGTGAAGCATAGTCTTCTGGCCTGCGCTGCACAGTTCAATGTCGGAAGGCAGACGAACGGACATTATTATAATAGGTGTTCGAAGTTGCGCCCATTAACAGAATCGCACAGCCGACAGCGACGTCGTAAAGATTGGCGAACACGCCGAAAAACTCCAACGGAGTTGGGAATGTCTCCTGCAGCGACAACGATTCGCGCTAGTAAATCCTCCGGTGTATCCACAGGAGTTTCATACACCAGCGATTTAAGGTGTCCCCAAACAAAAAAGTCTAACTGATTGAGGTCTGGAGAGCGTGCAGGCCAAGCAACAGGTCCACTGCGTCCAATCCATTTCCCAGGATATGTTGAATTGAGGTGATTGCGAACACCTATGAAAAAATGTGCCGGTGCGCCATCGTGCATAAACCACATATTGTGGCGCAATGTTGCTGGCACATTTTGCAGTAACTGCGGTAAGATATCCCGTAGGAAAACCAAGTACGTACTGCCATTGAGTACATCTGGGAGTAAATATGGTCCTATGAGATAATCGCCGAGGACACCTGCCCATATGTTCACACTGAACTTTTGTTGTGCGTTCGACGGGAAAACAGTGTGCGAATTTGTATATGACCATGTGTGCATATTGTGCGTGTTTACCACGCCCTCTCTCGTAAATGTTGCTTCATCAGTAAATAAAATATTTTCCAGAAATTGTGGATTATTTTCTGTTACATTAAGCAACCAGCGTACGAATTCTGTCCGCTGAGCACAATCTGTTACAGATAACACTTGTACCCGCTGCACATGAAAGGGGTGCATGTTTTCTGCACGCAGAACACGCCACACACTTTGGTGAGAAACACCGACTTCGGACGCAGCAGCTCGTGTACTCGTGGAGGGGTTATCTTTAAAAATATTCAGTACATCTTCTTCCATTGCAGGTGTTCGTACATGTCGAGGTTTCCCTGCATCAATGCTTGCTGTATTAAACGATCCAGTCTCCCGTAATCGTCTATCGATTTTTATGAAGAGTTTCGAACTTGGGCAACGTCTCCTTGGAAATTGCTCACGGTACATGCGCTGTGCTAGACATGCATTTCCATGAGCTTGCTCGTACATCAGATGCATGTCCGCATATTCTTCGTTAGAGTATTCCGGCATAATTATTATACATCAACTTACTACAATCCCACTTACAACAGCCTCCCTTTAACATAACGCCCACTGATGACTGCTGTTTTATTACACTTTTCTTCCTATACACATAGAAAATTTGCATAAAAAGTACTTCTTCTTCATAATCCTGAAAGTTCATGGAGGAAACGCAGCAGTCACGGAGTTTGCTTTAAGACAAGGCGAGAGCTGCACAATATGCCATTCACTTGACCAGACTGAATAATGAAAGGGTATTGATAGAGGTTGATCAGAAATGTATAATTGAAAGATATTAAAACGGGGTGTTTACAATCGTCATGGGCGGAGTTTCGCCCTTTCCGAGCGTGCAACAGTACAGAGTTGTAACTAGGGAACTGCTTGATTTCTCCCATACAATTAAACTGATATGGTTTATTGTCAGCTTCTTCGAAAGCTTTCGGAATGGATCAAATTTTATAACATTTTCCTTGATGTAGGTAGAGTTGCATTTTTGGAATTAACGATTAACTATTATGCTAAATATTTGATTTTGTATTTTTTCACTGTTTCAGAACTTGTAACTAGCCATTAATTTTCAATATTCTAAAACAACTTATGTCATTTCGTAGGATTTTTTCTGCTCTTTCTAAATATGTGCTTCGTTTTTATGTAGCATTATCGATAGTTTAGCAATGAGGGTTTTTTTACAAATTTCCGATTTTTCATTCTATTTGCTGTAACTTGAAAATTATTGAGATCCGGCCAGGCATTATATACTGATTTATGCTCCGTGTGATCTCCTCTATTACCCCTATTAATATTGGACCCCTTTAACGGAACACCCTGTATATATATTTTTTATTTACAGTGTAGATTTTTAACTTCATTTAGCAGCACACTTTTGTAATTTTTACAGGATTAATATTTCTATATAAATATAGTGGTTGCTATGAGTTAAATAAAAAGTGATGCAGATATGCATCACTGTGCATTTAAGGGTTAAATTGACGACCTTATTTACTAAACATTAATTATAATGTTTTAATAGCTGCACGTGTAGAAATGTAAGGGTTTTTCTTGAAGACATTCTCTTCTTTACGAATGATTTCTGGTGTTGGTTCAGGTAGACTTACGACATTTAGGCTTTTTTAATTCCACTATTTTATTTTTTTATATATCTTAAATATTTTATAAATCGCTGCTTTTCTTTTTACTTCATTTTTAAAGTGTTTAATGCTCGTTGTTTTATATCATTCAGCAACGTTCTTCTAGAATTGGACAATACGTTTTGCAAATGTCTCATTCTCTTTTAGTCTGACATTTAAAAACAAAGAAATTCAAGAAAAATTTTGTGTTACAAATCACAAATATTGTAATTACACAGGAGTGTAAAAATCTGGGCTCCAGCGGACAGTCTCTCACCACTAAATTTTATTCTTTATTTTTGATCTGGTATTTCGTCTAAATTTTTTTGTAAAAATGCTAATAAAATTTAAGCGATAAAAAAATAATAAAATTTAGTGGTGAGAGACTACCCGCTGGTGCCTAGATTTTGTACACCCCTGTAATTACATATAAAAAATAGTGATACGTATTAGATATAATTAATTTGGTAATAATAAAATTAAAACTTTAGTAACCTTACCCCTTGTTCAAACCTTAACAATTAAAAAAAAAGAACGAAAAATCATGCATCTGTAATAGATTATGAAATACTTTCCAACCCTAAAATTATTGAGAAATTTCTTTTGTCCCTGGAGGGAAATGAATTATCTAAATAAGCAACTTAAAACACAACTCAGTAAAAATCCTTTTCAGCAGTTACAGTTCATATCCAGTAATGAGTGAAATGAATTATCTAAATAAGCAACTTAAAACACAACTCAGTAAAAATCCTTTTCAGCAGTTACAGTTCATATCCAGTAATGAGTGAAATGAATTATCTAAATAAGCAACTTAAAACACAACTCAGTAAAAATCCTTTTCAGCAGTTACAGTTCATATCCAGTAATGAGTGCGAAGTATTTCATGTAGCCCGTATGCTATCTATTGAATTTATACTTACCACCTAATACATTCTAAATTACATGTTTAACTCCTTAACCCCTTCAAGGGTGGTGGTTCATTTTTGGACCACTTAATTTTAATTCCTGAATGGCGCATTCAAACCAGAATATTGGAGTGAAAATTTTCCTTTTATCAAGCACGTGAACAAAAGCATTTGCTTATTTTGAAATAAACTTGTTTTTAAATTCTGGCGTCATTCACTCATTTCAGTATTTCACAAATAGCAGTACATTGCCCCTGAAAGCGTTAACCACTTAACGGTCGCATTAAATTACGGTTTAAAAATTCTGACTGCTTATTGCCACCGCTTTTATGAAAAAGAAATATTCAGCTTATTTAATGAGAAGTAAAATGATACCAGATTAAAGCCAAGTACACCATTTTATAAAACTGCTGGGAATCAAACAACGTGAATAAAAAACACAGCCCGTGAATATCACAGGAGCGAGAATTAAGGTGTTTATATACAATTTAAAATGAAAATTAAATATATCTTATATACAGGAAAATTCTTAGTGAGAATAATTACACCCCTTTCTAAATTTATTTTATTAGTGACAAAGTCCTATTTTCTTCAATGCACACTTTTCCATCATCATCAGTAATGTAATGTCTATATAATCTTAAAAATGCATCCTAAATACACTAATGTCGTAACGATGGTGGCACTGACATGTGCTATTGTCTTCGCTTTTATCGATTATATATATCTCTAAATACCACATATTTTCAATTTTTACGTAATCGAATTGGGGAAAAAATTACTTTAATAAAATATACGTTTGAAAACTGTAGTTTAATTTCGTGATCTTCCATGACTTTTTAAATAATTTTCAAGCATGATTTTTTTAAAATCTCTCTTAATCCATTCGGGACCATGGGTGTATATATCTACCTTCAAAAGTTAGATGCAGAATATATTTTTGCCTCCAGTAATATAAAAAAGTAATACTCGCCTTATTTAACTAGAGCATTTTCGTGATTTTGAAAGCCAATTACACCATTTTATAAAACTGTTGGGAATCAAGCAACCTGAATAAAAGACATAGCCGTGAATATCACGGGAGCGAGGATTAAAGGGTAAAGGATTGCTTAATATTTATGAAAACCATCAAATAGTACCTATTTTTTATTTCAGAAATTGACTAATTAAAAAGTTTCTAAATAAAACAGGCAATTATAGTTGTATGTCTGAGGTAGAAAAAAAGAGATCTTACAGATCATATTCACATTTACAGAAAAACATCATGCGGAAATTTTGCACCTTAATTTTTATTTTACACCATACAAATCAATGCAGCACACGTCCGAGTAAACACGCCCTCTAAATACTAGGCCTGAGAGCTGGCACAAAGATTGCGGGTACCGAAGGCGGATTTTTTTAACGTAGGTACGGCCCCTTAAATTTGGACACCAGTATTTTATAATTAACTGACTATTTATAATTTATTCTCAGAAAAATAAAGCAGAAAAAACTTAAAAAAATTATTGGTACTAATATTTAAGGGACCGTGCACACGCGGAAAAAAAATCCGCCTTCGTTAGCCGCCATTTTCGTATCAGCACTCACGCAGTGTTGGGCACGTTCACCAAAAAAAAGAACGAGCTAATTTAAACTCAAACTCAATTTCTCAAAAATGAGTCAAGTTCACATTCAAATTCAAAATTTTTCAAACGAACTCGCTCAACTCAAACTCATCTATGAAAGTGAGCGAAGTTCACTAAAAACTTGTTTTTTTCTTTTTTTTTTATTATTATAGAATTTGATCGTCCAAATTTATAAAGAAGTAATCTTTTGGTTATTCGATGTAAGATACTTTATTTTTTCTTCCCGACACTCGGTCTGAGGTTATTTTGCAGATTACATTTTTCTAGAAGTTCGGACCAGAATTTATTTTTCGGCCCAAGTGAGGTCTGGAATGCATTCTTCTTGAGCTCCGAACAGGCAGAAATTTTCAGTACTGTTTCCAAACCAGCGCATATGAAAATCATTCGACCGCACGGCTCTGGCATGTACAGTAAAAATATCAGTAAAATTTGACCCGGTCAAACATTTTTTTTTTTCAAAAAATGCCTGCATTTTTAAATCGCTATTATTCCACAAATAAAATTGATATATTTATTTTTGTTATTTTTTATACTAAGTAGCTGCATTTCTAGGCAATTAAATTAAAGTACAGTAAAACCAGTGAAAAAGTACTTGCCTATAGCGAAGCCCCAAGTTTAACAAGAACAACAATAATGATAATAAATAAATACAATAAGCAAATAAAATAAATAATAAAAAAATATGTTGACCTATGTAAAATGAGCATAATAGTACATGTGAAAAGAACGTAATCAATTTACAACAGGCGATGAACCTGCTAAGAGGGAATCTGCCGGGACAGGGACGGATCAATGATTTTCATACAAGCAGGCGCCACCGGGCCATAAAATTTCTGTCTGTGCAGACTTCTAGGAAGAATGAAGCACAGGTCCAGAAATAAGTTCGGTTCCAGAGAAAGCAAGGCCCGGGCACGACCCAGAAAAACTGATGATCAGATTCGACCCGTTCCGAGTCGGTTATGCCTCTAAATGGCATTTGAATGGGAAAAGCGTGTTCTTAACGGCTGGAAAATTTTTAAAATACGTTATGAAAAAATTGAGTTTGAGTTGTAAATTTCGTTCAAACTCACTGATTTTTTGAGCTTTCGTTCAGTTCACGTTTGTTTATCTAAAAGTGAGTCAAGTTCAACTCAACGTTCACAGAAAGTGAACTAAGTTCGCGAACTTTCGTTCAATGAACGCACTCATACGCCACTCTGCACTCAGGCCCAGTATTCAGGGGGCGGTGTAAAAGAATACCGCTCCATCACTGATGTAATCAACTTCATCATCTGAATATCTGACCTGGCATAAAATTTACTTTCTTTAGAAACACTGTCGGATTCACTAATAGTTCAATAATCATCAGAAATGCCTGATTCCACAATTTACTCGAATATAGATAATATAAGCATATATGGTTAATTTTACTATATGTAAACTTTTAATTATTTATATCAACCATTAACCATTTATCTACTGACGGTACTTATAAGTACCAATCAATTTTAACATTTATCCCATAGTGAATATTACTAATATTCTAATGGTACTTTGCAAAAACGCTCTTTTAACTCCACTTTATCCGGATACATGGCAGCAGTAGTTCTAGGTTTGATATTTTAGCGAAGAAGGGGGCTATATTTAAAACAGTCGATGTGTTTTGTGCCGACATTTTGTACAGATTGTCATGCTCATCTCTTTACTGCTTAAAACACAGTAAAAGATACAAGTTAACAGTTGGATTTTTTAATGTGTTTTTTATGATTTTAGAATACAATTTGATTCAGTATTTTAGATGAACGGCGTATCTATTTGATTTAACAGTTGAATTACTCAGTGGTACTTATAAGTACCGTCAGTACACTGGGTGTTGGAGAAAAACTTCTTGTTTACTTTTCGTCTGTGTAGTTATCCATCGTTTTCATCTACTTTATAATGTAATTACTAAAATGTAGTGTAGTAATATTTCCCTTAGTACTTCTTTTCTGTTTCATTATTATTTTTTATAGGAAATCGAAAAAATTATGGCACCGACTCTTTTTTGCTATGCTAGAAGTAGCGTATGTAAATTCATATATTGAATATGTGAAAATGCGAGAGGATGTGTTGTCCTTCGAATACAGACGTCGCATAACTAAAGGACTGCTATCAAGATCGGAATCTAAAAAAAATATTTTTTTTAACCCTTTCAGTGGCAAAGCCTTTTCAATGCTAAAGTGTTGAAATAAATGATTGGCACTCGAATTTGCTAAAATATTTATTTATATGTAAGAAAAAGGGACTATATTTTACATACTTATTAAATCGAAAATATTTTACCACAATTATTCTGGTGCCATTTGAAATACCTTGTGGGTTTTCTGTTGCGATATTTTAGTCATAGTGTACTGACGGTTCTTTAAAGTACCACTTTAATAAATTACTTCCAAGGAATTAAGTTTCTCACGGGTGAGTACATTTTTTATGCTTATCCTTTAACCCTCTTGCTGCGCAACCCAAGAGTTTCTTGGGCAACGTAAAAGTAGCAAAATTTGCGCACTACGAGATTTCATTGGGGATGTATTTTCTCCGTCTAAGTAACCCGCCTTGATCAGTCCCACCAGTTACTTTTTATTGTAAATTTTGCCTTATCTAATCGGAGTATTTTCCCGATTAAATCAGACAAAAATTTTTGTTTTGAAAAACTGGGGGCAAAAGAATAAAAATTCTTAAAAGACGCTCGTCGCGAAGGAATTAAGTACGCAAATATTGAAGTTATTTTGATAAAACAATTACGCAGCGAGGGGGTTAATTTTCATTGTAGTAACTGAAAAAAAATTGCATGAAAAAAAATTGCAGTGGATCATAATGCAGTAGATAAATTGTTAATATATATATATTATTTGCATTTAGTATTTATCAAAGTTTGGTTTCTACAGTTGAGTTGCTGTGTAGAGATTATTGTTTTTAAATATTATTAAGATATTAACAAAAAAAATTATATTTAAAAATGGAAAATATATGTGGAAGATTTTTTTAACCCTTTCTGGCACATTGTGCCCTGTCGCTATACCTAATTGCAATTCCAAACTTACGAACGGCACCAAGAGTATTTTAGTAAAATTTTGCTTTTACAATCAACATGTAAAGTAACATGTTTCTAATATCTATAAAAGTCGTTTTAAAATTCCGTTGTCAGTCAATCATATCATCATTTTACAACAAAAATTGACTGTCATGGAAATGGTTAATTGGCCTTCAAAACTACAAATAATACGATTATACTTCAGAAATGATCCGACGAATCCCGGCACACCTTTAAAATTCTATATGTCCAAATCTCTATATCTAAATTAGAGTTAAAAAAGTTTAAAAGAACACATTTTTAATTTAATTTTTTTTATAATATTAAAAATAAAGCCATTGAATTCTTAAATTCATGAATCCACAAAAATATACATTTAAACATTATTAAACACAATAACAAAGTTGAAACGCCACAATAAAGCACGCCTTCTCGCAAAGAAACTTCCTCTACAACTGAGGCTAGTAGCCACCGGATATGACTCATACTTCTGAAATAGACATAGATCGACGCACCAGTTAGTCAGCTATTAAAAAATATGCGTTTTACAATTGTTGAGCAAACTTTAATTTTTACATTTTTGCCAGAGTTTCGGGTCAAATATTCTACTGTGTGCCAGTTAATTTTTTTTCTGTTTTCAGAAGTTTTTTCCGGAAATGTAACGCTTTTAAGTCTTCAGTCCGGTAATATCAAAGGCACAAGAAATAGAGAACGATACTTTAGCCAGTCAAATTGACGGGAGCGATACGGAAGGGGTTAAAAATTCATAACCAGAAAGGAAAACGCACATCCAGCAATTATCGATCTTTATCTGTCATTTATCCAATTTTTTGCACGTCTCTGTAAACGAACGATAAATGCTCTGCACTCTATAATCTACAGAAAGAATGCAGCGCATTTCAGTGATTTCTTTATGTCTGAAGTATCATAAAATCGTTAAAATGTATCGCAAATGTTTTTTTCCCATAAAGCCTAACGGAATGGATTCTTTTTGTGCGTCTCTGTAAATGAACTATATATGCTACTTATTATATACTCCTGAGAAATGATCTTTTAGGTCATCTCAATGATGTAGATAAATCTCATAATTTGTGAAATACCATAACAAAATCAAAATGCACCACAAACGATTTTTTCCCGTAGACTCTAATGTAACGGAATTATTTTGTGTATCCCTGTAAATATACAGGGAGGTTCAAATTAAAGTATCCCTGTTTGGGACGCTCTAGAGAGAGAAGCAGTGGATGTAACGACTTCATATTTGGAAGATATATATATCAGACAATGGGAAACTGATTGGTGCAAAGAAAAAAAATTAGTTCAAACAAAGGCGGTTTGGAAAATATAATATGACCAAAGGTGTAAATATCTAGGTGCCAATAAGCCGATTCCCACCAATAAATTTTGTTAGTATTATTCGTTTAAATTTTATTAGTACATGCTCCGATTAATTTTGTTAGTATTCTTATTCGGCGAAGAATACTAAAAATTTAGTGGTGGGAATTTTTTAAAAAATGTTAATTACCGACACCTTGTATTCTTTGCTTATTTGTTTCGCTACATTTTCCTTACCTTAACCCTAGAACTACCGGAAATTTTACTCAAGTTTTATAAAAACATTCTACACCAGAATTCTTACTTAAAACTATTTAATTTGTTTATTTAACTTATTATTGTCTGATTTATACATTTAGTTTGTTTTGAAGAAATTTCTGGTTTGAATAAATATTTTGAATGTACATGTCGGGTCCATTGGACCCTTCTGGTAGACAGAGGGTTAAGCCAATCGCAGCGCCTCATTTTCTCCTAGCGGTCTTTGTTTGAACTAAAAAAAATTTTGCGCCAATCAGTTTCCCATGGTTTGATATGTATATCCTCCAAATATGAAGACGTTACAGCCACTGCTTCTCTCACTAAAGCGTCCAAAACAGGGATACTTTAATTTGAACCACCCTGTACTTTAATTGCTACACACTTCATTTTCAATACCGGGCATTCTAAGGTAAACCTCAATCACATATTAAAAATTTAATGGTAATCCGAGTATATTTAAGGCAGTTAGAGCATGGACAGACAGACGGCAGGCAGACAAACATAAATTATAAACACTTTTCAAATATGTTGGAAAATGTTAACCCTTTGCACTCGAAAATGTTTCCAGATGTCGCGAGGAAATTAGGGCTCCGAATGCTCTGGACACCACTAATTTCTTACTGTTTATTTAGTTATCTTTAATCGTCGATAATTCTGCCATTAGGTAATGTGAAGAAAATTACTTTAGAAAACTGGTGTCCAGAGTATTCGGAGCCTCTAGTTCGAAGAAAGTGGGTCAAAACAATGGAGTTATGAATAAAGAGGAGGAGACATATAGTGTACTGTCTACGAGTTGCGAGTGAAGTAACTGAGGAGGTTGTCACAAGATGGCGGCTGCTTTTTCTAAATCGAATCAACAGTTTCTGAATACAGCCGCGGCAAACTTCCCACCAGTAAAATTGAATAGAAAATTTTGCCTTAATTAAGCGTCTTATTTACGAAATTTTTTCTCAAAAATGTTGTAAACATTTCTGTTTGTTTTTACTGGTGTCAGTATGTCTTGTAAAACTGTCACTTTGGTTCCCTGGTTGTCACAATATGGCGGAAACGCAGGGCCTAACTACCGCCAAAGTAAACTCCTACCAGTAAAAATGAAAATATGTTTCTACCATTATTTATGACTGAAATTTTGTAAAAATCAGGCGTTTAAATAGGTTGAAAATTTCTATATAAATTTATTGGTGGAAGTTTCCACAAGCGTTAAACAACTCCTGCGATAGCGGTTACAGTTGAAGCTTCACTATTTTAAGGATATGTCAGTTCCTTTTTATTAATAGTTCCATGGTCAAAACCGATTACAAGATTTGACCCAGACAGATAGGCAGCCAGACAACAAATGAAATTAAATAAAAGAGTGCAAAAAAGGCCATTTTAAAGATTTTTCAATATAAATATGCAATTTAATGAAAGTAATTTGCATATTAAGGGTATAAAATCAATTAGTAAAAACATTTAGAGGTGGTGACAAAAATATTTTGCATAAAAAAGTAAGGTCGCAATCCATTCATTCATTAATAATACTGGTTATACAAGTACCTTACAACTTTAGTACAAAAAGATTCTGTATTTAGGGAGAGTTTAATAAGACTGTTTCTTTTAAAATAAAATTAATTCAATTTATATACCTGTATAAACAGGTGAGAGGTCCGTTTGCAAATATGTATATATTTATGCAGGGTGTCTTGCAAGTCCGTTCAATTTTCAAAAAATTACAAAACATTATAAAATTATCGTATCGGAGTGCGGTTTTGATCATCAGACTTGTCGGAGTGTCGGATATTTTGTTTCAAAAGGAAAATTATAGTTCAAAGAGTCCAATAAATTCGACCACATTTTTCAAAATCCTAAGCAATTAACAAATATTCATATGAAAGCCAGGTTAACAGCAAATGACTTGTACAAATTTTTAGTAGGAAAATTAAAAAATATGTTGAGTTATTTTTCGTTTTTGCCTCAAAAATTAGACACTTTGATAAACCTTAACCCGGGAGAACGCGCGTATGTACAGGGCATATACCCAGGGCATGAATGCTTTTTACTTTGTCACCAATAAATACAATTAAAGATCGTCACCTTATTTAATTAGAGATAATTTTGCGATAAAAGAAATTGAGTATTACCTTTATAAAGATAGTTTTGACAACTGTAAAAACCGCACACGCTCCGGGTCTATCAGGCCCGGCGCGCGTCCTCGCGGGTTAATATGCAAACTGTATTCCCATACGGCAATTTTTTAATTTTTTTATAATGTTTGAAATGTGAATGCAATGTTTATTTTAAAGCCATCTATTTCAAATATTATATGTTTATTAACACTAGAAAGACCGAGAATTTTACTCAAATTTTAGAAAAATACATTATACCAGAATTTTTATTTTAAATTACTAACTTATCCATTTAACAAGTTTTTTTTTCTTTGTATCTTTTAAACTAGTTTTATATAAAAAAAAAAAATTCTGGTTCGAACCGAGATATATTCATTTGGTAGCAGTCAAAATGACTGCTCGCGGGCTTTCTTGTGTTAATAAACAAGTAAGTATAATTAAAATTTATATATTCTAAACCTCAATTTTAGCTTAAAAAAACAACATAATCGTTGTTTGTGATGTAACATTTAATGAATTATGTTTGAAATATTTATTTACATTTACAATCTAAACTATTTTTGTAATTATTATTGGGTTAAAAACAAGTTGTGGATCTTTTATCAATAAATCGAGGCCGAAAAAAATTAAAATTAATATTGAGTAGTTTTAAGCAGAATGAGTACGTTGTGGATTTTATTAGTAAACTTCTCAGTTTTATAAAAAAGCTGGGAAAAAATTTTAAAGTTATTCATGAAACGCTTTATTTCCCTCAAAAACTTTACAAATTTTCTTTAATCTTGAGAATCTCTTTAGCTGGCCCAGAATCGATACTTTCTCAAATATTTGACCTCGATCTAATGTCTTTTCTTTGTATTTCAACAGAAAATCTAACAATTGGGTTTGCGCAAAATTTTCGAGTGTTTCTTACGCACTCTACGATCTTCTCACTTGGAAATAATCTTTAACGCTAAATAAGGCGTCCGGCTTTCCTTTTAACTCTTTTTTTTTTTTTGCATTTATTTCTTGGGAGAAAAAACACTTTTGAATCGGAAATGTCAAATTAACTGAGTGAGAAGATAAACATTTTCAACTAAAATTGTATTTTTTTAGGCAAATGAAAACGGAAATTGTGGGATAAATGTAATTTCTTACATTGCCAATATTAACGAATATTTCTTAGGTAGTTATTTATTATAAAGTAAATTTTATAATGATTCATAGAAACTATAAAATTTAAAAAAGTACTTCATTATGGTTCACAGAAACAATGAAAGTAAGAATTGTTAACGTAATTTCCTGAAAACTGTTCCTAAAGGGTATTGATTTTGGTACGTTAACCCATTTTAGCCCAAGCATAGAAATTTTATAAAATGTGGTACTATTTTCATTGAAATATGCTTACATTACATTCATTAAGACAAAAAGAAGTTTCGTGCATGAAAAATAATATTTTATTTGAGAAATAAAATACATTCGGCATTTTCATGCATTCGGTCAATGGTGCACTGACGCACCATTAAATTTAAAATTAATATATTTTTTAATTTTTTATGACATTTGTTTTATTGTGATTTTATTTACAGAACTCGACACTTTAATCCATTATAAAAACATATGATTAATCTCAAGTGGAATAATTATACATTTTCAAAAAGTCGAATTTGTCAATAACCGTTTCAATTTTTTTTTTAAACTAACGTATTTTGAAAATTTCTCAACAGAAAGTGTTTACTCCAATTGAATTATTGATATTTTATGGATGCCTCCAGAACCCTTAAAAATTGCAGAAAAATAAAATTAGCGAAAAATTAGCGACTAAGAAATTCTTCTGTACCAGTATATTCTTCTGGAAAATCTCTTGTGAAATAAGGAGAAATTTCATCCGTTTAAGCTGGTTTTATTTATCTATAAAAGAAAATCTGATATTTGGCATTGAAAATAATGGTACCGTTACGAACTCTGGTCACAGTGTTATTAAAAAAATATTTATTGAAAAGTTATGTCTACACACCTTTGGCCGAAAATGGGTTAATAACAAAGAGAATTTAAATGATTAATACTTTTAGGAAAGCGTACATAAAATAGTAAAGATAGCCTACTCATGAATTTATTGATGGAGAATTATGGGAATGCTTATTGACTATAAATAATTTTTTTTTACTAATGTGTTGCAGAAATACATGTAATACTTTTTAAGGGTAGAGCTCTGCATTTCTTTGCGATCGCCAAATAATTCAAACGTAATAGACGACTTCTTTTGTCACGAAAGTTTCCACTTTTTGCCAAGTCCAGTAGTCTAAATCACATTCCGATACGACAAGAAAATTTTCGTGAATTTTTAAATCCCAACTTACTTTTTGATGACTTTGAACTTTTTTTTCCATTTCCGCACCAATCCGCCTCTTTGATAAGTCTTATGGCGCAAAATATTACGATTCGAAAATATCTTATTTTTTATGAACTTTTGAAATTAGTGCATACTTTTAGGACGCCCTGCAATACATATGACAAAACTGGCTATTTATCTGATTAATTTGTTAATTTCATGGATTTATATTTCCCGTAGTGATTATATATTTGTACTATAAAGTAAATCAATGCCACTTGGAAATATCATTTGGAACATTGTTTCTATACTCTGCTGTCTCTTTCCCCAATGTAATTTCCTTTTTGTTATAACAGCATTAGGGGAGAGGTGGGAGGAGGTGTTCGTTCACGATATTAACTCATTAAAGCCGGTTGTCAAGAAAATTTGCCATGCAAGGCAAATAAAATTTTTAAATTTCATTACCAGTATTTTAGTTTGGAATTTTTCACATTATCTAATCCCAGATTTTGAGCGATTAAATAATCCAAAAATACAAAATCGCAAAAACTGGTGCCGAAAAATTAAAAGAAGTGTAAAGGAGGCTTGTTGTTAATGGGTTAGCCCTTTAGTGCGCAGCTTTGCATATATGAAAACAACAGTGTTTTGAATTTAATAGAGTTTTTTATTCGTATATACCGAATTCACACCAGAAAATTAAAATATCAATATTTGCTTTAAATAATAACATACACTCCGCATTTAAATAAAGCGAAATTAACCGTTGAAGCTTTCTGGTGTCATGTCAGATTGTCTGAACTACGTAATTTCTAGAACGTGTATTCTATCATCGGAATTAAAGGGTTAAAGTTTAAGTTTTATAATATAAATAATTATATAAAAGAAGGTAATTGGAGACATACTTATTAAAATATTTACTTATTTGTAATATTTTAGCGTAAAACAGTCACACGACAGTAGCTTTTACGTGCAGCAGAAGAAAAGATTGATGTATTACATGCAAAAAAAAATGTATCTCTGATTTTTTTTCATTATTTTTCCTGTGTAATAAGCCTTTCAGAGAATCATATACAGTTTTTTCGAAACAAAATAAAAAATCACGCATTTAAGGGTTAAGTTTCAATTATTTTTTATGGAGATTAAAAAGCTGTAATTGATATGGGGCACTTTCCGAAACAACAGAAAGCATTTGAAACATGCATTTGTGTTCATCTGCCCTCAAAGTAAAAAGAAAAAAAAATTAGAAGAAAAGTCTTTTTCGTCATCTGCCTCCACATAGGGGGTAAGTTGATGAATAGATAGCAATAATTTATTGTAGAGAACAATACTTATAAAACAACAAAAAGTATAAAAATTTATTGAGCACACTTTATAAGATTCCAAGTTCAAACTTTATGTATTCAAAACAAGTTGTAAATTGAAAATTCTACATCGAAAATCATATTAGTGTCATGGTGCATGCCTGAATTATTCTACATCTAAACCAGAGAGCAATCAGCATGAGCATAAGATTTACAGATGAAACATTGGAACCAGAGTTAATCTTTGTCCTGCGTCATCGACAGGTAATCCAGGTTTTACTGTCAGAATTTTTCATATTATTTTCATCATCGTCATCTTGACCCACCACCGCGATATATTTTGTCTGTATGTCTTTAATTGTAAGCAAACTGGATTTCGTATGAATTTCTTAGTTTTGAAGTGTATTTTGAATCTATTTTAGTGATGGATTGAAATAACTTATCACAGATGGGTAATTATGTGCACTGTGCGGTACAAAAATTACAACAACACTCTTTAAAAAGCTCGAAACTCCTCAAAAGTTGCTCTGAAGCAAATTGCTAATAATGAGTTACACGAACTTCAAGCAGGGATAGCTGGTGCACCAGGCCAGATGCTGCTACGTATGACTGCATGATAGGAAAACTAAGTATGTCGTCGTACACAGTTATTCTATTGCAGAAAAATATTCTATTTATATAATATTCTATTACATATAATATTATGTATTATATATACTAGGCTGAGCAAAAAGTTCTGGGAAATTTGTGAAAGTTGCGTTGTTATGCTCAAATTAACTACAAAAGCAACAAGGGCTAATCTTTAAAGTAGAGACCTTCATAGTCCACGACCTTTTGCCATGGCTCTGCCAGATTCCGAATTTACTGGCTAAATTTGTCGCCGTTACCAGCCCCTTCATCCTCATTAATCTCATCAACGGCTTTCAAATCATTAGGCCTTTTCTCTAACAATGCCGGGTTAACACACGCAAATCATACTGTTCAATAGGCATTTTGGAGCCAAAGTTCCCGACCATCTATAAATATACCACTAGTACTCGTATATACGATACAAATTCTGGTAACTATTAGATTAAAAATTTCCCAGAACTTTTTGCTCAACCTAATAATAGATATATTATATTACATATAATATATATCTATTATACATAATGTTCTATTCAATTCTATTCTATTGCAGAAAAATGATTTTTTTTTTACCCTTAAATTTTATTCTCTATCTAGTAACCCTAATTAATTGCATGCTTTCTTTAAATATTTTCCCCGATAGCTGGAAAAGAGCAATTGTAGTCGCACTGCCGAAACGCGGTGAAGACTTGTACGCTCCTGAGAGCTATTGACATATTTCACTACTTTCTTGTCTTTCTAAAGTTTATGAACATGTTCTCGTCAATCGCCTGAAAGAATTATATGACTCGATTGACCTGTTTATACCGGAACAGTATGGTTTCAGGGCAGGTCATTCCACGCAGCATCAGCTGTGGCGAGTTATTGAACTCATTCATGCCGGCCATGGCAGGGGCGGAGTGACGGGAATCGCATTTTTAGATGTGCAAAAAGCTTTTGATAAAGTTTGGCAATTTGCCCTAATTTATAAATTCATCAGGGATGACGCCCCTGCACAACTTATTAAAACTTACGCCGATTATCTTGACGTCAGCTCCTTTATCGTTAGGGTGGGAAATTCCCTCTCTTACCCTCATCCTATCTTAAGTTCTACGCCCCAAGGGGAGCTCAACTGTCCAACTCTTTATAACATCTATGCCAACAATATTCCTCGCAAGCCTGGTGTTAAATTAGCGAAATACTGCCGTCATTTTTACAGGCAACAATCCACACAAAGGGATTGAAGCACTCCACGATTATCTGGACGAATATTCGTATTGGTTGAAAAAATGGTGTATTAACACGTTTACGCCGGCGCGGTGGATCACACTCCACTGTCTCAGAGTTGTCAAGTCTCCGGCTTTTTGCACATCACTGTTATTTTAGAGAAAATGTTGTTCCCTTAAATCGCCCAATTGTTCTAATTAAATAAAACAACACATTCTGTGTTAAAATACTGGTATTCAAAAAGCCGGAGACTTGTCAGCTCTGAGAGAGTCGAGTGTGACCCACCGCGCCGGCGTGAACGTGTCAACCAAAGGAAAAGTGCTGCCATTATGTTTACGTTAAAAAAATTTTACCCCATCCATTAGTCTAAAATTAAATAACGAGCCTATTCCCTGGCAATTAGAATATAAATATCTGGGACTTACCTGCATTCAAAATTAAATGGTGCAAGCATATTTCGGCAATTCTGGATAAGGCTTACCGCAACGTGAAAGCCCTTTACTTACTTTTTAGCTGGGAATAGCCGCCTGTCAATTAAAAATAATATGTTATTATACAAATCCATGATCAGACCTATTATCACATATGGTTCTGTGATTTTTGGATGTGCTACTAAAACCCAACAAGAAAGAATTCTAGTTTTCCAAAATAAGCAATTGCGTCGTAAATTACCTGTGCGACTCGCTACGTTCGTAACGACCAAATCCACAAATATTTAAATATTCGGCCTATTTTTGACAAAATTAAAAAGCTTACTAGAAATTTTCATAATTCTGTCCCACTAGTGCAGAATTCTGAGTTAGACGCAATACAGAGATACGATGCCAGGGTGCTCAGGGGTAGAAAACGGTCCCTTGCCATTCTCCTGCGGGACGATGATTTCGTATCGTGTTCAAAAACTTCACGGAGAAACCTCTCCGGTGTCACCTAAATCAGACAATTTCTGAGTTGTAAACTCAGAATTCGCACTCAAAATGTAACTTTCCCCTAGGTTGAACATAGTTGTTCACCTAGCTTTGGCACCCCGGTCGTTGCAATTGTCTGAAAAATCCTTTTCAGTCGCGTATGTGATCATTCTGCTACAATTAAAATTCTAAGTTAAAAACAAAAACCTATTTTATTTTATCTTTCCCAGTAAATTATTAAATATGTCAATTTAATATTTAGATAGTCATTTAATTTACTTTTTATTGAAAGTTAATTGACTTTCTGCAATCCATTTTACGAATTTATTTTCTATTTTTATTGGCAAATTTCATTTTTCTACTTCAAGGGCCTTTTGCAAGATGCCCCGATGTCCCGCTTTCGCTTGCTCTCCTCGGCTATGGAAAACGTCTTCCAAATCAACTAGACACCTCCTCTGTCTCTATCTGTCACAGCTCTATTCTCTCCCACTGCATATATAGCATGGAGGGACTGCACCCCTTTCTTCATTCTCTCTGCGGTTGTGAAACTGATAGGTAGAAAGAGCCGTTATCACGGCTACGTATCATGCGAACTCTCAGGGAAACTTCTGTGGAGAGAAAAATTTTATCCTAGACTTCTAATTTTTCAATATGTAGCCCTAGGCTTTGTTTTTAGGTTCTCATTAATATCAATGAACTTCTTCTGGGCCTGTTGGTACCCCCGATGCTTGCCTTTTCCATCTCGACCTCCTAAGTCTTTTAACGAGTTGATTAATTTCTAAAATTTAGAAAGTCATTGCGCCACTGGGGGGGTTATATTTAACTCCGGTTCTCCCAACTCGGGAATGCATCGAAGGAACTGGTTTTTCCATGCTCCACTCGAGTATCCAAATTATATAGTTTTTTTCATGGCTTTATTTAATTATAACCCCTTCACGGTCGCTTAATGTTTGGAAAAACCATCAAAAAGGTTCCTATTTCTTTTATTACAAAAATTGAATAATTATAAGGTTTCTAAATAAAATATGCAATTAGTTTTTTTTAAGGCGAAAAAAAAGATGTTATAGAACAAATTCACATTTGTAGAAAAGACATCATGTGAGGATTCTGTGTCTTAATGTTTGTTTTACACCATACAGATTAATGCGAATAAGACCTTTATTTTTCACGTCTTAGATCTTTATTTATCATCATTACACACATGTTTAAGAATAATATTTGAAACAACATATATATTCATTAAATTTTGATTATTAATAATTTATAATGGAGTTATGAATAAAAAGGAGGAGACATATAGTGTATTGTCTGCCAGTTGTGAGTGAAGTAACTGAGGAGGTTGTCACAATATGGCGGCTGCTTTTTTGAAATCGGTTCTTCAGTTTCTGACTACCGATAGGTCAAGCATCCCACCAGTAAAACTGAATAGAAGATTTCGTCTTAAAGAAGCGTCTTATTCATGGAAATTTTTTTCAAAAATGTCATAAAAATTTCTATTTGTTTTTACCGGTATCAGTATGCCTTATAAAACTGTCGGTTTGTATCCATGGTTGTCACAATATGGCGGAAACTCAGGGCCTAACTACCACCAAAGAAAACTCCTACCAGTAAAAATGAAAAATTGTTTCTTCCACTATTTATGACTGAAATTTTGTAAAAATAAGGCATTTAAATAAGTTTAAAATATCTATATAAATCTACTGGTGGGAGCTTCCACCGTCGATAAACAACCCCTTTGCTAGCGGTTACAGTTGAAGCTTCACTATTTTAAGGATATGTCAGTTCCTCTTAATTAATAGTTCCATGTAATTTATATGAGTGTTATATATTTCGAAACATGCAATGCAAAGCCCAACATTACCATCAGCGCAAAAGCCAAACCCAAACGGCCATATTCAAAGACTTCACACCGAAATGCCAGTTAATTTTTTCTTGTTTCAGAATTTTTTTCCAGCAATTAAATCTCCAGCCCAGAAATATGACGGGCACGAGAAATAATGAACGACATCTCAGCCCGTGATATTGACGGGAGCGAGAATTAAGGGGTTAATGTCATGTTTTTGTATTTTCGATGGAGTTTTAAAAGAGTCGCGACCATGGAACTATTAATAAAGAGGAACTGACATAGCCTTAAAATACTGCAGCCGTTTTCACAGGGGTTCATTACCGCCGGGGTAAACTTCCACCAGTAAATTTAAATAGACGTTTTCTTGTTATTTAAACGCCTTGTTAATTCCGAATTTCAGTCATAAAGTATTGCAAAAACAGATATTTATTTTTACTGGTGAGATTTTACTTTGGGGGTTTTGCCATATTGTGACAACCTAGACAACCTCTTGCCAGTGTCAGAGAAAAAGATTGTAACACCTGGGCTAACTGGCACCAGACGAATTTTTTTATTTACATTTACTGGTGTGGAGTTTGTCCCGGTGGTTATTAGATACTGTTGATCCAATAAAAAAAACAGCAGCCATATTGTGACAACCTCCTCAGTTACGTCACTCGTAACTGGTACGAGGCTAACGAGAAAGACAGACTACCGCGGTGGGTCCGATTCTTCTTTTTTTACAGACCGCTGGATTCACGTGATGCTCGAATTCACCAATGAAGGCGTGCGAAAAGAGCATCACGTGACTCCAGCGGTCTGTAAAAAAAGAAGAATCGGACCCACCGTGGTAGCCTGTCTTTCTCGTTAGCCTCGTAACTGGTAGACAGTATGCTATATGTCTCCTTATCCTTATTCATAACTCCATTGTCGCGACTGTAAGTATTCTTTATGCACCCGCGTTTACTTGACTTTAAAATTTTTAATACAGGGTGTTCGATAAGTCCGCTCACATTTAAAAAATTGATAAAATATTAACAAGTCGTTGTATTGGAGTGTACATTGCACCATAAGGCGATGTTTTGTAGAAAACAGGTTTCGAAGACACACATAATTAATTTCAGAGTTAAAAAATCATAAAAACTGAAAAAAATTGTTCGATCGGAGTACGGTTTGCTGTCCTTTATCTGCATTACTCGTGATAAAAGTGCCAAAATAGTCCAAAAAGTCCCTTAAGTCCGTTGAAAATTAAAGAAATAATAAAAGTTTAACGATTTGTCATATCGGAGAGAGGTTTGTTCGATAGGATTTGGCAAATGTTCAAAGATATTGTAGCAAAATATAATTCAAAGAAAAATTTAACCTTTCTTTTTCACAAAAAGTCTCATGGTTCGAAAATTTTTTTCAGTGATGCTAAAAATATGTAGTTATAGTGCAGTTTTACCATTTCAAATAATGCTATCTATCGCATGGGATTATTTTTTGGTTGAAGTATGGCCCGTTCAAGCGCTAATCCTAATAATTATCTGATAAATAAAATATTTTTACTTTGCACGAAAATTACAACGCGGCAATTATAATTATTATAAATTTAAATGGCCTGTGGGAATTAAAAGTCACGAGTAAGAAGCTGAATTTTTTATGTAGAATGAAGAAAGGCGTATTGTTAGTTTAATAAGAAATTGCACTTATTTAGCGTTATAAAAAAAATTATATATATTTGATGAAATCAAATTTATCATCTTATATTATTAATGAATAAAGAAAATACACTAAACTTTATTTATTATTTCTATAAATGAAGAGAGAAATAATTAAGGATTATAATATTTAGCTCTGTAAGATTATTATAACGTAATATTTTCTCCACCAAGATCTAATTAATTCTAGAAATACTAAAATAGATTCATTCAATTAAGTTTTCGCCTCTCAGGCACGTTTGCACAAAAAACATTCACACTATTTCTGCTCTTCCTTTTCCCATTTCATTACATTCATTTAATTAAGTTTTAATTTGAATCAATTTACGCTTAATGAATTTACGCAATGACAGGATAGTTGAATGGGTTATACTCACATACATCAAAGGAGACTTCATCATTAATTCTCTCTCTCTCTGTCATTTTTTTTTTTTTTTTTTTTTTTTTGCTTTTTATAACGAAGTAAAATCTCATCGTGGTATCAACAATGAATGCTCTTGCATATTTGCTGAAGATATCCTAAAGAAGTTGAAAATGTAAAAAATAAAACTAAGAGTGTGATTAATTTGAATAAGATTTTATTTTTTGGTAAAGTACTGTCACTTTACCGTCTCTGTTGTTGCACTCATTAAAATGTTTCTGTGAAATAGCGGAGAATCTACTCACTACAAAACTGTTTAATTCACTGGTATTTACTGTATAATTTTACTATTAAATGTTAAGTCATTAATACGTTCACGCCGGCGCGGTGGGTCACACTCGACTGTCTCAGAGTTGACAAGTCTCCGACTTTTTGCAAACCACTGTTATTTTAGAGAAAATGCTGTTCCTTTAAATCGCCCAATTGTTCTAATTAAATAAAACAACATTTTTTATATTAAAATACTGGTATTCAAAACGCCGGAGACTTGACAGCTCTGAGACAGTCAAGTGTGACCCACCGCGCCGGCGTGAACGTGTTAAAGTAACATTTGAGAAAACTGGCATGTATTTATATGCTAAGCTTGTCTTTTACGGTGTTATTTGCTACGAAACTTCTGCTGTCGGACTTTCTCAGTAATTTTACTCGTATATATTTTATAGTGCTGGTAATCATTTAAATCCTGTGAAAATATATAGAAATCTGAAAACCGAACTTCTTTTAAAAACGAGAGAAAATAATTTTTAAATGTACCACAGACTCTGTAAATTTACAACCATATGAGTACCCTCAATTCAGGCATCTGTATCGAATAGAAAATACGCACCTAATGTGAATGGAGACTTTATTATTAATTTTTTTTTCTCTTTTGCTATTCAAAACGAGGCATATACCAGTGGTATCAACATATGAATGCTCTTGCATATTTACGCAAAGAATTCTGAAAAGATAGCGATGTAAGTAATAAAACTAAGAGTGGGATACGTTTGAATAAGATTTTATTTGTAAGAACGGATCGTCTCCATTGTTGCATTGTTAAAATCATTTCTCTGAATTAATGCGTATCTACTTACTATAAAAAATGTAAAGTCACAGATTTTACCGTATAACTTTATGAATTGTGTAAACTAATGGATCAATTTCCGTATATTTTAGGTTATGAAAGTTTTAGTTATGGTATAGTGGAATGTTTTTACGGACAAATCCCCTTTTCTATATGCAAAGCCAATTTTTTGCGGGATTTTACTGAAATCTCCGCTAAATGTACTGTCCAGTAATTTTACATGATTGTTTTTTTTTTTTTTACAGTTCTGGTAATCATTTATTTTGAGTGCTATGTAAATTTACAGAGACATGAAACAAAATTAGTGTTAAAATGAAGATAATTTAATCTATAAATTTACCATAGACTCTGTAAATTTACATCTATAAAAACACCCTAAATTTATACAGCTTAGTTGAATGGGTTTAACCTTAGCTGGTTTTTTGCACCACAAAATAATAGGAATTTTTGCGTTATTTAATCGACATATTACGGCGATTTATAAAGGTAAAATTTTCCATAAAATATTTGTGGTACAAAAAGCGTAAGATGTTGGGAGCTATGGGTTTAACTCATAAACATCAAATGCGGTTTCCTTATTACTTCCTTTCTTTTTGGATTATTATTTTTTGTTTTTTATAGCTAAGTAAATTAACAGTGGTGTCAACGTATATGTGCTATAGAATACTTGTTGAATCTATAGTAAAAAATTATGTATGTATGCATATAGGTAATACATTTAACAATGCGATTAGTTTTCATTCGTATGAACTGTATTGTTCCATTACCGTTACTTTTGTTTTAAAACAGTTTCTAAGAATAAACGGAAAATCTACAGATAATCATTTATCTTAAATCCATCACTGTATAAATCGACAGTCAATCGACAACTATATTTCAGTTGATAATGAATTGCCTTTTTTCTGTTTTTACGCATTCATTTCCATTTAACACTAGAATGACGGTGAGGAGCCCTTTTGGCCCCAACCATATGGATATATTTCGGTTCGAGCAGGAAATTTCTTTATAAAATAAGTTGAAAATGAGCAGAGAAAAAGAGGTATAATTAAATAAGTTAAACAGTTTTAATTAAAAATTCTGGTATTAAATATTTTTATAAAACCTTAGTAAAAATTCCCGTCTTTCTATTGTTAATTTACGTATAATTCTGAAATCAAAGCTAACCTTGAAATAAAATTATAAAATCTAAGCTGTCTTTACGCAAATACATGCAGGATTGATTGCAACTGTGTCACCAGCACTTTTTCGAGCTCTTGACTGAATTTCCAGTTTACAAATTTCCCCCCAAAACAACAGAATATTGTTGTTGAATCGAAGCAACAAACAACGGAAAACGCTGTATTCCAAAATAAAATTAACTAGGTATGTTTAATTCTAATCACCTAAATTCCATGAAATCACGCCAGATTTCAAGCATTTGTTTTGCTGGAGTTTTTTTTTTTTTAAGTTTTTTACATTGTATGTAATTTTATAGAGAGCTGAAAACCGAATTTCTATAAAAAATGATAGAAAATAACCCAAATTTCTGTTTATTCTGTAAACTTACTTCTGGCTATTTCCATGAATACTTGCAGCATAGCTGCCAGGCTTTACGCTTTTTTTCTACCACTATATTTTAACAAAAAAATTTCTTTTATTTAATTATCGAAAACATTGGATTAAAAAAGGCAAATTTTTCTGATTTAGTGGTAGGAAGAAAGTGTAAAATTTGGCAGCTATGCTTGCAGTGTAAGTCACATGCCACGCTTTTTGATTACCGGTATTTTAGAACGGAAAATGTGACTTATTTTATCGGAGCTATCTCATTAATTGAATAAGATCAGAAAACTTTTCGGTAATAACAGTGGCCAACAAGCATAGGAGTTGTCAAAGATTACTACCAAAACCCATGGAACAAGCCATCTATAAAAATACCCATTTGTGTATAAATTTACATGCTGAGAAATTTTGAACATTTCGTAATTTTACATGAAAAAACGATGACGTCTGTTGTTTATACAATAAGTAATTTATGGTACAGTGTACGAGGATTTTCATATAGTCAAGTTATAACACAAGATACTAATTTTTCCAAAAATATAAGACATTATTAAAAAACTGGAAAAATATGAAAAAACATTTATATTAATGTTATAAATGGAAAGGAATCCTATTACACATGTCTTTCCTTGTCCAACGTTTTGGTGCAATGTCTAATTTCTTTCACCAGTCTATAAAAACGCGTGAAATGATGATCAAAAATCGTGATCGACTTCTTTTAGCCGAGAACTAGCGTAAATATAACAAGAATCTGCTTTTTATGTGCGCTTTTACAGATTTTTTTAACAGCGCAGTGAGGGTGATGATTGCTTAGTAGAGTAGAGCGAAAAAAATTAGTATTATTATTATTTTTTAACCAAAAACGGGTAGGTGCCAAACGTTGACTTTATACAAGTACATGAGCTGCATGCAATTTTACCTCTGAAACAAAATGGCTTAGGTCTGCGCTTTTGGTACAAAAGTCGAAAATTTGGGTAAAATTTCACAAATTTTCAAAAAAAGATTCAAACATTCCTATAGAATTGGTTATGATTTAAAAGTGTTATTTGAACCTTTATTATTAAAGATTTAAATTAGTAAAACGATAGAACGATATCTTTATTCTGTATAACTGGAGCAAAAAGAACAATTTTGGTAAAAAATAGTCTTTGGCACTCTGTTACAGCATACAGAAAATCGTTGTTTTAAATGCAGGGCTCCCACTGGTCCGCTTTTGAAAATCAGTAAAATTTAAAACAAAACAAAACATGGTAGGTTTCTGCAACAGTTGCAAGAAAAACGCTGTTTTAGGTAAGTTTCTAGGAAATTTGTAAAGAAGATTTTTCTTTGAAAAATAGTGGTGTTCAAAAAACGAAACGAGTGGGAGCCCTGTAAATGCAGCTCTTCTTTAATTGCTTTCACAACTATCCAGACCACGGTGGCTGCATATTTTGTCGCATCCGTGCCCAGACCAACCACCCTACCATCTGAGTACAATGATTTATTTATACAATTAAGTGTGATTTTTTTTTTTTTTTTTTTTTTTTTTTTTTTTTTTTAAATCAAAGACTGCTGTTGCCGCTAGAAGTGCCATCTATATAAATTGTTTAAAAACTTGTGAGTTTGGTTCGAGACGCCGATCAGAGAATTGTAAACCGCGGCTTTCGTTCTTTTATTTGTGATAAGTGAAATAAATTATTAACTAGATAATGCCCGTCAAGATTTGACGGTAAATATTTTGAATGTTTCATTAGAAGAATTCTTGAATTTTTAATTAGTTGCTTTTAAATTAATTATTGAATGACTATACGTGACGAATTTCTATATTACATAAGTGATTCCTATTGCTTTAAGGCGATAGATGGTGCTGTCAGTCTAACCTATGCAATCAGGTGAAAGAATTTTAAGTTTATAGTTTACAACCAACTGCACTTGCTTTTTATCAGAAAGTTACCTAAAAATAGAGAATTTATTTTTACTTACTACGGCATCATTTCTTTTTTGTTTGTTTGTTTGTTTTTTTGAAATAATAATAACATTTATTTTCATTTATTTATTATTTTTTTAAACTACACGACCATTAAAAACTGGCATGCATTTTATTTTTATCTGTCTCATTCTCTAAAAACATAAATTTATAATTTAATGCAGCTAACGATTTATAATATATAAATTTTTTATACTTGCATTTTATTTAACCTTTTTATACATTTTTAAAAAATTGAACTTGGATATCAAGGTAAATTCTTTTATAGCTCTTATACGAATACTTTTCTTTCTTTCCGTTTTATTTTTTACGGAAATGAATGCACTTTTCTTTCTGACACACACATATATATTCTTGATAATGGTCAGAAAATATAACAAAAATTTTAGGTGAGCTCAATTTATTTAATTGATAATTACATGCAAAATATTTTAGCTTAAATATTTTAAATATAAAATCATTATTTTTTTCAAAATATTATTGAGTGTTAAATTTTATTTAATTATAAAGCATTCAAATAATAATAATAATAAAATAAAAATCCTATAACTTCGCTTCCTAATAAAATATGTCATTATTGAAATAAAGTATCGACAAAAATATTACACATTTTGCCAGGCCTGGGCTGGAACCTGAGTCCTCTACAAAAATGCAGAGATTTAAACTGGTGCTTAAACCCTCTACGCTAGCAGCAACTCGACTTTCTTCCTTCTAAATTGAAGAGGTTCGAAAAACAATTGACGCATACATGATTGTCTCAAATTTGAGTTCTGATCGTACAGAAATAATTTTGGGTTTTAAAATTTAAGATACCTTATTTTTTCAAAGAAGCAGCTACAACTTAACATTCTAGTTTCCCAATCTTCGTGTGTAACTATTGGCAATTCATAAGATGGATCACCAGTCATAACTTATAGCCTCAAATCACTGTGTTTATCTCCTATGTGTAACCGTATTAATACGAATTATACCCTATTAACACCCCGAAATGAACCCTAAAATGGCCTCTTAATATCGACACAATACATTTTTGAATTGTTAATAATGCTCAAAGAGCCAAATAATATTAACTTTGTGAAAGAAAGAAAAGCTTGTTCACAGTAAGATCGAATAGCAGACGAGCTTAAAACAATGGAGTTATGAATAAAAAGGAGGAGACATATATTGTATTGTCTACCAGTTGCGAGTGAAGTAACTGAGGAGGTTGTCACAAGATGGCTGCTACTTTTTTAAGATCGGATCTTCAGTTTCTGATTACCGATAGGTCAAACATCCCACCAGTAAAATTGAATAGAAGATTTCGTCTTAATAAAGCGTCTTATTCATGGAATTTTTTTTTCAAAAATGTCGTAAAAATTTCTATTTGTTTTTACTGGTGTCAGTATGCCTTATAAAACTGTCAGTTTGTTTCCATGGTTGTCACAATATGGCGGAAACGCAGGACCTAACTACCACCAAAGAAAACTCCTACCAGTAAGAATGACAATCTGTTTCTACCATTATTTATGACTGAAATGTTTTAATAATAAGGCATTTAAATAAGTTGAAAATATCTGTATAAACCTACTGGTGGGAGTTTCCGCCGTCGACAAACAACTCCTGTGATATCGGTTACAGTTGAAGCTTCACTATTTTAAGGATATGTCAGTTCCTCTTTATTAATAGTTCCATGCTTAAAACAACTTCTACCAGTGATGTGATTGTTCAACTGAGCGACAATCTTTGCGCATGTGCAGTGTGTCCCTCCAAAGGGAGACTTGTACTTATATAATGCGCATGCACAACTGTAGAATTTTAATTTAAAATTACGGCTAATTAATAAACTATTCGAACAAATGAATGTACGACAACAAATCTGTGGCCAAGTACCTGTCATTTAAAAAAAGAGTGGTGTAATTTGATGCAGTAGTTTCTTCTCACGGACTGTCAAAAGAAAACGCTTAGTGTTTTAAATATATAGATTGCAGTCTACGAGCTCTTTATTTTGAGTTGTGTGTAGTGATTAATTGAGTAATAGCTATTGGCGGGACCAACTGGCATAAAATTTCTATGTATCAAACTAATCTTCATTTATCCATCTCTTCTTTGTATCCATTACTTTGGATGATGCTGCTGTGACCTCCTTCACGTATTTTTCTACTGCTTGTTTATGAGAAGGTAAGCAGAGTAATGCAGTGGGGATGTTATTAATGGATTCTATTCAGCAGCCAATCACCCTAAATTAATGCATAATGATCGGGAATTCTTTTACCACAACTTTTTTTCAATCAGTTACATTTTTTATATAATTATCTGCTTCAAAGTTGATTGTAGGTATTTCACATTTGAATATGCCATTATTTTACTCTGCCTCTTGCATTTATTATATGCTGAAAAGCTAGCTGTTTAATGTGATGGCGATTGTCACAGAACATTGAAATCATAATTTTTTCTGGGTGTGGTAAATAACCATTGTCATAAATAACTTTTTTAGTATTTGTTTTATGCCGTATTCTGTGTTATTTAGTAGCCGAGTAATTTTCGACAAGTTTTTAGATCCATTCTTTAGATGTGGATAACTTTTGGTGTAAACAATACTGGGATATATACTTGGATTACATACTTTCAGAGTGAACCTCCAGACTCTGATTGTCAACAAGTACTTACATAAAGGCGGGGAATTTTATTCGCCTCATTTAGGACAATGTTTACTTTGCACACCCAGAGCAAATTCTGATTTCAATGCTCCCTGACAATCGCCATCACATTAAACAGATAGCTGTCCAACACATAATAAATGCAGGAGGATAGTAAGTAATGGCATATGCAAATCTGAAATATCGACAGTCAACTTTGAAGCGGATAACTACATAAATATATTTGATTGGAAACTTGTTGTGGTAACAGAACACCCATTCACTACATTCATTTATCGGATGCAATTTTGGTGAAGACAGTAGACGGCTGAATATATTCCATTAATAACATCCCGACAGCATTACATTGTTTGCCTTCTCTTTCACAAGCAGTAGAAAAATATGTGAAGGAGGTCACAGTAGTAGCATCCGAAGTCCATGGATATAAAGAAGGATGTACTAGGTTCACACATAGAAAACTTGTGCCAGTCTTTGATAAAAAATAACAATTCAATGTATAAGTAAAACATTGTGGTCACATGATAGGGTAGTCGAGCTGGGCCCGGGTGGGATATGATATGTAGTCACATCCACGTGGGTAGTTTTGAAAGGAACTAGGTAAGAGCTGTATTCCAAACAACAATTCGTTGTATGCCACAACAGAGTGGCAAGAGAGTTGTCACTTTTTTTCCAGTTATACAGAATAAAGATATAGTTTTATCGTTTAAATATGTTAAGTGTTTAATAATAAAGATTTAAAAACACTTCTAAATAATAACCAGCTCTATAGGAGTTTTTTTAATTTTTTTGAAAAAATATGAAATTTTACACAAAATTTCGACTTTTGGACAAAAAGCTCAGACTAATGAGATTTTTGCTCAGCGATAAAATTGCACGAAATTGATATATTTGTATAAAGACAAGTTTTGACACCTACCCGTTTTTGGTAAAAATAATAATTTTTTTTTTTTCGCTCCACCCTACTCCTTAGAGCTTCTAAGTTTTGTTACCTCTAAATAAAAATTTCCTAAATGTCTCGATTGCTTTTTTTAGAGAAATATGATAAGTTTCATTCCACTATAAGTAACCTAGAAGTTAGAACATTTTGAAACTTGTTAATTCTAAAAAAATACTCATTAGACTGTGTTATATGTCAGCTCAAATAGTAGAAAAAAAAAAAGGACACTGAGTATTTTACATCACATCGCTTAGCGAAATTTGTCAATTAGAGCTTTCCAATTCCGTTGCTATAATCAGTATATAACCAGTAAAAAAAAATTCTGAAACAGAATAGTGTGGAAATTGATGGGAAATTTGAACAAGAGGGGTTATTTTTTGATTTTAGATATTATTTCGAATTACTTAAAAAGCGCCAGATGAATTGCTCTTCAACTTCACCCATATAACTTACTTGGATACACATTTTGCAGTAAAAATTCAGTGTCGAGTTTATTTAATTGGCCAACGACAAATAGAATAAGAAAGTATTTAGTATTTAAAATACTTGCTAAACTTCAGCTGATATTGACGATACCTTTCTGAATTTTCATAAAATTTAACAGGACCTTTTTACATAATTTCTCAACATTCAACTAAACTTCCGTAAAATGCGAGTTATGTGGGGACCCAGGTTATATGCGTTACTAACCAGAACATTTATTTTATGCATCGTTATATATTGATAATCATGTTTCTCTATGAAAATATTTGACTTAATTTATTTAGTAAATTTCTGGTTCGAAACATGTTTAACCTGGGTCAATTTAACTCATATTTTACGGAAGTTTAAGGGAATGTAGGCAAGTATGTTTTTAAATAAGTTTCTCTTCAATGTTGGCTGCGAAGTTGTTAAAAAAAGAATGCTCTCCTTTTCTCATGCCTAGTTAGCCCTTCATCTACTGCAATTTTTTTCATGTAATATTTTTTTTTTCAGTTACTACAATGAAAATTCAAGGATAAACATAAAATATTCACCAGAGAGAAATTTCATTATTTAGAGGTAATTAATTAAAGTGCTACTTTAAAGTACCGCCAGTATACTATGACTAAAATATTCTAAGAGAAAACCCACAAGGTATTTCAAAAGGCACCAGAAAATATTTTCGATTTAATAAGTATGTGAAGTATAGTTTTTTTTTTCCTATTTACAAATAAATTGTTCGACAAATTCGGGTGCCAATCATTTATTTCAACACTTTAGCATTGAAAATGCTTTGCCCCTGAAAGGGTCTAAAAACCTTTTTTTTTATGTTTCGATCTTGTTAGCAGTCCTTTAGTTATGCGACGTCTATATTCTAGGAACAACACGTTCTCTCTCATCTCCACATATGCAATATATGAATTTACATATGAAATTTCTAGCATAGCAAAAACGAGCCGGTGACGCAACTATTCAATTTCCTATAAAAAATAACAATGAAACAGGAAAGAAATACCAGGGAAATCTTTAATACTCTACATTTTAACAATTACATTTTAAAGCAGATGAAACGAGGGTTAACTACACAGACGAAAAGTAAACAAGAAGTTTTTCTCTAACACCTAGTGTACTGACGGTAACTATAAGTACCACCGAGTAGTTCAACTGTTAAATGAAATACATATACTTTCCACCTAAAATAGCTAGTCAAACTGTAGTCTAAGATCATAATGAACACATAAAAAATCGAACTCTTACATTTTATACTTTACTCTGTTTGCAGCAATAAAAAGACGAGCGTGACAATCGGCACAAAATGTCGGCACAAAACACATCGTCTGTGTCAAAGATAGCCTCCTTCCTCGCTAAAATAAAAAAACCTAGAAGTACTGCTGCCATGTATCCGGATAAAGTGGAGTTAAAAGAGTGTTTTTGCAAAATACCTTTAGAATATTAGTAATTCTCACTATGGTATGAAAGTTTAGAGTGGTATTATAAGTACCGTCAGTAGATAAAGAGTTAAATATATTTTTCGATGAATGCTAGTATCTTATAGAAAATAATGTATATTCATTGAAAATTTAAAAATATTTCTCTTGGAAATTGACAAGTTTTATCAAAGCTTTGTTAAATTTGCCTTAAAACGCTGCATGGTATAGGAGGAAAAACATGCGAAACATTAGAATTGAAAAAAAAAACGTTTATATCGTCGTAAACAAGTCTTGTATTCTGTATATCTGTAAACGTTACTGATAAATTCCGGTTTTTATGACATAAAATGTTATTTATTCGAACTAAATTTGTCGTTGGTCTTCTAAATAATTCTGAGACCGATTTTTTTTACGGAAAAGTAGGTTTCATTATTACGAATCCAAGTATGAAGAATAATACGTCTTATACATTTTTAGAAATTCTTAAAAGTGTCTAAAATCGATAATTTATCTACCTTGTTGCAGTTAACCCCAAAGCGATATAAGCAAGCGTACAAACTTAATACTGGAAAAGGGCGTAAATTAACACAGTTGTGCCATCGTGTGGACGGGGTGATAATCCACATACGCGGGCTTTTAGTGTGACGTCATATATGACAGGCGAGGCTAACGAGAAAGACAGGCTACCGCGATGGGTCCGATTCTTCTTTTTTACAGACCGCTGGAGTCACGTGATGCTCCTTTCGCACACCTTCATTGGTGCATTCGAGCATCACGTGACTCCCGCGGTCTGTAAAAAAGAAGAATCGGACCCACCGCGGTAGCCTGTATTTTTCGTTAGCCTCGTGACAGGATATCTACCATCTGCACATACTTACTAAGTCTTTAGTCACTCACACTGTTAAAAATATCGTGAAAAATTACCTCTGTTTTTAAAGGCTATCTATTTTCTGACCAATGAGAACACTCCATAACAACTTATGGAGCGCGCTCATTGGTCAGGAAATAGATAGCCTTAAAAAAAGAGGTAATTTTTCACGATATTTTTAACAGTTCACGGAGCTGAAATTTGTTTACTACATTTATTGCAAGATAATGGCGTACCGAAAAGGGCGTCCAGACGCACTCGACACCACGAAGTTTTCTTCGCCTTGTCAGACACATTTCAGCTATTAATCAAGGTGAAAAAACTGTACAATTTTAGTGGTGTGATGTAAGAAAACAGTTAGGCATCTTCCTGTAGTTTAACCCCGTCCGCTACGTGGCGTGCGACCTTGACTAATGTGACCTCGCCTTTAATATTGCGGTCACCTCCCCATTTAAGATAGGACGTTTACTTATATTGCTTTGGTTAACCCTTTCAGGGGCGAAGCATTTTCAATGCTAAAGTGTTGAAATAAATCAATGGCATCGGAATTTACCAACGTATTTATTTGTAAATAAGAATAAGGCGTTATTTCATACATATCAAATGGAAAATATCTTACAAATTTCATAAACATACCGCCGCCTCTGAAAGGGTTAATTCGTACATTACTGTAGGTCCATAAATATTTACATACAGTAAAAGATTCGTTATTGGGAGTGCAAGGGCCTGTGAAAATTTGGAAAAAAATTGTAAATCTGAACACCGCACACTGGAGCTAAAGACTTCATTTTTCAGCCATATCTATTATGAGTAAGTTGGGGCTAAACAATTTTATCATAACTTTAGTATTAACATATATTCAGAGGTGCCAAGTTCGCACTAATCTTCCGTAATGCGTGGATTAATTTAACCCATTTTAACAACGTTTCGAACCAGAAAAATTCCAGCTTTCCACGTGGAACATATTTAATTTCATCTCTGAAAAAAAATTCTGGTGCGAAATGTATTAAACCAGGGTTAAATTAACTCACATATTACGGAGGATTAGTGGCAACTTCGCACCTCTATATATTTAATACAATGTCATGAATTATCAAAAAATGCTAACTGACACGTTAAAAAATCTTCTGTTAAGGCATTATTTCTTTTCTTTTTATATCTTTTCTTTCTAACAGTGTTAAGTGATCCCTAAAAACTACTTTACAAAAAAAACTACCAGATGGACTTTTGAATGACCAAAATCCCCAATAACTTTTTTTGGCATATTTCTGTATTTTACTGAATTAATAAAGCCAGAAGTTTTTAGTTTTGTAGTCTTTTATTTTTTGAACCATCCACTGGAATGTTCCGACATCATGAATGAAAAAAAAAAAAAAAAAAAAAAAAAAAAAAACATTTAAAAAGTACAATTTTTGCTGAATGAAATACTTTATTGCAATTTACACATCTGATACACGCCAAAAGCTCTTAATCATTTTCATTTGAACCAATAAGAACCATTCTTCTAAAACTCGGATTTTCATATCTATTCGGTAAAACTAATTTAGTCTACTTGGTGGCATTATTATGCTATAGGGGAGACTAGGAAGGGTTGACCATACGTGAGGCTTAACCCACCCATTAGTTTTCATACTTAAAAAAATTTCAGAGTTTTATCAATAGGTGTAAACCAAAGCTAGTGGAAATCGCAAACAACAGTCGTTGTTTCATACAGATAGGCGAAATAGGTGTAGAAAAAATCAATTGCGAAGTGTTTTCAACCTAAAAGTTGTGTTTTTTAGAAATATTTTGTAAGCTTTTTTCAGATAAAATATATATCATAGAAATTTAAGTATGTAGGTTTTAATTAACGCAGAAATATCGAACTTTCCTTTCAGGCATAAAGATTGTACAGTAAGTTAGGCTTAGTATAACAATGGGCTATTCTATAAAAAAAGGGCTATGTGGGGAGGCTTGACCCAGGCAATCCGAGGGAGGGTTGACCAGATGCTCAAGGCTCCTTTAATTAAGTGGTTTTGGAAACATTTATATTATACACTGTGCATAATGAATGTTAATGGTTATATATAAAAAAGTATGTAAATTTATTCAGTAAAGCTACAGTAAAATGGGGTGATGGAAAAGAAAATATATAAAACTGATTAAAGAAAGATGTGAAAAATTGCTGTAGTATCCACTGCAAGAAAAATATTTAATGAAATGTGAAAGTTGATATGAACTTTTTTCCAATTAAGTATTACTTACAATAGGTAAATAGAAACAGTGGAAAAGACTAGAAAGGACTAGAAAGTATGAAAGCAGCAATCCTAACCCTTTGAGGGACAGTGGTATGTTTATGAAATCACTTAATTCTAATTCCAAAACGCCACAAAGGCGCTAGAATTTTGCTAAAGTCTTTTCCATTTAATACGTATGTGAAGTATAGTCTTTTTCTTATTTCCAAATAAATTTGTCCGTAAATTCCGGTGCTACCATTTATTTCAACATTTTAGCACTGGAAGTACTTTTCCCCTGAAAGAGTTAAAAGATGTTAACGATAAGTTAATGCTCATGCGGCTGATAAAGAACATAGCATTGATCGAAAAAATATAGGAAGTAATGTAGACAAATCTCACCAGGATGAATACAGTGAGATGAAGCCAAAATATGTGACAACTAGAGTTGTCAGTTCGAAAAGTATGACAAGGAGACAGAAAAAGTGGGACAGTGGCTCCCAAAACCGGACGTAATAATACATGATTCCCCTATGAAAACGGAATCTATTTCTAACTGAATACTGTTTTACATAGTAAATTTTCCTTTTCCCTGATGTACAATTATACCTGCTAAGACAAAATCATAATTAAACAAAAAAATCCTCCTCTGACTTGCAATTGTGTCTATACAAGTTTGTTTAAGCATCATATTTAAAAAAATATATTATGTATAATAATTAAAGCATGTAGCATAAAGTTATTTTTCTTTTATTAAACTGATTTTATTTCTCTTCACAAATATTTCAATATAAATAAAAGTGGGTCAAGCATCCCATATATGGGGAGCTTTGACCCACTATTCTCTCATGAAAAAAAACAATCATTTTTCAAATTTCTTATAAGTTACACTTGCGTAGTAATTTTCTTTTGATAAATGATTGTATAACGAATAAAATGATATATAAAACTTTATTATACATGCAGTATTTAAAAAATAAAAAATCTTTTTGTAAAATGTGCGTCAACACTCTCTAGTCTCCGGGTCAATCCATTTCAAGTGGTCCAGAAAATCCTTTATTCTTTGCTTGACCATTTTTAAAAAATCTGAAATTATTTCTACCACAACCCTAACATAATGGAAGTTCAAAATGACTATTATTTTAATTTTATTAATTTTTGTTTCTGCATGGCGGCCATCTTTGTTTCGTCGTCTGCAGCAATTTTCTCACATGAAGGGTTTACGGAATTGTAAATAATTCATCGTATATTTCTCAAATTCAAATGCAGATTAAGGCAATTTGTACAGAATACATTGGGCTAAATATTTGGTAATAAAGTAGTTTCCGAAACTAACTGCTTATTGGTGAAATTTAAGCATAAAGTTTCAGTTTTTTCCCAAAATTTGTCCGTTTACAAAAGGAAATTTTTCTAGCCAGAAAAACTGTGAACATAACATAATTTTTTTTTTACAAATAGGCCGAAAGTACTTGTACTCACACGCCAAGTTAAAGATCTGGGACTTGCTTACTCTTCGCTAAAAAAAATCCCAAATTTTTCAAAAATGTCAAAAATCGCGCGTTTGAGGCTTTGATATCTCTGGTGGGGCACGAGATAAAAATCTGAAGTTCTGGTTTCTGAGAGTATTGTATGGTAGTGTTATGCACAAGAAATTTCAGGATGGAGATTTTACTACACAAGCTGAGATATGGCAATGGCAACATGTCAAAACAGTACTGCCAAACTATTGTTTTGTTGTGGTCACAGCTAAGTATTTATCTCAGAGTTTCATTTAAATTTATTTTTTTATTATCTTTAAATAATAGTAACAAAAAATAAAGCCTTTTGCAAAGCTTAGAAATTAATTAAAAAAAATAATTATGCCTAAGGCTATACATTTTGTATGGTTTCAGTAATTTTTGTTGTAAGTAATTTTCGTAACTAAAAGAAACCTCAGCACTTTTACATAAAGAAAAAAAATATTTTTATATAAGACCTGAGACAAAAACAGAATAGGAAAGAGAAAAGCTGTTAATATTGTCATACTTGTTGAGACATGGTCATACGTGTCAAAACACATTCTTGCTTGTTGGTTTAAAAACCACAATTTTTATCTTTCTGAAAATTTTATTTGCCATCTCTTGATAACTTGATTGAAGATCTTGGCCCTGCTGGCTCATAGAAATAAACTTTGAAATCCCTATGTGCAAGTCTCATTTCATTAATAATTTCTAGCTTACTTATGCAAAAATGTCATTTTTCTGCAGTATAAATTTTGAAAGGGCTTTGGATATCTTTACTTTCTGAAAATTACTTGAGGCAGATGCATGGTAACATCGTATAATGTTTCATTTACAGGAACTTACTTATGGTAGGAACAAGTTTCAGACACTGGCTAGCAGCATTAAAAATGTGGTTCTTAAACCAACAAGCAGGAATGTGTTTCGACACATTTGATCATGTCTCAACAAGTATGTCAACATTAACAGCTTTTCACTTTCCCTATTCTGTTTTTGTCTCAGGTCTTGTATAAAAATATTTTTTTATTTATGTAAAATTGCTGGGGTTTCTTATAGTTACTAAAATTACAACAAAAATTATTGAAATCATACAAAATGTAGGCCTAAGGCATTTTTTTTAATTAATTGCCAAGCTTTGCAAAAGGCTTTATTTTCTGTTACTATTACTTAAAGATAATAAAAAAAAATTAAATGACACTCTGAGATAAATACTTACCTGTGACTACAAGAAAACAATAGTTTGGCAGTATTATTTTGACATGTTGCCCTTGCCATATCTCAGCTTGTAGTCAAATCTCCATCCTGAAATTTCTTGTGCATAACACTACCATGGAATACTCTCAGAAACCAGAACTTCAGAATTTTATCTCGTGCCCCACCACAGATATCAAAGCCTCAAAAGTGCAATTTTTGACATTTTTGAAAAATTTGAGATTTTTTTTTAGCGAAGAGAAAGCCAGTCCCAGATCTTTAACTTGGCATGTGAGTACAAGTACTTTCGGCCTATTTGTAAAAAAAAATTAAGTTATGTTCACTTTTTTTTCTTGCTAGAAAAATTTCCTTTTGTAAACGGACAAATTTTGGGAAAAAACTAAAACTTTATGCTTAAATTTCACCAATAAGCAGTTAGTTTCGGAAACTAACTCCATTTCCAAATTTTTAGCCCAATGTATTCTGTACAAATTACTTTAATCCGCACATGAATTGGAGAAATAAACGATAAATTATTTACAATTCCATAAACCCTGCATGTGAGAAAATTGCTTCAGACGATGAAACAAAGATGGCCGCCATGCAGAAACAAAAATTAATAAAATTAAAATAATAGTCATTTTGAACTTCCATCATGTTAGGGTTGTTGTACAAAAATTTTGAGATTTTTAAAAATGGTCGAGCAACAAGTGCTGGACCACTTGAAATGGATTGACCTCTCCCCTATATTTCATTTTGTTTCATAAAAACATAGAAGTGTAAATCATTCGATAATGGCGATTTTCTTTATTATTATTTTTATTTTTTAATACTGAACTAAATTAGTCTCAGCGAAATCTGTGGTCTTTTCACTTCACTGCCAACCCGTTCACTGCCAAAACAATAAATTAAGAATTTTCAAATTTCTTGATGAAAATCGTTTGCCATCAAAAATTCTGAAAGGTAAATTTCGCTTTACTAATACAGCGAAATTTCTGCAAATAAATAAGATATTTTTTTTTTTTTTTTAAATAGTGGCGACAAAGTAAGAAGGCTACCCCTTCAAGGGCGGTGTTTCACTTTTTGTCCCCTTAATTTTAACACTAAACGTACCTTGTGGGGCCATTTTCACACCTTCCAATTGAAAATACTTCGGTCTGTACCAGGATTTTCTTTAAACAATAAGCTTAAGAAATACAAGGAAGAAAAAGTTAAATAAATAATTAAACAGTTTTAGATAAAAATTCTGGTGTAAAATATTTTAATACTTCACTAAAATTTCCGGCAGTTTTAGTGTTAATTCCCAAATGCCATATTGGCACCAGAATGCTGAAATAAAAAAAAAATTCTTGTATTAAGTACGTAAACAAAAGCTTTTGCTTGTCTTGAAATAAATTAGTTTGTAGATTCTCGTGTCATTCACTCATTTTAGCATTCTAAAAATATAAGTACCTTGCCCCTGAAAAGGTTAAAAAATACTTTTCCCTGTGAAACTATCTGGTGGTTGTATGTTGTCGATTACCTACGCAACGGATATTAGCCGAGGAGGATTGCACTTCAACGGTGTCTTTCTAAGGATTCCTAAACTATATTTACGGTACAGCTCGAAGAACCATGGAAACTACCAAAGCACGAAGACTTGGGTTCGAACTCTGAACCTCCCTTAACCATTTCCGGCACGGGCAAATTTTGTTGTAAAATGATGAAATGATCGACTGACACCGAAATTTTAAAACGACTTTTTCAGAAATTAAAAACATGTTACTTTAACTATTCCTTGTAAAAGCAAAATTTTACTAAAATATTCTTGGTGTCGTTCGTAAGTTTGGAATTAAAATTATGTATCCCGACCCGGGCACGGCGTGCAGGAAAGGTTTAAGTGGTTTTGGAAATCATTTTGTTATGCACTGTGCATAATGAAAGGTTAATGGTTATATATATAAAAAAGAATATAAATTTATTCTGTAAAGCTACAGTAAAATGGGGTGATGGAAAATAAAATGTTTAAAACTGATTAAAGAAAGATGGGAAATTTTTTTTTATATGAAAAATAAATGGGAAAGTTGATAGGAAGTTTTTTCTATTTAAATATTTCTTACAATAGCTAAATAGAAACAGTGGAAAAGAGTACAAAGAACTAGAAAGAATGAAAACAGCAGTCTTAAAATATGTTATTCTTTATATTACGGCCTAGTACTGGGATCTATTTATATAGTCACTCGCACCGCAATTTACAAAATAATTTTCTTATGGTAAAAATCGCTTGAAAATATTCTAATATAAATGTATGGCAGATAATTCATTTCAAAATGTTGTACGAATAGAATAAATAAATAGTCTTTGGGATGATATAAGTCCAAACACCGTAATCAAAGGGTTAATGGTAAGTTATGTGCTCATGCGGTTGCAAAAGGACATAGCATTAATCGAAAATTTTACGAAGGTATGTAGACAAATTTCACCAGGATGAATGCAGTGTGATGAAGCCAAACTGTGTGACAACTAGGATTGTCAGGTCCAGTGTCACAAAAAGTAGGACAAGGAGACAAAAACATCGTGACAGTGGCTTCTAAATCCGGACATAATACTACATGAAACCCTATGAAAAACGCCTCTAACGAAATACTGTCTTAAATGTTAAAATTCCATTTTCCCTACTGTACAATTATACCTTCTAAGACAAAAACCTGTTTAAAACAAATTTTTCCTCATCTGACTTCCAATTGCGTCTAAACAGGTTTGTTTAAGCATAATTTTCAAAAGTATTTTTTATAATAATTGAAGCCTGTAGCATAAAATTGTTTTAGTTTTTTTAAAACTGATTTTATTTCTCTTCACAAATATTTCAATATAAAACAATGTTGGTCAAGCCTCCCATATGGTGGATCATCCCTCCCATATGTGGGGAGCCTCGACCCATTGTTTTCTCATGATTAATATCAATAATTTGTCAACTTTCTTATTTATTACACTTGTGTAGAAATTTTATTTTGATAACTTATTGTATAACGAATAAAATGATACGCAAAACTTTATTCTACGTTCAATATTTAAAAGATAAAAAATCATTTTGTAAAAAGTGGGTAAACCCTCTCTAATCTCCCTTATAGCTTTTTTCATAAAAATGTTAAAACATCATGCAGTAAGGTGTTAAATAACCTGAAATCATTAATTTGAAAAAAAAAAAATGCTTTTCAATTTATTACAGCGCCAGCATTTATTCTGCTGCATATGTTCTGTACTGTTACAAAACTAAATGCTATTTAAATTACAAATAAAATATTTTATTATACAGTACCTTCTGTAGGAGTGTTATACATCTTTCTGTGTTATGCCGGTGGCCATTAGTCAGAATTTAGTTGCGCCAGTTTAGGAATTTCACGTATGATTAAATCAGTAAGATAACATTTAATTATCTTAGAAACGTTGAAATATTCAATCGGGTGGTAATTTTAACGATAAATATTGCAATTTTAGTAATTAAGTAATTATTCATTAGAAATACAAGTTTTAATGAATTTATTTCCCACCCTTAATATTAAATATTAAACATTAAATTAATAAAAATATAAATCTTTACATATTTGCATGTTATGCACGGATAAAAAGCTAAATATCTATTGAAATTTAAAATGGAATGTTTCATAAATCATTACTTTCTTTAGGAACGTTCATTATTATTAAAACCACTGAAAAATGAGAACCTGAATTTACTATTTTTCTTTTAAGTACTATTCCTATTCTATCCAAAAAGTTGCATGGCATGTTTATATATCACATATACTTACAGTTGCTTTAACCCCTTCAAGGCGGTGGTTCATTTTTGGACCACTTACTTTTAATTCCCAATGGCCACATTGGTACCAGAATGCTGAAATAAAATTTTTTCTTGTAATAAGTACGTGAACAACAGCTTTTGATTGTTTTCAAATAAATTAGTTTTTAGATTCTCGTGTCATTCACTCATTTTAGCATTTAAAAAATATAGGTAGCTTTCCCTTGAAAAGGTTAAAAAATAATTTTCCCGCGAAACTATCTGACAGTGGTATGTTGTTACGGCCGATTATCTACGCAACGGATATAGGCCGAAGAGGATTTCCCTTCGACAGTGTCTTTCTAAGGATTCCTAAACTATATTTACGGCAAAGTTCGAAGAACCATGGAAACCACAAAAGTACGAAGACTTGGGTTCTAACCCTGAACCTCCGGCCTACCAGCAAAAACCAGTCAGCCACTAGTGGGGTACTGATACATTATATACATATACTATCTGATACATTAACCCTTTCAGGGGCAGAAGAATTCTGTTCGTAAAACGATGAAATAATTGACTGACACCAGAATATTCAAACGAATTTCTTAGAAAATAAAATCCCACTAATTTGCACTTTCATTACAAAAGCAAACTTTTATTAAAATATTCCTGGTGCCATGAGTCAGTTTCGGAATTAAAATTAGGTAGCTAGACCGTCTAGCCACCGCCCTTGAAAGGGTTAAAGGACTCGTTTTTTAACCTTAATCTATGGAAATTGCAGGAAAGGTTTTGAAGTGATTTTGAATCGAATACTTCTTTTCAATATCTTGATATATGAACTGCATCTTGCGTTTTAAGTGATTGTTGTCTTATAACACGTCGAAGCCGGCTGTCGCGTCGTAATTGCGGTTGAGAACGTCAACTTTGAAATCAATTTCTGAGACATACTTTATCGAAAAATGGAATATCTATTAGATTTAGTGGTTTCTGAATGAAAAAAAAAACTTTCCAATCTCATGCGTTTACAAATAAATATAAGTTCGGAAATGTGTCAGAAACAAGCAAGTTTTGATTTCAAAACAGCCTTAAAATTAACCCTTTGCTCTCGGCGTCTCTTACACAAATTTTATTCGATCGGCACCACTTTTTTAAAAGAAGTTTCGTTCAAGTACAGAATTTCAGAAATGCTCTGATTAAATAAGGTACATTTTATTTTCCTTTATTACTGGTGCCAAAAACAAATTTTGCAAAGAAAGATTATGTCTCCGCTCTGGAGCCCTCGAGTGCAAAGGGTTAAGGTATCCGAACACCTTTAAAACGCAATTTTAGATCAAAATATCAATTTTTCCTTTTTGCACTAATATTAAAATTGAATCTCTTATCTATCGAAATCTGCTTAAATTTTGTCTGTATCTAAAATAGAACCCGAGTTACAGCCATTTAAAATTACATCTATTACAGCTTTTGAATGGTGTTTAAAAGTTATTTTCAGCTTTTTCTCAAAATGAAGTTTTTCAGATTTTTATTATACGCAAAACATCCTAAAAAAAATTATGCACGAAATGCCACGAAATTTTCTGTACTTCTTTTACAAATGTCTCTTGAGGGAATAGACTACACTCATGATAATATATTGAATAGTTTTATATTTACACTGGTATAAATGACAAACTCGAGACAAATTTTGCGAATTTTTCATTACATTAGTACTATAACTGCCATATCATCTGACATAGAGATGCGACTATAATGTGTGTAGTCTAAGTCCTCGAGAAAGTTATTCTGTTTATTATGCAATTTACGAAATATCAATACATTGTTTTATTTTTTAGTTATAACGTTTTGCGAAAATGTCAATTTTTGACATAATTTTGACTATTTTTCTCTTTAAATAATTATTTCTGGGTAATTGCTAAAATTTTTATATTTTTTTCAAAGTTTTAAAGTAAATGTCATTATAAAAAATGGATAACAAGAGAAAATTTCAAAAATTTCAAAAAATCACTTCCAAAGGTGTGCGGATACCTTAACATTATCAAAATATAGAATGTATCACTTCAAGCCTAACGAATTTATTTGTCAATAATTATGACAATAATGATGATTTTACGATATTTTAAATTGGCATACTTTGCTTTCAGAGAAATATGATGGTATTTTGGAAAGTTGACAAAATACACTTTAATGTCGTCTTTACTATACAGGGTGTATCTGAAATGCTTCAACAAACTTAGAGGTATGATAGTACACATGAAAACGAACAAAAAATGCAATGGAACATGGGGTCGTAAATGATGTTTAAAGGATGAAAATCGAGAAAATGACCTCTGCGATAAGTGGACATTTTCTACAGCTTCGCCGTACACCATATGCATATCAGCATACCCGCCAACTTTTACGCTTTTTACTTACCACTAAAATTTTATAGTAAATGTTGTCTTATTTAATCGTCGAAATCTCACTATTTGTCAAGAGGAAAATCTCAGTTAAATTTTAGTGGTAGCAAAAAAGCGTAAAAGTTGCAGCTATGATATCAGTCATTTTGTTATTGGAATAGGTAGCCATTCCTATTAAAAGCACAAACAAAATATTTTCGCAATGATACTACCTATCGTTGTTGGCGGGTCATGTACTAGCAACGCATGCTTGCTACAAAGTTGCGTTTATTGGTCTGTTTCTAAGAAGGTGGGAAATTTGCATACGTGGATTCCTGCTTACAGATTTGTTTGGCTTTCTTCCAAGTTTTTGTTATCTCTTTCTGATCGGATATAGACAAAGTGAAAGGAAAACCAGGTTTGTGCAACTCGCCAGTTCTGCAGAAAAGCAGCATGCGAGATTTCGATATTTTTATTAGTTTTGAGATTTTCACCCTTTAAACGTCATTTCCGATTCCATGTTCCATTGAATTTTTTGTTCGTTTCGATAGGTAATATCATCGACCTGATTTTGTTGAAGCCTTTCAGATATACCCTGTATATCTTTAGATTCGGACAACCTATAGTTGCATTCAGAAATATGTAACATAAAGTTCAGCTATATTTGGATGCTGATGGTTGCCACCTTCTACTATTTTCTTGATATTGAAATTAATAATATATAAACGAATATTCTTGTGCAAGTTTAGTCAAATTTCTTTCATAGTTGTAGAAATTCTGAACACATTGTACTGAGATGTTAGACACTCGACAGAATTTCTCGCCAAGCACACGAAAATATAATTCAATAAACAACAAAGTAAATTATTTTTCACCAATTGTTGGCGAACGATTTTTCAAGATTAACCCCTTAACACTAGAACGGCGGGAAATTTTACTCTAGTTTTATAAAAATATTTCACATCAGAATTTTTGCTTAAAACTCTTTAACTTATTCATTTTAATTATTTTTGTGCAGCCTATATTAATCTTAAATTATAAAAAGCTTTCTGGTTCGAATCGTCATGCATTCGTTTGGCAGGGGTCAAAATGACCCCTCGCCGCCGTTCTAGTGTTAACCTACAATGACGGGCATAGTCCGCATACGATGATCGAGCCAAATGTAAATTCTTCTTACCACTAAAATTTCACAGTAAATATAGTTTAATTTAATCGTCGAAATTACAAGGCGAAAATCTCTATTAAATTTTAGTGGTAGCTATGGATCTGCCAAACCGTGGAGCTGTTGATTTTAAATCGTAGGTTAAGGGGTTAATAGTAGTTTGTCTGGTTTATGTTTTCCAGGTTGATCAAAATGTTGTTTTGACATACCTAGAGCTTGTGTTCTATTTGTCATTTAATTTTTTTTTTCAATGGAATGTGGCATGCCAAGTGAATAAGCAACAAAAAGTAATTTGGAATCCGAAGAATATGATTTTAGAAAACGCGATTTTAAAAATGTACTTTTTCACACACATACAAAATAAAATAAATAATTCTCTTCATGTCAGCCCAAAGCTTTTGAAGGGGCTATGGGGATATGTAATTATGGGTTTTTACGCTGTTTGTCATTTTACTTTTTTCCTATAAGTAGGTTGAACCTTTGCAGTTTCATGTCACAATATTAATATTTTTTTTATTCACATCAGTTTAATATGCTTAGTTCTTGAACTTAGTACAAAGTACAAAAAAATTAATAATAATTACTAAATGGTCATTTCTTAGAATGGTCATATAGACACGATTTTAAGATATGTGAAAGCAGTCTATCACGCTAAGCTCCCAATTGCGAAAAAGCATCGTAGCATTTTTGGTTTGTTTAAGGTGGTTGTTTGGTTAGTTGATTGCGCTTTTATGGCGCAAAGTCCCTATAGGGACATGCTGCGCCAAGACAAAATCAAAATGAAAAAAATATCTTTATAACCAAAAATTTGAGTAAAAAATCACTAACAAAAATATAAGAAAAACAACCTTTAAATGAAAACAGCAATATGTATAGTTAAAAATATTTAAATGAGTCAAAAGTTTTATAATTAAAAACTGTGAAGTTATAAAGTAATATCGTTAAAATATACACAAAGTTTAAGATGGTATGCAAATACTACATAAAAATAAATTTAAAAATCACAGAAGTAAAAAACAATGTAAAATTAATTAGGTACAAATTGTTCGAAAACTGTATTATCTTCGTCAGCACTTTAGTCATATGATTCCGATTCCATTACTTCATCCACATAGTTTTGCAGTTGTTCCGGGTCCTTCCTATTATTAACTGATGGGTTTAGACATTTTTTCTTGTACTTTTTCTTCACAGTTTTCCACTGTGAAGAACCCCGGATTGTCTTATTTTCTTTCTGTATGCAAGTTTTTTTGCTTGGTTTGTCAGTTTGACTAATATCAGGTCTATGTGTTGTTTTTGCAGATGTAACAGCCTTATTCTCAGTCTGGAGTTCAGATGACTTCTTGGATTGACTTGGGAATTTATGAGGCTGATTGATTTGGTATACTATTTTAACAGGTTCTGAGGAGGGTTGCCAGCGTTCTAATTTTGGGGTCGCATAGCATTTACTGCCACAACAAACATCAAGGGTTTCTCTATTTAAAGTGGTTGTTGATTGTGTTTTAGCTGTGTTACTTGGTGGAAAGAAGGTGTCGGCTGGGTGCTTACGTGCCTTACAGGTTTTGATTGTTCTTTAAGTATACTAGAGTAAGGTACCTCTACAGACTGGGTCCTGGATTCAACAAGCTTACGGGTTTCAGGGTAGGTAAGTGTTTGAGTAATCTTAACAGCAAGAATTTCCTTTTCACGAATCCAATTACGACAAGAGCGAGAGTACGATGCATGATCAATTTTACAATTTGCGCTGCGTTCCGGTTTTTGCAAGTTTTACCGTCATGGTTAACTTCTGCACAACGTGCACAGGTAACAGTGCCACGACAGGTAGTATTAGTTTGCCCATAACGCTGGCATTCAAAACAACGGCGAGGATTAGGGATATAAGGCCTGACTGGACAGTTTAGATAGCCAGCTTTAATTCTAGTAGGTAAAATATGGCTATTGAAAGTCTGAATAATGTGTTTAGTAGGAAGTATTTACCCATTTCGACGGATAGTGATACGGCGTACATCTATGATATTTTGATCGCTTAAATTAGATAGAAGTTCTTCTTTTGTGGTAAATAAAAGATCTGGTTCAGATATTACATCACGGCAAGTATTAAAAGTTTGATGTGCTTTAACAGAGACAGTAAAAGTACCTATAGTATTGCAATGTGACAGTAGTTGTGAATGGCTGTCTGAAGAAATCTCAACCAGTAAATCACCAGACTGCAATTTTTTGAGAGAGTGACCATCACCAAAAACAGACTGAAATGTTTTTGCAATAAGGAATGGTGAAGTTTTCTTGAAAGAACCATCTGATAGACTATCAGTGCGTTTAATTACAAAAAAGAGTGAATAAAGCCTGTACACTTCGTTGCTCTCCACATGGGAGAGAAATAGAAGGAACGTTAGTATTTGCATCCATAATTGAAAAAAAAGAATTTAGACCCCGGCCTCTCCATCCATTACCGAGCCCAACAAGGGGATGCACATTCGTGCACCAGTGGTAACCAGGTCCATACGGTCACAAGACAATCCTATGTCAGTCTCTACCCTTAACGAAATGACTAGTAATTGCTCGCTCACTTGATCCCTTAGCCAGTGACAAGTCAGCTGCCCAGCCGATTGATGCATACGGGACCAATATGCACCTCCCGTCTACCTGAAGCAGAGGCCAAAGCAGTGTGTTGGTTTCCCTCAACTGCCAGTATCCCCCTTTCCAGGGACACTGGTCGCCACACACGGCAAACACGTGGATGGTTTACAATTCTCCATAAGTCGATATAGACAGGATGATATCGGTTCATGAAGAATTGCCCTCACCTCCAAAGAGGAAACGACAGTGAGAGTGAAACAAAGAGGAAAAAAAAACAAGAGAAATGAGAGGAAAAAGAAAAGAGAAAGGTTGCTGAGGTGCCCGAGGTTGCGAAGCCTGTGAATACCTAAAAAGGTATCCCCATGGGGTTCTTTAAGGTGTCACTCACCTTACATTCTAAGTGAGGACGTGAGTTTCAAAACTCGCCTTATCCAGAAAATGAAATTTTGTGAAATCGCGAAAGACGTGTAACTGCGTCCATTGAGTTTCATTTTGAACGAAGATTTTACAATGCCAAAAATACTGGACAAAACAAATTTTTTTGCAGGTTGTAGTGTTTTTCGGTGCAGGTTTACCAGTAGAATAGATTGATAAGGAAAACATGATTTTTTAAATTTTGGATAAGGCGAGTTTTGAAACTCACGTCCTCACGTATATTTATTAAGTAAAACAAGTTTTAGCGACTTTATTCTATTTTAATCTCTGTGAAGTGTTATTCAGGGTTCGTACGTGTCCTTGAATTTCTCGATCAAGAAATGCTTCAGTACCAGTATTTTTTTATGGAAAAATCTCCCCTTAAATAAGCCGAAATTTCGTCCGTTAAAATTAGATTTATTTTTCTCTAAAAAAATACTGATATTTGGTCTCGAAAATAACGGTACCCATACGAACCCTGTTATTATGTCACTTGAAACTGAATATGAATTCAGTATGTTAGTTTGATAGTTGATCGTCCATCAAGTTCAAATCCAAGATTCTCTTACGCACTTAAACACGCTCGCATTTGAAAATTCAATAATTTAGTAACTTTTGGACACAAAATTTAGATAGAAATTAAGTGAAATTGCATTTGCATGAAACCTTTAGGAAGTCTCTGTTCCTGGACTATTGAAGAATGCTCGTCTCTATACGTTGCTATACTGGTATATAACCAACAAAAGCAAGCGCTAAAAAATAGAAATTTTGTCCTGGCCATAATTTCTAATAAAAGCAAGTATTTCTGGGTTCCACTACTAGTTTGGGCATTTTTTTTTACTTACTTGGAAGTATTTAGCTCATATCTTTTCTTTACTACGCTGTAAAAAATTTATGTAACGTAACTCCATAAAATTGGTGGCAACATGCTGCCTCCAATTTTATAGAGTTATTTAACTTATATAATGGTGTAATTTAAATTGATGTAACTGGGGCAATATTACACATTAGGGCACTATAACACCAGTTATATCGGTTAACTCTTTCAAGGGCGGTGACTAGACGTTCTAGCCACCGTTCTAGGTCAGTCTAGGGTCAGTCTAGGGTCCGTTCTAGGTCATCGTTCTAGCAGACGTTCTAGGTCAGTTTAATTCCAAAACTGACCAATGGCAACAAGAATATTTTAATAAAATTTGGCTTTTCTAATGAAAGTGCAAAATAGCGGGTTTTTATTTTTTAAGAAATTCGTTTGAATATTCTAGTATCAGTCAATTATTTCATCACTTTACGAACAGAATTCTTCTGCCCCTGAAAGTGTTAAATGGCTCAATAAAATAGAGGCAGAAAGGCTGCCACCAATTTTTCGGAGTAAGTTTACATTTTTTTTTTTTTTTTTTTTACAGTATAACCAGTTTAATTGTGCTAAAAAATGAAATGTTAGCACTTACTCACTGTTGATGGGAACTTCTTTGCTTGTGGTTTTTTCTCTGTTAAGCTGCCTCATATGGATGACCAGACGCTATTTCCAATATGATGTCTGGATGAATTTGTATCGGCCAGGGTCATGTAGGTTGCTGAATTAGTAGACTGTTGCCAATTTAATGGGGTCAGGGACACAAAAATTTTCAAATTTTTGAAAACAATTATTACATTAAAAATTTCTCAGATTTATTTTCTGCTTAAAATGACGTTGATATCATGTTTCTATCTTAATTGGAACAGGAAATATTAATTTTTTCGTCTCCGTTTGTTTTCAAAATATTTATTTCAAGCAATAGTTGTCATGGAAACTCCTTCTTTTGAAAATGCTTTTTTTGCATGATGGATTTTTTTTTACAATTTCTCGTGTTTCAATTCTTATAAGTCAAGAACCGTTAAAGGTAAATGGTTCAAACTTTGAACATGTCTTTTTCAACTGTTTTACTTCAATTTTGATTCAGCAAATTAGAAAAACAATTTTATTTTTAAAATATGATTTTTTTAAAGTTACATCACTTTTTTTTAATTTAAGTATTTTTAATTTTTATTTAGATTAATATTTTTTAAAATGCTGAATCAAAATGTAAACTTATATATTTATATTTATATAAAGGGAAAGAAATTAAAATTCTACAAATAATATTTCGAGTTATAACGATTTTAAATTACCTCACTTTTTAAATAAATTTTAAATAAAAAAATTAAAAAAAAAACGTTATGAGAAGTTTTATCATGTGATTTTGTTTAAAAATAATATGTTTAACCATCACAAAACATTTCAAAATTTTAACTCAATAAATGCAAATTATTTTAAAATGTATCCCGGACACCTTTAAGCTAGAGGTTCTGGGTTCGACTCCTACCATGGATACTTTTACACTCAGTTACAAAATATCATTTTGTATGGCTTCTTTACCAATAAATTTTGCTGTGTTAACATAAATGTGTTCCATTCTTTAATTCAAGCCCTATTTTTAAATTTAAAAATAGGGCTACTTGTCCTAATCAAAACTTGATCAATATAATAGCCATAGGTGCCAAGTTACCACTAATCCTCCGTAATATGTGGGTTAATTTAACCCTGGTTTAATACAATTCGTACCGGAATTTTTTTTTAAGAGATGCAATTAAATAAGTTCCACGTAGAAAACTGGAATTAAATAAATAAAGATTCATCAAATAATTTTTCTGGTTCGAAACTTTGTTAAACGGGGTTAAATTAATCCACGCATTACGGAAGATTAGTGCAAGCTTGCCACCTCTGTAACAGCACACAAAATAATTATACTCGTATTCCCCAGATTTCAGTAAATAACATATTTTTTAAATTTCAGTAATTTATTTTTTTTGTTTGCTATTTCGAAAGTTATTTTTAATGTTTAAACTTGAAAGTAATTTTCCCTCAGATTAACAAAAATTCGAACCCGAAAGTGTTAATTATTATATATAAAACTGTCATAATTTACACGTTTCATAGGTTTTCTGCCATTCATGCGAGAAAACTAAATGACTGAAACACTTCGTCAGCGAGTTTTCTATTGGAATATCAAGATAAGACAGCCGTCTCACTTTCTTCACTGAACCGGCTATAAATGCTTTTTCTTTACCCTTTATTAGATTCGTAGAGCAAGTTTCCTCTTCTTACATTTAAAAGAAGATTTAACTTTCCCCATGGGGCAAATACCGTCCAGATTTTGTTTCAGTAAAAAGATAGTGAGAAATTATCGATTGCCACATCGATTTAAGAATTTACTTCATTCACACAATTTGATACATTTCATATAAATGTTAGTTTTTAAAGTTATATTGGTTTTTAAATTTATTTCAGTAATGTTGCTAATAAATATTGCAAATTTGAAAAATAAAATTTAAATCTACTTGTTTTTTTTTTTCTCTTTTAAACGAGTCGGGATTAAAATGGATCCTAATTGATATTAAAATATATTTTATAATGTCTGCCATAGTTTTGCTATGTATGCACAATAAAATTAAACGTTAGCAATATGTATAAAACTTTATTTCAGGTTCCATAATGTATACTCGTGGAAAAAAAAAAAGTAAACACCCCCTACTAACTCCGCAACAAATTATCGTAGAAGAAAGTTACTGGTACCGAACGATTGGAAATAAAGTCTACTTTTAAATGATGTATATAAAATTTGCTTAGGGGGCCATCTACATATTAAAAAGAACCATAACTTTGTTTTTTTTCAATAGCCGTACACAATTCTGACAGCGTAAATGAACTCTACACCCTTCAATTATTATAAAAACAAATTTTTTATGCAATTCGTAGCATAAGGTTCCGAGAAATTAATTATTTTAAAACGAGCGTATTTTAAGGGCTTTATCCAAATTGAAGTTCCGTACTCAATTGTTAACCAAGAGAGCTCCCTTCTTGTTCAAGGCACCTTAAGCAGTCAATTAAGCCTGTTAGATTACAGGATAGCGTAAGAAATTTCAAAATATTTAGTAACTTCTATCATAGTCACTTCATCATACTCAAAAAAAAAAAAAAAAAAAAAAAAAAAAAAAAAAGAAAAAAAAAAAACGCCAGTGGCAGCCCTTAAATAAATCCGTACCCAAGGGGTTAAATAACACAACGCTTTAATGCAATTCAAGATCTTTGTGAATAGTTGGATCAATATTGATCAATAATAGTTATTATTTTACCAGTGTATGAAGAAATTACCCTTCTAAAAGGAATGAGCACTATTCATAAAGGGTGTCCAAATAGCATATAATGTTCGTTTCCAGCGGATTCTTATTGTCAACATTAAGATAAGCATAGTAATATGACACACGAGTGTCTTGTAATATATTTTTATAAACGAACCCATGGACACAAATGATGCAAGGGCATTTTGATGTCTATGTAATACGTGCAGCATCAAACTGGTTCAGATGCATGATGCGTCGACCCAAACTTCATAACTACACGCGTAGAAGCTTTCTGCCGAAAGCTGGTTATTTACCTCTCGTTATATGGACCACTACAAGGTGTTATATCATCTCTGTTCATGTCGTCATTCGACTATGGTGCTGCTGCTCGAGACCCCTCACGCCCCCTCAGCCCTTTGAAATCCTCTGGAATTTGATGAATCATTGGGATACTCCGTAAAATGAAACCTTCTTATTATTGGCCTTTTTCTTGTTTTTTTTTTTTTCTTGTTTTTTTTTTTTTTTTTTTTTTTTTTTTGCCACATAAAGTTACAAATAAATTTGGCTGCAAAAACTGTAGTATAATTGCATTTATATAGCAGCCTTGTCTTATAAATGACTGCATTTTGCACATTTAAAGCAAGCAATGAATTTTGATGGTCGCTATATTGATTATGACGGAAGATGGGTAAATCTAACACAATAATAAAAGGCTATATATGAATTCGTTTTCCATAAATAATTTTAGTTCACACTCTAAGAGTATTTCGGAATAAATAATGTCATTGAAATATAGGGTAGCCTGGGGTAATTTTCAGACAGAGGCATGCGGAGTAATTAACAGACAGATATACTCGCACACAAATCGGAATCTGACCAAAACAGTTTTCATTTTAGTTAAATCAACTATTTTTCTATTTCAATTAGTATATTCTTAGTATATAGCAGCTTACTCTGCCTTGTAGAAAATTGGTTTCCTAACTGCTACAAAAAAATTACCGTTTAACTTTTTGCTTCATTGATTTTAAATTTCAATTTCTCTGGTGTGGTAACTCTATGCTACTTTGTTTTTTGATACTAGGGTATGTTATCTTTTTGGAAACAACGAAGTAATGTTATTTGGATGTTCATGTGGAAAAAAATTGAATTAAAAAAAAGAGTAGCTTGAAACACCCGAGTAATTATCAGACAGCCTTCAGGGTAGTTTCCAAATACTAATATGTGTTAGAAAATGTGTTTTGAGTGATCCTGCATGGTAAATTTATTGTTTACGAGTGACTTAAAATAGGTTGTATATTAAAATATAACTTCAAACGCCATCTGTAAGTTAAAATGAAAATACTAGAAAGACGCTCAAATGGGAGATTTATGATGAAAGAGATTTATGACGAAAGTGAGAGAATATCAAAATCAAAGATGTAATATATGCTGTATATTATGATCAAGAAGTCCAATAGCGTAGTGGTTAGCACGCCTGCCTGCCACGCAACAGGTCGAGAGTTCTGCTCGTGAGAGGGCTGCGCATGGTTCACTCAACCTTTCATCCCTTCGGGGTCGATAAAATGAGTACCAAGCTTGCTTGAGAACTAAACACAGAGGGTCTTGCGTTGAGCTGACCACCCGGCCAGCGCATATGCTGCATAGCACCTCGGGGTTTAGGGTCAAGTAAACGGAATTGGGCACTGTAGGCCATGATCCTTCATAGATCGTACAGCAGCAGGTTTAGTTTTTTTTTATATTATGACCAATCTTTCTATCTGAGACAAGTACAAATGTTGTTCCTCAAAGAAAAGTATAAGAAAAATCTGTTTAAAGTTGAAATGAAGTTTTTAAAATGACTTAAGGATGATCGATATTGGTAGCCAAAAAAAGATCAAGTCTTTTTTTTGGGGGGGGGGGGGATTAAGACTAAGCCTGGCGACCCTTTCCATGTTAAAACTATTGAAGATGTGAAAGAATTGTAAAATACTGTTACATTTTTTTACAGTGATATCTTTACTGTCAAAGAAAAGTAATGCGTTTAGGCCTGTCGATATTAGTGCTGTGTAAAAGTTTTATTGTAGTGTGAAAAGCAGGTTAGGCTTCTAAAATATTTTATTTATTTATTTATTCTTTTTTTAAACGAAATTGGTGTGGATTTTATGTTCTTATTTAATGTTGATTTTTATACAACCGTTTGAACTGTTTAAAAAGTCTGAAATTATTTACTAATTTACATAAATTTATATAAAACAAATATAGCTAGAGCAGCTATGTGTGAAAAATTACCATGTAACTTAAATTTATTTGCGAAATATAACTGGATTTCAGGTGTACAGTTACAATTGCGTTTTCAAGATTTTTTTCTGTATTCATAATGGTCTAATAAATACCCCATTTTGTGTTATAACATTTTACAATGGTGTCTCTTAATTACCTTAGTTGGTGTTCAAATCAACACTTAAATAGCCCCACAAATATCTGCCTTGAAAATACCCCTTAAGTATCTGGAGGTTACCGCAAACCACGGGGTAATTTTCATACAGGAATTTATTAATTTTATGTTTTATTATTAATGCTAATTATCTGAAAATGCTTCAAAATAATCACCAGGCATGTGATGGGTCAATATCTGAAAACTGAACAATTTGCGTCCACTGCCAATAATATTTCATTAACACGTTGTCTGCCACGCTAAGAGTATATTCGTAGCTTTAATTTATTACTTTCTCACCATTATTTAAAAAAAAATGCCTTATTTATTGGCAGAAATTTCGCTGTATTAGTAAAGCGAAATTTACCTTTCAGAAGTTGTGGTGGCAAACGACTTTTAATAAGAAATTTGAAAATTCTTGCTTTTTGCGGCAGTGAACGTGTTAATTATACTGAAACCAAAAACTGAAAAATGTAATATATTGTAACATTTCTTATAACAATTACCAGTGATAAATGGACATATAATGATGTATAAACAATTAATTTTAAGCTTTAAGCAAACGAAATCATCATTTCAGGCCCTGCCCCCAGGTACAAATATCCAATATTAATTGCATGCTGTAAACATTTCTATAAATATTATTAACTTATGCTGTTATATATTTATACCTATATATATACACAGTGTGGGAAAATATAATTATTCTTTATAAGGATAGATTGTATAGTAAAATATTGTAGTAAATATATATGTCCCAGACGTTGACTATGATCTCAGTCCCTCTAAACCCACATTTATGTTAACAGATACTAGGTGGCGCTGGCAGAATTATTTCCATTGCAACAGCAATTAAAGTTCAACTAGCCACCATGGATGAAGGTAAGTCGTTCTTCTCTTTGTTTCATATTTAGAAATATTTAGTTTTTGTTTTGAATAGTGATGAGTATTTTTTATAGCATCATTCATGTCCCCATATTTAAGTTTTTCTTTATAAAAAAGAAAAAAAAACTTATTGCAACTTTATTTATGTAACATACAAATGTCACATGGCATATTTAATAATTTACATGTGTGCAAAATGATCCAACAAAATGGCTATGCAGCTGTTAAGACAAAAACATCACCCCAGTCCCAATTATTAGACACTGATTATGGTGTTAATAGACACTTTCTCCCATAAAAGTTTATCCTACGCATATAATATACATCCTTGATCTCAAAACATACAGCATTCAAATGGCAAAACATGTAACATAGTATATAATTGTATTTGGAAATTGGTACATTAACCCCTTGAGGGGCACCGGTATATATTATATACCACCTACGATTAATGAAGTTTTACACCAGAAAAAATTTATTAATTTTTACTTTTCTAAGTTAGGTGGAAAAAAAACGTATAATTGCCTTTACTTATTTTTAAATAGAATTTTTCAAAGATTCCGGTGGGAATTCAGCATTTCACAAACGTAATTGCTTGCCCCTCAAGGGGTTAAGTCAAAAACTAAAAATTCTGGAGTGAAATTGTCCAGTATTCAGATATTGACCATGATGATATTAAACACAGAAAGTTAAAAGTAATAGCCATTTCCTGAGTAATTGAAAAAGTTTTGTTTTGTCTGAAAATTATCCCATGCTACCCTATATCAATGAATTGATTAATTTTGCTTTAGGTAGAGATACTGAATGTGGAAAAATTACTCAAACACAGTTTTAAAAAGAATTTAACTGAAATGAATAAGTTCTTAATCAGTTGGGTTAGTTAAATGGGCTAGGTATCTTGTCCTTGGGAAACATTTCTTTCTGATATAAACACAGAAATAATACATAACACGTATTTAAGATTACATAAGGATATTTGTTAAAAAAAGTATTTAGCTAGAAAACTTTTCCTTAATTCCTTATGATTCGAACATACATAAAATGGGTAAAAATGTCTAAAATTTATTTTTAATGTTATAAAAAGAGCAACTAAAAGAATATTTAAAAAAAAAAAAAAACTTCAGTTAACTTTTGTTAAAAATGTTGAAAAGTAGAAAATAGGCAAAAGTAATTGTAATTTATTTCCGTTCTAAATTTAATTGCTTGAAATATTTTGCATGAAACATAACAGAGCGTGTAATTTAAATATTTATGGCCTGGATGCTAAATTTCTTACAACAACTTGTTTCTAATACAAATTTCTCTGAATTTTGTGAAATTTGCTGTCTTCTTTCATTTTACTTCATGCTTTAAATTTGTAGATTTAATTGCTGAAAAATTAAAATAAATTCATTTTCAAATGTGTTTAAAAAATCTGGGCATTCTTAATAGCATACGTTGTTTGTTTACTCAGAGTCTGCAAAATCTACAGTTAAATTTGTTTTTCAAAGACGTAGCAGTAGTAAGAAACATATTAATATAGATAAATGATTAGATTATCTTAGTTTAACCCTTTAACCGCTGACGTTGCGTTCACGCAACAGTCAAAATAATTGCTCATGCAATGAATTAATTACATTTGCACCACTATTTTAGAATTAAAAAAAATGTCTTATTTATTGGCAGGAATTTTGCTATTTTAGTAAAGCGAAATTTACCTTACTGAATTTGTGGTGGGAAACTACTTTCAACAAGAAATTTGAAAATTTCTATCGTAATAGTTTTGGCGGTTAATGGGTTAAACGGAACATCGTTACTGCTTACATTTTGACAGTGTTGGCAGATTGGGGACTTTTTTAATTCAGATTATTTTACTGTCACCACTTTTTTTAAATAGTATAATTCGCCTTAATTTTCAGAATGCTTAATCTATTTTTAAATAGGCCGAATATTTCTGTTTCAAAAAAGCGGTGACAATCAACAATCTGGGGGCGAAAAACTCCCCAATCTGGCAAAACTGCATTTTGAAGTGATCCAAAAGCCAACCTCATTTATTTATTTCCCGACACTTGCATTTATTTCATGACTCTTGCATTTATTCATTTCCAAACACTTGCATTTATTAATGTATGGTAGGTAGCTGTAATTAGGATAAGGGGTAATTAGGATTTGAAAAAAAGGATTTTTTTTAACTTTAAAAATTAGTTCTTTAGTAGGCGATTAATTTTCAATAGAAAATTTTGCATTTGATTTTGTTTTGTAGGCAGAATGTAAAATATATAAATGGTGAAAACCCTTTAAAAAACGTTTTTTTTTTTTTCAGCTGACTTATCTTTCCAATATTATCTCTGAGAATAGTTGTAGTTGTAAAACCAAAAATATCTTGCTGTAAAGCCCACACCGACATCTTTTAATCCCATTTACCGATGACTGTGTATCTTGTAAGGCATGGGAGAAAATAACACTGATCCTAATTACCCCATTTCATGAGGGTAATTGGAAACAAAGAGGTATTTTTTGAAAAAATGCACTTGTACCAGGTAGCATGGTACATTGAAAATAATTCTTTACACATTTCAGGTGACAAATACCTACTGAATAAAATTATACGTAACATTAGTATGTAGTCCACTTCTTTCTCTAGTAATTAATTGTTAAGGTTCAAACTTTCAAAAAAGATCCTAATTACCCCTATCCTCCCTATCTACTTAAGGTACTTCTCAAAATAATATCTAAATGCGGCGATCTCTTAAGATAAGCACAGAAAAAAAAAGAATATGCAAAACATACAATCTAAGAATAGCTTAAATCTTCTAAAATGATGAAGATGTTTCAAGAATGTCGGATTTGTGTAAAACTAAAATTTATGATCAATAATGTCAAGAAAAACACAGAAAGCGGATAAAAACTTACAGAGAATATATCTATGTCACTATATTTTTTATCTAAAGTTATTACTGTGTTTTTCTTTGAATAAATGTAGTTTTCTGAAAAAAAAATACTATTTCCAAGTCTCATTTTCTATTTTTTTTTAAAACTAGTTGTTTATTTGGAAGAGCATTTTATATATATTTGACATGACAAGAACTACTATAATATCAACTTAAGGTGCTTTATCATCAACACAAAAAATAGCGCATTCAAAATATAAAATCGAAAACAAATTTTAAATCTTTTGAAACATGAAAAATGTTTTAAGAGTATCGAAATTTTAAAAATTAAAATGTATGATCAATAGAATTTAAACCGATTTCATCACTGTCATTATATTTTTTTTATCTAAAGTGGCAACTATGTTTTCGACATTCTTTATGGAATACGTTGTTTATGTATCTAGAGTCTGCAAAATTTACATTTTTTTTTTAATTAAACGGAACAGTAGTAAGAAATAGTTTAACATTGGTGAATATTTTGATTCTTTTTGTTTACTTAGAAGTGCATCCTTTATATAATTTCACATGACAAGAACTATTATCATATCAACTTAAGGTGCTTTATCACAAGGATGAGAGTTCCGACTTTTTGCATAGCATTAAAATCTTAAAGAAAATGTTGTACACTTTAATCACAACGATGTTCCGATTAAATAGAATAACATTTTCTCTAAGATTATACCAGTGTGTAAAAAGTCGGAAATCTCATCCCTGTTTATCATCAACACAAGAAATAAAGCATTAAAAATCGAAGATCCAGTTTAAATTTTTGAAGAAAAAAGTTATGGATATCGAAATTATAAAACTAAAATTTATGATCAATAGAATTTAAAACGATTTTGTCAGTGTCATTAGATATATATATATTTATTTAATCTAAAGTGAGAACTATGTTTTTGACATTCTTAATGGTATACGTTGTTTATATATTCAGAATCTGCAAAATTTACAGTTAAATTTGTTTTATTAATTTTGCGTAATCGTAAGAATAGTACGAAACGGTTTTAGCCTTTAAATGCATGATTTTTTATTTTGTTTCGAAAAAAGTATATATCATTCTCTGAAAGGTTTATAACACAGGAAAAATAATGAAAAAAATCAGAGACACATTTTTCGTTTAATATGTCAACCTTTTATCTGCAACACAAGTAAAAACTAAGATATTGCAAATTAGTAAATATTTTAATAAGTGTGAATCTAAATATTTTATTTTATATAATTTTTCATTTTGTAAAACTTAACCCTTAAATGCATAAATTATTTTTTTAGAATTATGTTTTTTATTCTTATATTAAAGATGAGACACTAGAAATTTTAAGATGGATTTTTAACTTTATATTTTTGTAATTTTTACAGGATTAATATTTCCATATAAATACACTGGTTGCTAAGAATGAAATAAAAAGTAAAGTAGATATGCATCACTATGCATGTAAGGGTTAATATTAATAAATATTTAGATTATTTTTGTTTAAACTGAACATGCTGACAGGTTACATTTTTAGGTCATATAAAAGCCGACTGCGCATAATTATTTCACGGAACGTGCATTTAATATCATACCACTTAAAGTACTTTTTGATCATTAAAAAGAGATAATCAAAACAAAAAAACAAAGAGTAACTTGAAATCATCGAAAAAAAGGAAGATGTTTAACGAGTATAAAATCTATCAAATGTCTATGATCAATAATTTTATTAAAAACACAGACAGCGCATAAGAACTTAAAGAGGTTATGTCCATGTTCTTGTTTTTTTATCTAAAGTTATAATTATGTTTTTATTTATAAGAAGTAATTTTCTAGAAAAAAAATATAATTTTAATTTTCCATTTTCTTAATATATTTTTTAACTAGTTTTGGAACTCGTTATTTGGAAGAATATTTTTTATATATTTGGCATGGCAATAACTATTATAATATCAGCTTAAGATTTCTTTTGGTTACTACAGAAAAAAATCATTCAAAAGCTAAAATAGAAAAGCAACTTTAAATCTTTTAAAAAATGAATTTCGAAATTTTAAAAAGTAAAATTTACGATCAATAGCTTCAAGAAATACACAGAAAGCGGATAAAAATTTAAAGAGATTTTGTCTTTGTCATATTTTTTACATAAACTTGTAATTATGTTTTCTTTGAATTAGAGAGTTTTATACAGAAAAAATGTAATTTTTAGCTTGTATTTTCGAATTTTTTTTTTAACGAGTCTTAGAGCTCGTTATTTGGAAGAATATTCTTTATACATTTGTCATGAGAAGAGGTAATATCAACTTAAGGTGTCTTTTTATCACAACAGAAAAAAGAACCTTCAAAGCATAAAATCGAACAGTAAGTTTAAAACATTTGAAAAAACGAAAATGTTTCAAAACTATGTAATTTTTAAAAACTAAAATTTATGATCAGTAGCTTGCAGAAAAACGCATAAAGCAAATAAGACATTTTGTCTATGTTATTATATTTTTTATCTGAATTTGTAACTATGTTTTCTCTGAATCGGAGAGTTTTTTTACAGAAAAAATAAAATTTTCAGCTTCCATTTTCCATTTTTTCTTCAAATATGCTTAGAACTTGTTATTTGCGAAAAACATTCCTTAAACTTTTGACATAACACAAGCATGTATTTTTAAATATTTATTTCAGTGGAGGAATTTTTTTAGCTTATTTTATACATGATGAAAGATAAGTCTTTAAAACGTTTGTATGCGTTGTGTTAACCCCTTAAGGGGTCTTGTACCTTTAAAACGCGTCGAAAATTAACGAAAAACTTCAAAGTTTGAATTAGTCTATCTTCAAAACCTTTTTATGTATAAACATGAAATTTTGGATAGTGATTAAACAGATTGTGCTTTGTAATATACTAACAACAGAAATTTATTAGCCCTTTACATAATCTGGGTATTTTTGAAATCGAAATAGCTCTTTTTTTACCCCATAAGTCCTTGCGCGCATGATATCTTGAGAAAGTATGTATGGATTGTCATGAAATTTGGTATATTTTTTAAACAAATATGTGTGTTTAAAATGATCTACTTCTAAGTATTTACAATGGTAATATTCTTAGTTATGACTATTTTTATTCATTAAAAATACAATTTTTTTTTTTTTTTTTTTTTTTACGAAAATATTTCTTTTACATAGTTAATGAAATAATTTTAGCCTAAGAGTAGGTCATTTTAAACACACATATAGGTTTAGTATCTTTACCAAATTTCATGCCAATCCATACATATTTTCTCAAGATATCATGCGCGCAATAACTTATGGGGTAAAAAAAGCTATTTTGATTTCGACAATACACAAATTCTGTAAACGGCTAATAAATTTCTAATGGTAGCACATTACAAAGTAGAATCTGTTTAATCAATATCCAAAATTTCATGTTTATACATAAAAAGGTTTTAACCATAGACTAATTCAAACTTTGAAGTTTTTCGTTAATTTTCGACGCGTTTAAAAGGTACAAAACCCCTTAAGGATCGCTTAATATTTGGAAAAACCATAAAAAAGTACCTATTTTTTTCTTGCAGAAATTGAATACTTGTAAGGCTTCTAAATAAAATATACAATTAGTTTTTTCCAAGGCGAAAAAAAAAAGATGTTATAGAACAAATTCACACTTGTAGAAAAGTCATCATGCGAGAATTCTGTGTCTTAATTTTTGTTTTATACCACATAATGTAATGCGAATAAGACCTTTCTTTTTCACATCTTAGATCTTTATTTATAGTCATCACACAAATTTTTACATATAATATTTGAAATAATATAGTTATACATTAAATTTTGATTATTAATTCTTCTGACCGCGCTATATTTTGATACTTGCAATACAAAGTCCACCATCACAACCAGCGTCAAAAACCAAACCCTAGTTGCAATATTCAAAGACTTCACACAGAAATGCCAGTTAAAATTTTCGGGTTTCAAAATTTTTTCCAGCAAATAAATCTCCAGCCCGGAAATATGACGGGCACGAGAAATAACAAACGAAACCTCAGCCCGTGGTAATGACGGGAGCGAGAATTAAGGGGTTTTGGTATATGCTTCCATTGTATGTGAATGTATTTCTAACTTTCAACAGAAATTCGTTGAAATTTATTTAAAAAAACATAGTATTTGCTATCAGGTTATTTTAACCCTTTATATCCCAAATTATGAATTTATAAAAACTTCATCTTCTAAAGCATTTGTCATGAATTTTCGAAATTACATTAGAAGTATACACATTAACACTGGAGATTTACACAATTATTTAAAAAATTTAGAAGGATTTTGACTATTAAAATTAATTAAATTTTAATGTATAGGGATTTTGTGCAATATTTATAACCCCACTGAAATCTTTTAGTTATAATTTTGTTTAGTATTTTATAGAATTAGGAAATGTACAAATATAATATTCTTACAACAGAAATATATAAATATTTCCGAACTGACCCCCCACCCTCCCTTAACATGAAAAAAGCTGAAAAGTTGCAAAGGAGAAATCATCCTTTTAAAAATATTTTTGTTTTGCACAACCAAAATCAATGTATTAAAATAATTTTATAACAAGTTATTTTAATGGTTCTTTAAAGTATCGTCGTGGCATAAAGGGTAAATTTTGAATTTGCAGTGACTTTGTTTTGCTATTTTTTACAAGAGCATTTAGTCACTATCAGCTTTTTATTAAATAAAATATGATATATCGAATGATAAACTGATATGGAAAATAGTCATTTAACACCCTCGCTGACAAGCCCGTGTTAATACGTTCACTAAGCACAAGGTTTCACGGCAATATCAGCAATATTTAAAATAATATAATTCTGTTGATTTAATAGATTTTTAATACATTGAACAATGATTAATACTCTCAAGGATTACATTCATATTTTTTATTAAGTGTTTTTATATAATGTTGAAAAAATCATATTTTTTTAGCATTTAAAACAAAATGCAGAGAAAACAACATTGCAATTTTGTCCTTTTGCAAGATTGTTAAAGGATTTTAAAGGAAAAGTTTATTTATTCAATACAAATAAAGGAAATTTGTAACGATTTAAAATATTGCGAAACAGCACCGAAAACTGGCGATAAATAACAATTAAAATAATAAAACTTTGTAAAAAAATCACCATAAAATAAAAACAAAACATAGGACGCGTTTAGAGCTAAATTTTTTATCCCGAAACGCGTTGTATGTTTTGTTTTTATTTTATGATGATTTTTTACAAAGTTTTATTATTTTAATTGATTTAAAATATTACTTGTATTTCTTGCTTTTTACATCTATCAGAATATTAATGGCAGTAACTAAAGCTATTTTTCCATGAAATTGCATGTTCATAATTTTTAGCACAAAATTATATATTTCTTAGAATAGGCTCTCGTCAATCTTACAACACATCAAATTTTAAATATGAGGCAAAGGTACACTAGAGAATCTATCCCGAATACTTTTTTTTAATAGCCGAAAGTTATAGTACGATTTCAACCGAAAACACTTTATTCTCAATATCTTTCCCATTCGCCGACTTAGAATGTAGATTGTTTGGGACAAAATCCACGTAAAATGAAGTTGAATAACTCATACAATAATACACGAAAGAAAATGCTCTTGGCAGAAATTGACAGACACACCCCTGAGCTCTGACGTTTCTAATGGTTATAAATAAATTTGTATATGTGCACTTGTTGTCGCATGACAGACATCCCGGAATTATTCCATTCTTTTTTCTGAATTTTTTAGCATATCTTGACTTAACGCTTCAGAAGAAGCTACAATTCTGTGTCTCAAAAACTCTGAACTCATAACTGAAATGTTATAAACTACGTTTTTTTTTTATGAATACCAATTGAATTACATAGGAATTGGATCTGAGTGATCATGCTATTTTGTTATTTCGGACAATGTAATATTTACAAAATCAGATATCAGAATAATCACGCAAATTTAAGATGTCCTATTTCATTTGCATTGAACGTAATTTCCATACATATATTACTGAGTGAGTTATTCAGCTTTCTTAGTGGTATTTTTCTGTGTCGTAACCCGGTAATTATTCTTAAGTGCATATGTCAAAATGTTCTAGTTCCTAAATAAATGTAACAGTGGTTACCATACAGGTGACAAGATGAGAAACTTAGGCAGACGTTCATAGGTTTAATAACAGCGCGGTGAGGGCGGAGTGTCTTTTATAAGCTTCTGAGTGTTTCTAAATTACGAGAACAGACATTCAGGTAACTTTAACCCTTAAAGTCCTAACCCAAGACATTGATCTTAACAAAATATGGACAAAATTACCTGATGCTTAACAAAATCGCTTTACTCCCTATCATTGCAGACCCACCAGTGGCTGAGAGGTTCTGCTCTCGAAGCTGGTAGACGGGAAGTGCTGGGTTCGAACCCAAACGCGCCAGTCGGCATAACCGTTTCGGAGTTTTCGTGGTTTTATTCGAAAGCCTGTTTTTCCATGCGTAAATACAGGTTAGGTGCCCTTAGAAAGACCCCAACGGAGAGCACTCCCCCTAGGGCCTATATCCCTCGAGTAGATCAAAGATGTAGTAGATGACCTCGAGGGCCGTCAAAAATCAACTCAACTCAACCCTATAAGCAATCTAAAAATAATTACAGAGAGAGCTTAGAACTCGGGCATTTAAGAGCCTACACTAGCCACTCAAAAAGTCCCGGATGATAATGTTAATACTATGGGGAAGTTATTTTCAAATATCTCGCTTGAATTTTGATATTTTCGAATGCTTTTTTTCCATAAGATAGCTGAGGACGATCTACATCTGGGCAAGTTTTTACTTTTTGATTTTGGTTTCATACTTAAGGAAAAAAAAACTTTTACTTTCGGAAAGGGTTTGAACCGGTACTGAAGTTGAAACTATCCTAACAGGTTGACGGACACTTGCTTCTATAGCCGTCAAAGCTAAGTTCACTGTGTGACATAATGATTGATTGACATCAGGATTTACATGCATAAATATATGAAAATAAGTAAAAGCTTAACTTCACGTGCATTAAATAATGCAAAATTTAGTTTTAAAATACTGGTGCCAATTTAGGAATTAAAATTAAGTGAACTTCGCTTTGACGGCTATAGACACAAGTGTCCGTCAACGTGTTAATATAAAAAATCTATAACCTAAATCGAAAAAGTAAAAACTAGCTCGGTTGTAGATCGACCTCAGCTATCCTATGAAGAAAACGATTCGAAAATATCAAAATTCAAGCGAGATATTTGAAAACAATATCCCCATAGGATTAACATTATCATCCGTGTCTTTTTGAGTGACTAGTGTAGGCTCTTAACCCTTTGCACTCCAGTGGTGACTCTCACTCACCACTAGTATTGCCAGGTGTCACGCGTAAATCAGGACTCCACATTATCTGGACACCACTTATTCCTTATAGTTTATTTCGTAATCTATAATCGCAAAATATTATGCTATTAGATAAGACTAAGAAAATTTCTTGAAAATACTGGTTTCCAGAGAATTTGGAGCTCGAATTTACGCAAGACACCTGGCAGCACTATTGGTGAGCGAGAGTCACCTCTCGAGTGCAAAGGGTTAAGTTATACTAGCTGTTAAACATGTATTTGTTTTTTTTTTAGTTTTTCTATATAGTGTTTATCCTATCCCGTAGATCCAAGTGCAGCTATTTTCAAGAGGAAACAAAATTAAATGGGAAGAGAAATTTAAAATTGAATGTGTTAAACAAAAATAGGTACTTTAAGAAAAAGCATACTGCAAGTATTTTTTTACCTGCTTTTTATCATCACTTCAATAATAAATAAGATGTTGCAAATCATGCTTTCTGCAACGCAAAGTACTCCCTTAAACTTTTCCCATGCTTCGTAGCTGCATCAGGGAATTACAAGGTGTCTTTTAATTAACCTACAATTTTAAAATGAAATAACGCAAGAATCATTGCAGATAGCGCGGAGATTTTTTTTATTGAAAAGAAAATCGAAAAGGTAATTAATGCACAAGGTTTTCAAATTGAGAACCTTCAGAGGCGATACAGTAGCTTAACCTAGTCACAAATTTACCAGTTACTTGCTCAAGTGTTTTTCTTTTATGAGCCTACACTAGACACTCAAAAAGTACCGGATGATAATGTTAATCCTATGGGGAAGTTATTTTCAAATATCTCGCTTGAATTTTGGTATTTTCGAATGATTTTCTTTTTTGCACAGGATAGCTGAGGATGATCTACAACCGGGATAGTTTTTACTTTTTTGATTTTGTTTTCATAATCTAAAAAAATATATACTTTTTTTTCGTAACCGGTTTGAACCGGTTCTGAAATTGAAACTATCCTAATATAAAAAAAAAATTATAATCAAAATCGAAAAAGTAAGAACTATTCCGGTTGTAGATCGTCCTCAGCTATCCCATAGAAAAAAAATCATTGGAAAATATCAAAATTCAAGCGGGATCTTTGAAAATAACTCCCCCATAGGATTATCATTATCATCCGGGTCTTTTTAAGTGCCTAGTGCAGGCTCTTAATGCTTGCAAATGAGTCAGTAATGGATTTCGTGAGGTTATTGAGGTCTGTCGGCATCTTCTTGTACACGAAGTCTTTAATGTGACCCCAAAGATAGAAATCGCACATTCATATCCGGTGAATAAGGTGGCCAATGCAATGCACCAGGATGGTTGTTCGGGTATTAATAAACAATAACCCGGGTTCCAAACACACTGTTAATGCTGTCAAACACTCTGCGTGTTCTATGCAGAGTGGCACAGTCCTGCATGAACCAATATTTATCGGTGTTCATACCCAGATTATGAATTTGGAGAAACACGCTGTCTGAGATTATCTTTAACATTATCAAATTTTTCAAATTTTATTATAAGATCTCTTACCATTGCTCTATAAAGGCTGAGGTTGGTTTCTGAATGTTGAAGATCACTTCCGCAGAAATAGTGTTCCATCTTCACCACATAAATACCAATTGTTAACAATAAAAATACGATCTTCAGTTGAATATGACGCTTTGGTAGACATTTTCAAAATTTCATGGAACTGACACTAAACAAATTCCTTTTATCCCCTCAATCACTGCACGCATTCGTGCTGCCATCCAGTGAGGCTTTGAGAAGATATTTCAGATTAAATTTGTAGGTTAATTAAAAGTCACCCGGTAAATAAAATTTCAATAACATTAATGATTGGGAAATAAAAGAGTGAATAAATCTAATAAATTTAGAAATTAAAACATGAATAGTTAAATTTACAATTAAACGGTTAATTCATTAATGAAGTTATCGATAAAATTATAATTCTAAAAGGTTATTATTGAGTGTTCATACGTTATTTATTTTATTGTATTGTTTATATCATGAACAACATAATATCTAATGTAATGGAAAAGTTTTGATTTATTGAACTTCGCTAGAACTCTCATGCATTGCTTAGGTTTGACAGTATCCCTTGCACTTGTAGTTGAGATAAAACTGAACGTTATGGTAAGTTTCAAAATTTTAAGAAAAAATTTCATTTTATCAACATTGAGCATTATGATTAATTTTTATATTTTTGCTCTTTTGTTATCTACTACAATCTTCCTTTGTGCCGTAATGCTACTTCTAAACAACATATGACATAAAATACTGTAGGCCAGTTTTTTATGTCATAGAATTATATTTTAAAAAAGAGTTCCCCAAGTTTAAAATATTGGGAACCAGTGACCAAAACTATTTTCCCCTTATCTTCTTACAATCTTAATATTACCTGAAACCGTTTGAAAACAATACAAAATAGCGAACATTTGAAAATAGAAATTGATAGCCTAGTTAAAGAAGATGTTAGCAATCATATAGAATTGAAAAATCCTTATTTAAGAAGAATTCCTCAGAGAAGGGGGGGGGGGGGAGTCACTGATATTCAGCGGTATCACAAGGACTTCTGAAGAATGTTAGAAATATATATTTGTATATTAGTTTTATACGAGGGAATTAACCCCTTAACGGTCGCATTAAATTTTAGTTTAAAATTTCAAATTGCTTAATGGCACCACTTTTTTGAAAAAGAAATATTCATCTTATTTAATGACAGGTAAAATGAAATCATAATAAAGCCATTTACATTATGTTATAAAACTGTTGGGAATAAAACAATCCGAATAAAAGACACAGCAGGTGAATATTACGGGAGCGAGAATTAAGGCGTTAAATGACTGGGGAATTCACATTAGAATGTTAGTTATTGGGTAATGTGATCCCTTCTGTATTATAATATAGATTGAATAGACAATACACTTCGAGATTTGAAAATAATAGATACTAACTTGGGTAAAAAAAAAAAAAAAAAAAAAATCTCTGTATAGTGACCAGATATATCATAAAACAATTTTTACTTTTAGACTTCCGAACATTTTTGGAATGTTATATGTATAGTGTAAATCTGTTGTAAATCTTGCTGATCTATTTCTCGATCGCATGCTTTAATCTGTTTCACTCAGTTGAAGGTTAACCCCTTAATTCTCGTTCGCGTGATATTCACGGGCTGTGTGTTTCACTCAGATTGATTTGATTCTCACCAGTCTTATGAAATAGTGTAATTGGCTTTATTCCGGTACCATTTAACCTGCCATCAAAGAAAGGAATACATGTTTTTTTCAAAAATGTGGTGGCAATAAGCAATCTGGATTTTTAAATCGTAATTTAATGCAACCGTTGGGTTAAAGTAAATACTTTTATTAGCATATTTTGCTCTGCAAGCTAATAACACTCTTAACTGAAATGGCATTTAAATTATGTTCGCACGAGTGACTGGAATAATTTAGAATTTACACCTGTTAGTAAACGCTTATATGCTCATATTACTCCAAAGAGTTATAATAAGAAATCTGACACATGTCTAGAAAAATGAATTTCTTCTGAAAAAATTTTAGTTGCTGCACAGTTTTTTAAGCTAATGCTCACTTCTACTTGATGGGAAAATCTGAAGAAAAAAAAAAAAAAAAAATATATATATATATATATATATATATATATATACACGATGTTTTTAGTTTCTTCTATCTTCAATAAAAGAAAGTATTGCAATCGAAATTTTTTTCGACTTCCCGTTTTCGACAGATTTACACGTTTTAGGGGTCAGAGATACAAAAAACAGGTTCATACAAAATCTCTGTCTGTTCATGCGTGTGTCGCCCTCCTACCATCGAAAAGTGCATTAAGTTATACATAGAATTGAGCCAAACTTTTGGTGTGTGTTTTTGGCTATGGCCAGCAGGTCGTCCTTGAATTTGGAAATATTCTAATGGAAAGGGGGTTCTGTAATGGCAATTTTTGATACTTTTCTTGATTTTTCATAGTTCTATTGTACATCGGCGACTTCTGCAGCGACAGAACCTTCGCATCCTGCTAAGCCGTAACGCTATTCGCAAACAGCTATTGTACAACAGAGTAACGAAAAACTAATGCTTTTAATAAATATCATGGTCGAAATTAACTAGTTTTTACCCCGGTTAATTGACTGAAGCAGAAATTTAAGACGAAATTTAAAATTCGAATAGGATTGAACTAATAATGTCGAAGTATTAAAGTTTGTAACTACTTTTTGAAATATTAACATGCATGGTCTAGAAGAAAGTTTCGGGATTGGTACATCCAACTAATTTATAACATTTTTCTCTAATATTTAAAATATAAAATTTGTTAAGATATTGCTGAAATATTTTAAACAAACATGCCTTGTATTTTGTGAAGTGTTATGCCATCACGAGAATTTCTGGAATTTAACACCATTCACTTTAAAACAACACTGAGCTAGACACACCAAATTTCCTAAAGTAGCTAACAACACTTAACACGTTCACTGCCATGAGCATCACCGGTGAGTCTCAAACGTTTTTCATTCTGTGCCATGAACATCACCCGTGAGTCACAGGTAGTTTCCATATAATATTAAATAAAAATCGTGGGCAGGTCAGCAATGACTTTATATTTGTATGTGGCACTCTGGGATAACTGTAACTCACTATATTTTTATGAACTTACTTTGAATTATGTATACTGTATTTATTTTACAACAAATAACACTTTAACCCCTTTGGGACAAGCGACCGGTATACGTTCTTCGTAAGGTGCTCAGAATCCGTGATTATTCGCTCCAGTAAATATTTATTCTAAATTTCGCCTCATTTAATCCGACTATTTTCAACGATTAAATTAGGAAAAAATTTCTATTTTGAAAAACCAGTAATAAAAGATTAAAATTTCGGTAAAAGACGCTCTTCGCGAAGAGGTTAAAAACTTTAATTAGTCTTTTAAAGTTTGGCACTCTAGTGATCACTTTAAATTCATATGAGGCAGTGAACGTGTTAACAGTCTCTGAATGGTATGTACCATCAATTTCTGTGATGTAATAATATTTCACACTGAAAAATGTAAGCAAATATGTTTTAAATGTCGTTATAAGAATTAAAGTTATGCATTAAAATCTATAATCTAATCAGACTCCTTATGCATATTAACAAATAAGCGGATTGAGACTACAATTTTCTGTATATTTTTTTCTCTTAACGTCTACAGGGTGTATCTGAAAGGCTTCAACAAACTTAGGGGGGATGATAGTACTCATCAAGACTAACAAAAAACTGGAACAGGGGGTTGCAAATGGCTTTTAAAGGGTGAAAATCACAAAACTAATAAAAATATCGAAATCTCGCATGTTGCTTTTCTGCAGAACTGGCTAGTAGCACGAAACAGGTTTTCCTTTCACTTCGTGCATATCCGGTCAGAAAGAGATAACAAAACTTGGAAGAATGCCCAACAAATCTGTGAGCAGGAATCCACGTATGCAGATTTTCCATCTTCTTAGAAACAGACCAATAAACGCAACTTTACAGCAAGCATGCGTCGTAAATACATGAACCGCCTACGACGATAGATAGTATCATTGCGAAAACATTTTGTTTGTGCTTTTAGTAGGAATGGTTACCTATCCCAATAACAAAATGTCTGATATGCATACGGTGTACCACGAAGCTGCAGGAAATGGCCACTTATCGCAGATGTCATTTTCTCGATTTTCATCCTTTAAATGTTATTTGCGACCCCATATTCCATTGCATTTTTTGTTCGTCTTCATCATCATCCCTCTAAGTTTGTTGAACCATTTCAGATACAACCTGTATATAATCTGTTACGGTTGTGAGCATATTTCTTATTACACCCTGAATATGTTATTAAAAAACTCTGTCAAAGACTTCTAATGATATTTTGTCATTATGCATATTACGGTACTAAAAACTGTATTCTACACTGTACTGCATTTGTTTTCAGTGCATTATGCATATGCAATGATGTAGTTAGGGTGTCAAGGATTAAAGTCGAAACGTTTTATAATGTGAGAGTATCAATTTGAAAATCCTGAAAAAGTATTAAAGATTGTTTTAAAAATTCTGCCTTTCTGAACCATTTGTTTCTAATTATTTTTGTCAATTTTGTTTAATTCGCTTTTTTATTTTAAATTACTTTCTTTTCTATCTCACTTGAAGAAAAGTTATAGCATAGCTGCCAACATTTACACATTCTTCGTATTACTAAAATTTTATAGTAAATATTATCTTATTTAATCGCCGCTATATCTTAATTAACTCATTAGCCGCTGGTGTTGCGTTCACGCAACGGTAAGAATAAATGCACATATTTAAGTTATTTACATACACACCACTATTTTTCAATTAAAAAAATTGCCTTACTTAAAGACATATATAAAATATTTAAGATCACATATAACGAAAAGTATCTTTCAGAGATTGTGGTGGCAAACTATGTTCAGCTAAAAAGTTGAAAATTTGAACCTTATAGATTTGGCGGTTAATGGGTTACAAAAGGTAAAAATCTCGTTAAAATTTTAATGGTAGCCAAAAAGCGTAAAAGTTGGCAGCTATGATTGTAGTTGTTTCGGAACAGAGTTGCGAAAGTTCCAAAGTTTTAAATGAATAAAGAATTAAATGTTTCCGGTATAGGTTTTTCCCCAAAATATTGAAACGGGTTTTAATTTTTTACCTGTTGGATATAAGTCTGCATTATAAATTTCAAAATTATTCAAAATAAAGCAGGAATTTATTTTTATGAAATATGCCTACCACCAATAAAAAAACAAAAAAAAAACATGCTTTTTAAAATTTTATATGGTACCTGGATCCTACAAATTATATTTAGAAAATATTGCCTACGATCTGACAAGTACAAAAGTAAAAATAATATTATACTACGACGAACACTTCCGAGTTATGATACTTTTAATTTTACGAAATTTCAGAGCTTTTCTATTCTCAAAAATAATAACGTTTTTAAGTGCCGGAAACCTCCAAAATATAAAATTTAATGTATCATAACTCCTTTAATTTTGGTCGTAGAAGAATGGAATTTTTACTGTTCTACATGTCAGAGTATTTTTCCAAATAAAACTTACAGGACGCTTGGATCATATTAAAATGCAAAAGTGTAACTTTTCGAAAACTAATGGAAGGACTATTTCATTAACATAATCTTAATTCCTAACTTATTTTGAACACTTTTGCATATTACTTTTCTTACGTATCTCACACAGGCAAAAAATTAAAGCGCGTTTCTATCTTTTTAGAATACCCCATATAAGACGATACTATCCATAAAATGGTGTAAAATTTTGCATGAGTGCTATACAGGTATTAATAAAATACAGGACCCATGCAAAATAAAATAAATTTATGTTTTATTTTTAATGTTGTGAGTTACAACTACGAACTAGTGTTCGCAATTTTTTCCCTTAAAATGTTCTAGCAATTCTACAGTTTCTCAGATAATTAAAATATATTTTTAAACTTTGTAAGTGCCCTAGAAAAGGTTTTTATAATAATTATTCATCCAGCAAATTTTTATTTTTTTTATTTTCTTGAGGTTTCACTTCTTCCCAATTTCTAAATATTTTTACTCGTATTTTGCTACATTTTTGCCGTTGCCATATCCCATAGCTGCCAACATTTTGCGCATTTTCTGTACCGCAAAAATATTATTGTAAATTTTAGCTTTTTAAATCACCGTAGTCTGCCGATTAAATAAGGCAAAAATTTCTACTAAATTTTTGTGGTACAAGAAAGCGGAAGAGTTGGCAGCTATTCCCTATCCTACGTTATATCTTTTTTTTTTCATTTTCTTACTTTATTAAGACAAACTATCCAAGATTACTATTATAAAAGTTACTTTTATATAAATTTATTAACTAATAGATAGCTGCCCAATTCAACACTTTAGTATTAGAACTAAAAATTAATGGTAAAATTTGTCCTTCTTTAATCGACGAAATGTTAAGCAAAATTTTCAATTTTATTTTACTCGTACAAAAAATCAGCGCAAAATTTGCCTTCTATTCTATGTACTTCCGTGTGAATAAATGAAGTTTTATTTTCTACTACAAACCGAAATTCTGGTGCGAATCATTCATGAAAGTTCATTGACAATTCAGTATTGCTTCACACGTAATATGAACTTAACATGGATAATACTTAACACTAGAACGGCCGTGAGATGTCATTTTGACCGCTATCGTATTCAGTGTTGCCAGTGGGCTATTTTTTATAATTAGATTTCTTGATTGGCACCAATTATTTGAAATGGTATAATTCGCCTCATTTAATGCCATATTAATTAAGGCCAAATCAAGAGGAATTTTTCAGTTTCAAAAAAGGGGTGCCAATCGAGAAGTCTGAATTTTAAAAAAGTAGCCCACTGGCAACACTGACCGTATCAGGGCTGCCACAGTCGACTATTTTGGTATTCTATTCGCACCAACCACTATTTAAAAAAAGAAACAGATTTTGCAGTATATTTCTCTTGCAAATGGTCTTGAATAATATATGTAGTATGTAAACAATTTTTGTTTTGAGAAAGAGGTGTGAGGTAGAATTAAAAAATAGTCGCCAGTGGCAGCCTTGCATATGAATATATTTCGATTCATACCAGAAATTTCATTGTAAAATAAGTTTAAAGATACAAAGAAGAAAAACGTAAAATAAAATTTAAACTGTTTTAAATGAAAATTGGGGTGTGAAATATTTTTATAAAACTTTATTAAAATTCCCGGCCTTCCTAGTGTTAAAACAGATAACTGATAGACATTTCTCAGTTAAAAGTTTTTCTCCATTTATTTTAACCTTTTTAAATTTATAAATTAAAAGCATTATAAACAGCAATAAAGCAACAATTCAAGAAATCGACGTTACTGATACATTCTCAAACTGAAAAACTTATAGATATATCTTTTTAAAAAGTTTTAATGACATAAATAAAAAAATAAATAAAGATACATTTTCTTAACTAATAGATCAACCTTTAAGGAATTGCAGAACTGAACAAAACAAACTGAGAAAAGCACACGTGCTAGGGATCGGTAATGTAGTTACATTTGATTAACAGGTTGCATCGTTACACATTTGCACAGGTAACAGGTTCCAACAACCTGTTACCTAATTATGGTACATTGAATTTCATACATTTTCAACGTTTTCTGGTACTAAAAACCCGTTTTCCATTTAGAGCTAAAACGTTGAAAATTCATAAAATTCTAAGTATATTAACTCAGTAAGTTTTTGTCATAGTAGAAGAACATGATTTTTACTTAGATTTTTATCGTTTGAATACATATGGTGCATGGAAACGTATAATAAACGTAATTTACCAGCAATGTGTGGGTGCTAAACAGATGGATTTTGATACAATGTAAGGGAATATATTGCATGATTTATGTTGGACATTTATGAATAACAAAACAAAAAAATATGTTCTTTTTATCTTTCGAAAAAATATTGTATTTTTATAAAAAATAATGGAAAAAAATTACAAATTAGAAAAAAAACTCTTTTAGTATTTTTATGAATCCTTTTGAGTTTTCTGCAACTAAAAGTTTGGAAATTTCTTTCATATATGCTTCCCATCGGACGATAGTTTTACAACTATACAATATTCATCTGATGGCGAAATTCTCACTGATGATGCATCAAGAATATCATCATCTAGTTATATATACATCATAGACATATATACAATAGATATATGCTCAATAAGCAGTGGTGCAGTCGTAAAAAAAACAGAGGGTATACGTTCAAACAGAGGGTATACGCTCAAGGCAAAGGGTATACCCTATTGTATATATACTATAACTTTCTTGAGAAACAGAGGGTATACGGTGTTCCTTAAAAAAATGCAGACGGTATACGGCGTATACCCCCGTATACCCCCCACTAAATCCCTGTCAATAAGTCAAATTAAAATAGTAGAAAAAATTAAATATAATTTTTTTTTCTAATTCTAGATTTTTGCCTAAACGTTATGACCCAACCACTCAACGGCACTTTGGAGTACCACATGAAGTAATTACCTGTAATTAACAAAAAATAATTTAAATCTTTTATTTTTAGTGCATATATCTTCCAATGTATGATAGTAATGTAAGGGGAAAAGTTTCGAGGAGATTTCTTTAACCCATTAACGACTGAACTTGCGTTTTCGCAACATTATATTTTTTCACCGTTAAAATTAAAATTTTGGATCTCCCACCACTTTTGAAAGAAGAGCAATTTTTATCTTATTTTATAAAGGAATTTGTCTCGTGAAAGAAAGTATATATTTATCTTCATATTTAATGGTGTGACAAGCACTTTCTTGCCACTAAGTCTAGCGATCTAAAAATATGGCAATGGGCGTTAATGGGATAAATTCATAATTTGGGTTATAAAGAATTATTTAAAATTAAAAAAAAAAACCGGATAATAAAAAAGACTGTCAGAATTACAAACATTTCACTTAGAAATATCCCTTCGAGAACTAATAAAATTTAAAAAAAAGAACCTTGGAATTTTAAATTTGGAATAATTTGTGACAGGGTATCTGAACATAGAATGTTTGTCTGCCAGAAAGTTTTCATTATCTTAAAAAGTAACTGTAATTTCTTCTTTCTATACAAAATATCTCATTGTTTTTCATGATTACATAGGTGGTTTACAGATACAGAAGCTTTACATAATAATTAACCCATTAACCGCCAAAACTTTAAGGTTAGGTGTTTCTACTTTTTAGCTGAACGTCGTTTGCCACCACAATCTCTGAAAAATATTTTTCTATTTATATCATCTTAATATTGTATGTCTTTAAATAAGGCCAATTTTTTAATTGAAAAATAGTTGTGGGTATGTAAATAATTTAAATATGTGCATTTATTTTGACTGTTGCGTGAACGCAACTTCAGCCGGTAATGGGTTAAAATATATATTTAAAACATTTGCTTTCTACAAAATGCAAGATTAGTGTTAGATCATAAACCTTTCATGAGTGGAAGGAAAAATCTTATTTGGAACTTTATTTCAGGAGATTATATATTTCATTTGGGAGTCCTTAATTTCGTTCATCCGTTGGCACATATTCTCACATGTACAGTCGTGGGGGAGGGGGGGGGGAATGCATACTTCTCTAGTAAGCTGATGCAGAACAACGTCATAGAAAAATGAAACTTCTAACAATCGATTGGTAATAAAGTCTACTATGAAACACTATGCATAAGTCGGGGTTTGAAGGCCGTCTGTATTTTAAATATTGAGCTAACTGTGTTTTTTCAAATGCATCTTTACACTTTTGGAACTGAATTCATGTTGCATCGATAAATGCAGACAGAATAATTACATAGTTTATTTATTTTATCTAAAATCTTCATAAAGTTAAAAGAAGCCAAATACTGAGAATGTTAATGTTAATTATTTTCGATATAGATTTATGTATATTATCCCAAAATATCATTCGATTGAAATGTTTATTTATTTATTTATTTATTTATTTTGAGAGATACAATTAATAGACACAAACTATGCCTTTTTCAATTCGACAACATAATTTAACTTATAAAAATCATTAATAAATTGATATTAAAAATTATGCATTATAACCTGCAAATTTTCACATAAGCCAGGGTTAACAGTTTGGCCTGTATTTTTATTCAGAAAATCAAATTCGTGCCAGAAATTAAAAATAGTATTTTTTGCTTTATTTAATGACAGAAATTTTGTGACTGCATAAAATAAAGATTCTTCTTTCAAAATTTTGAAATCAAAGTGGGGCCAAACCGGCAATTCTAACATAAACAGAATAGATAGCAATAGAGTTAGAAATTCCAGATAGAAATAGAGAGAAACGAAACCGGTAAAGCGAGTAGGCTTTTTTTTTATAATATGAAACTAGTTTAAAATTTCGGAAATTTTTTTCTCGTTTCTATTTGAATTTTAATGGTACATTTCCTTCTAACATTTTAATTTTAGTAAACTAAATATATCGATAATGTCTTAACATAGTTTCTTCGATAACTGTGTGAAGAGTATTAAAAAAAGTACATGAACTGTACCTTTTTCCGAAATCCTTTGATGGGTGGAACTCAGATGTGGTGCCAGATGATGTCGTTAAGATTTACGAAAATCAAAAGTTTGTAAAAATTTTAGTATGCAGAGATCTTTAAACCATAATACTTATATACTTATTCTTTGAGTAAGTAACCTTTTGATACTAAAAAAGTACAGGGCCATTTTTAAACAATTTCATTTTTACATGAAAGCCTCGACCTTAATCTACTTTTCAACATTCTACTTTTCCCGCTTATAACGAGGTGCTTATATCGTGCAACCAGTTTTTGTATACCAGCCTCATAAGAGTCTGCCATCTCCTGTGCTAAGTACTGCATTGCCGCCGTTTTGACGCCGTTATCGCTGTTTTAGTGTTTACCACTTACACGTAGAGGATCCGAGGTTGGAGACACCGATGAACGTTTATGTATCGATACAGTATAGTTAGTATATAAATACAGTGGTGTCCAAAATTATGAACATTGTTTGAAATTTTCATGTTTTATAACTTTGTGTGCTGATAGAATATATTAATTTTCACTTAAATACAAATGTTTATAGATCAAATTCAAGAAATTTTAATGTAGAATTTAATAAACAAAACTGAATTAAAATATCTGCATTACAAAAAAAAGTTACACTTTACTGTATTCTAAAATACAAACACAATTAATCAGGAATGCTGAAGTGTATTGTAATAAAATCACAATGACTGTTCTGAGAACCAATCAAATGTCAGTAACCAAACTGTAGTATGTTTTTATTTGTAAAAACGGTATTTTGCTGGAATGAATTTTACAGAAGGGTGAATACTAGTGTAACTAAATAAAATAATTTTTGTTTATGTATTTCTATTTTTTCTTAAGGCAAATAATTTAAACCTTTGCTCTCGAGGGCTCCGGAGCGGAGACATAAACTTTCTTTGCAAAATCTGTTTTTGGCACCAGTAATAAAGGAAAATTAAATGTACCTTATTTAATCAGATCATTTTTTTTAATTGTATACTTGAACGAAACTTCTTTTAAAAAAGTGGTGCCGATCGAATAAAATTTGTGTAAGAGACGCCGAGCGCAAAGATTAAAGCAATGTCATCTAAATCAAAAACTGATTGGACACCTAAAAAAGGAATAAGAATTGTCATATTGAGAGAAAATGGTCTCTCTTATCCTGAAGTTGCAAGACAGGTTGGTGAATCAGTCACTTTATCTGTCGTACAAAAGTTGTGCTTACGTTATGAAGAAACTAAATCTGTGATAAATAAGGCAAGATCAGGCAGAAAAAAATGCACAAGTGCTTCTGACGATAGAAAGATAAGAAGGCTATGTCTCAAAGATAGAAGAATTTAATCAGATGCTGTTGATTGTGAAATGAATGCAATGGGTATTTCAGTTAGTTCAAGGAAAATAAGGAGAGGATTAGCAGGTTTTGGACTGAAAGGTAGAATTACGTGGAAAAAACTATTTTTAAATCTTCAACAACGCAAGAAACGAGTTCAGTGGGCAAAAGAACACATTACCGTATATACTCGCGTATAAGTCGACCCTAAATTCGAGAGGAATAACAGACTGAATACCACTATTTAAAAAAAGTTATCGTCGTCTTACCTAAATGCAGAATTTGCTGATATTAAATAAGACGAAGGTGGCTACGAGAAAATACTGGTATGCAACATATTTTTCCCACGAATTTAGGGGTCGACTTATATGCGAGTATATACGGTAATTCTTCAGAAAATCAGTGAAAGGAAATAATCTGGAGTGATGAGAATAAAATATCGCCATTTGGAAGTGATGGGCGAAAATATGTGAGACGTAGATAGTCCAAGTGCCGACAGCACAAAAACATATGTTATTAAGCAGCAAGAAAAAACTTTTAATTTAGAGGAGAGTGGAAGTAGGGGAATATAATGATCCATGTCTGCCGGTAGTGAAGTGTTGCATAAGCCAAAAACTAATACCTGCATTGGTTGACTCGTAGGTTTATTATTGTTATTGTCCTACAACTATCTTTCATGCTTTCATGCCTTTTTTTGCAGGACAAACACAATTATAAATCTATTAGTCAAACACTGGTGATATTAATTTTTGGCTTGTATACCACTTCACTTCCGGCAGACATGGATCATTAGATTCCTCTACTTCTACTCTTCCATAAAAAAGGGTTTTTCTTGTCCTTGATAACATAGGTTTCCGTGCTGTGGGCTCTTGGACTAAGAGTAAGAAGAATAGCCACATCCTGATTGCATTGAAGCAACTACATGTATGTAAATGGTGTCAACTATGTCTGTAGATGGTTTGGGCCGCATTCAAGTGATTGATAGCATTTTGAATGCCAAAAAATACATTGAAACTATCCTGGAGCCAAAATTGATAACTTCCATCAGAGATCTCTTCCCCAATAAAACAACATATATCTTTCAGCAGGATTCAGCTGCATTCCATACGGCAAAAATATGCAAAGAATGGTTTAAAAATAAAAGCATACAATTATTACCCTGGCCAGGAAACAACCCTGATCTGAATCCTATAGAAAATTTGTGGCGACGTTTGAAAATCCTGGTACAAAAAGAGCGTCCACCTGTTAAAACGCAACTTATTGAAGCTATGTTTGATTCTTGGCATCATGTGATTAAAAAGGATGAACGCCACACACTAGTTCTCTCAATGAAAAGACGCTGTGAAGTTGTAATAAAAAACAAGGGTTATCCTACTACATATTGAATGTGTAAGTGTAACTTTAAAATACAATGAAATCTATGATAGATCTTATTTTTTATTTTTTGTAGTCGTAACTTTTTTTTGTAATGCAGATATTTTAAATATGATTTTTTAAATTAAATTCTACATTAAATTTCCTTGAATTTGATACAGAAACATTTGTATTTAAGTGAAATTTATTATATTCTTCAAGCATACAAAATTATAAAACATGAAAATTTCTAAAAATGTCTACAATTTTGGCCACCACTGTGTGTGACAGTCATAAGGCGCAACACTCAGGGGGTTTCTCGGGAAAATAAATCACAATGCTTACGCTACAGTTTATAATCGGATAAATGCCCTTCTCTGGCAAGCGGCTGAGTAGCATGGTCGTCAGCAAACGGGATTTGAGATTTTTCTTTGTCACTTCGAATCCTGCTCGGCCTTTTTTTCGGAACGAAAATTTCCATCAATTATTTTCTAACCGCAATTGAAAAAATATGTATAATAATGGAAATTTACGAAAAATATAAATTATGTGTACCTTTTGTAGCGTATAAGTGCATTTTTAACAATAGAATTTCGCATAAATACATAAAAAAAAATAAAAAAAAAATGTAGGCATGGTTATATGTTTATGAATTATTATTAATTATGAATATTGATGTATATCTAATATTATTTTTAACAGAGAAATAAAATGCATGAACAAATATATTATTTTCATTTTGCTTACTTATGCAAATACTTTAAATATTTCATGGTTTATTAAAAACATGCTTTTATATTTTTCATATGATTTTTTATAGCCTGGGATTCTTGATTTTTAATTTGAATAAGTGCCTACGTAGTGATTTTTTTTAGCATTTCAATTCCCCCCCCCCTTTTTAATACGTTTATATAATGCAGTTATTGTATTTATATAATTCAGTTTAATTGAATAAATACTGTTTTAACTGTGGATCTTTGCATGTTTATATATTTAATGAAAAGTAAAGATAAAATAAATAAATAAATAAATAATAATAATAAACTAAAAAAAAGTCAATTGGAACTTTATAGACCATAAAATTACGCTAAGTTTAAAATTTACTTGAAGTTATTTACATAAATAAGCTTATATTCTTCACATAATCATTTAAATTACGGTGAAATAAATTAAAATACGTTATATAAAATTATAACATTCTGCTTACTTTTTAAATTGTAACTTTTCGATTACCGTAATAATTTATATATGTACCACTTTTTAACAACTAGCTTTTTAACATTTGAATTTTTTTAATCTTGCAGTGACGGAACAGTGACGAAGCAGTTGGCCGATTGTCACCACCAAATTTTAATAGTATTCCTTGCCTTTAATAAATCTTAGAAATGCTGTCCTGAAATTAAACGAGGAATACTAATAAAATATTGTGGTGTCAATTGAACCTCTGGTGCTACACTATTCCATCATTGATCTTGGATTCTTATGCTTACAGTTAGAATAACTGTCTATGTGCTTAAAAATAAGTTCTAAAAATAAATTGAATTGCTGAAAATAGTTATTAACACGTTGAACAGTATACTCGTAGCTTTAATATTCACACCACTACTTTAAAATAAAAAAAATTTCGCTTCATTAGTAAAGCGATCGCTTTACTAATACAGCGAAATTTCGCACTTCGAAATCAGTTGTTTGGAAATTCACCTTTCAGAATTTGTGGTGGCAAACGAATTTCAAGAAGAAATATGAAAATTCTTACTTTTCACGGCAGTGTGCGTGTTAAGTAGGCAATAACTACAAAATCAAGAATCTGGAAAAAAAAATTCAAATTCAAAACGATATTTTTACAGAATCATGAAATATTTGAGATATTTGCCTAATAAAAAAAAAATAAAAATAATATATTTATTCACGATCAGTGATGGAACAGTGGCTCAGCCAGTTGAGCGATTGTATACCACTAAATTTTTATAATATTCTTCGCCTTCAAAAATCTCAGAAATTCTGTCTGAAGTTAGATGAAGAATACTAATAAAATTTTGCGGAGTCATTCGATTTTCTCCTGCTTCACTGCTCCATCACTGACGTATTAATGTCAAGTATTTTTATTTATTTCCTGCGAAACATCGTAGATTAATCATTTAAATAACTGTAAATAATTTGAAATAACAACAAAAAATTTCTGGTCTATAGATATATAAACTGAGTTTTTTTTTTCATTAAATATTTAAGCATGCAAAATTTCATAGATAAAAATGCATTTATATACTACAAAATAAACATTTAATTTATATTTTCTGTAAAGTTCAAGTATTATGTGTATTTTTTCAATTGCGGTTCAAAAATAATTGATGGAAATTTTCGTTTCGAAAAATAAGTCCCAGTGGGATTCGAACTGACAAAGAAAAATCTCAAATCTGGTATGCTGACAACCATGCTACTGAACCACTTATCAAAGAAGGAAATTTATCCGATCATAAAGTATAGCGTAAACTTTGCGACTTATTTTCTCGAGACCCCTTGGTGTTACGCCATATGGCTGTCATATATTTATTTATATGCCAACTATATTGTGTCGATACACAAACGTTCATCGTATGCGGTGACTCCAACTTGGAACCCTCTCCTTGTAAGTTACTTATTTAAGTGCAGGAACAAGTGATAGTAACTTGACGCTATGTCAGCTCTATACGGAAGGTGAAAAAGTTGTTTCCAAGCATATGATGGGATGTAATACTGACTTTAACCCTTGCTTAGCGGCCGGTGACTACCACTGTGTGGCGTTTTACCTGCACAAAAGGAAACACCTTATGGTCGGCGTTGCAACGACGATGACGATGTCAAAACGGTGGTAGTAGAGTGATTAGCACAGCTAGCGGTGGATTTGGATAGTGTACAGAAGCTGGTTCTACAATATGGTTAGCGTCTTATTATGGGCGTAAATTATATCGAAAATTAGATTAAGGTTCTAACTTTCATGTAAAAATAAAATTGTAAAAAATATGACCTTCTGTTTTTTAATAGCAAAACGGCACTTTTTTAAAAGACACCCCTCGAAGCCTTTAATAGCGGACGTTATTAATACCAATAACATTTTTATATGATAATTTATGGCTATTAGTGCGTGGGTAACTTTTACTACCCCAACTGTACTTCGTACATTTTATTCTCTGTCCCTTTTAATATCGTAAAAAGATAAAGAATATTTTAACATTTCGATAAACCATATCTCTAAAAAGAAAAATGATTAAACCGAATGTCATAAAATGCTAGCGTTAAGGTGATAAAAAGTTCATAAATTGACACATAATTTCTTTTGATTTACCAAATAGATAGCAATAAAAACCGATAATTCCTAATATAATCTAATCAGTGTTGCCAGATTGGGGGACTTATTTGTCCCCAGATTGTTGATTGTCACCGCTTTTTTGAAATAGAAGTATTGGGCATATTTGAAGATAGATTAAAAATTCTGAAAAATAAGGCAACTTATACTATTTTAAAAAAGTGGGGACAATCAAATAATCTGAATTTAAAAAGTATCCAATCTGGCAACACTGAATCTAATTAACAAATACAAAATGTAGTTTTAAAATATCTACTTCGTGTTTTCACGGAAATTCCCATATATTACATATTCTATTCGACAAAACTCTAAAAAGGTCATTTTTAATCGTAAAACGGAAAATACGGCAGCACAGTTACTTGAAAATCTGTAATTTCATGGGTTGGGTTGGGTTGATTTTTGACGGCCAATTATGTACACGAGGGATATAGGCCCGGGGGGAGTGCCCTCCGTGGGGGTCTTTCTAAGGGAACCTAATCCGTATTAACGCATGGAAGATCCACGGCTCGAAGAAAACCACGAAAACTCCGAACGATTAGGCCGACGGGCGCGATTGGGATCGAACCCAGCACCTCCCGTCTACCAGCTTCGAGAGCAGAACCTCTCGGCCACTGGTGGGGCCCGTAATTTCATGGAATTTCCGTAAAATCACATTTTATATTGGAGAAATTCCAGTTATTTATTACTTTAGTCTGAAGAATTTTGAGTGCTTTGAAGAAAAATATGCAAATTTCTCCTTATGCAAAATGAAAAATATGCAAATTCCGTAATGAAGCAGAAAAAAAAATTCTGGAAGCACAAATAGTCGTATAATTTCATTAACCACTGCTTATATTACTTTTAGCTAATACTTCGGAATTATGTGCAATTAAATGAAAGACGGATAAATCTGATCGCAAAATTGATGCCTGCCTTATAGTGCGCTGCAGAATTTCCCAGAATTATTTTACGATTTTGTTTCCTGAGTGTGAATCTTCTTTAACGCCTTGAGGGGCGGTGGAATGTGTCCCACCTACGGTTAATGAAGGTTTGCACCGGAAAACCGTCATCACATTCTACCGTCCAACTCTGGTGGGGAAAAGTTGCAAAATTGTTTTCCTCTATTTTACAATATTTTATTTGAAGATTGCGGTGTGATTTCGACATTACAGAAATACAATTACTTGCCCCTGAAAAGGTTAAAACCCCATTCCCTTAAAAAACAATTTCAACCTTTTCAGGGGAAAGGCACTTTTATTCACGAAATGCTGAAATGAATGTATGACACAGAATTTATAAGCAAATTTATTTCAAAATAAGCAAAAGCTTTTGTTAATGTACTTGGGACACCCAACCAGGACGCCAACCGCGAGGTTAATGAAATTAATGTCCTGGCGGGAAAAAAGAACGCACCACTATCCAGCTCTACCACAGCCCGAACGGACCCGAACAACGGCAACATTAGAACTTACTAAAATGAAGCAATGGCATATTCAAATATGCTAATAAATAGAAACTCGCTATGTTACAAAAAAAAATACAAAATACGCATGTTTAAGGTAGCCATGCAACAAAATAACAAAAATGATGGTTTACAGGAATGGTTACAGATGGTTTACAGGTTACGATCATCAACTAAAATATAGACCAAATAACATTAAAACAGGATTGCCAACACGGCCTGAAATGTTTATAGGTAACCTACAACTTATGAAGAACTTCATAAAAAGAACACTGAAGTACACTGAAATGACAACATACTGTAAGGCAAGCATCAATGTTCAAGGTCCATATCACAATGGGATTAAGTATATGAAATGCCCAAAGCACCACAGAACAGAGAGAGAGACACGTTGTAAATTAAAGTCACTTGAAATGCTGGTACTTCTCAGACATTAAATATGTTGACTTTTCCAAAATGTTCCTCAACAAGATATATATTTGTATCAAAGTTATTGAAAATCAAGCTCAGTGTTCAATTGCACATGCTACATTGAATCAAAAGACAATGTTCTCAATTTCTAACGCAATTCTAGCTAATTACAGCCTCAGAATTTATACATAATAAACGAATATAATTCGTTTAAAGAATTGTATATATTGCAAAGTTTCTTATAATTGTCTTTGTCAAAGATTACTCTCCTGAGATTTTGCCTGATGCTTAACGAGTTGTCAAAGTTGAAGAAATGTGGGACAAAAGGACAGCGTCCATACAAATAATGCAGTACATTACCCACTGTGCCACAGTCACAAAGTGCATTTCTTCTCTTTCCAATCCTAAAAAGGAACTCTAAGAAACTACCATGTGCTGTTATAAAATACTGCATAACTTGACTCGTACACACATAATCGGTATTTACTTTCCTGATAACCTTATAGGTGTCTCTACACTTTTTACTTGATGTCCATTCTTCCTGCCATTGTCTAATGGTATTCTCACTACAGATTCTCTTAACTAAAGAAATTGGAAATAATACATCAGCAGTTATGTCAGCCATTGATGAATCTGTTGCCCCTTTCGCCAAACGATCTGCTCTTTCATTCCCCACGTTTCCAACGTGTGCTCTGGTCCATCCAATAGTGACCATTTTTTCCTGATGACTTTTCATATTATCATAGATTTCTTTAACAATGGCGTTTGCAGGAAAGTTTCTCTGTATAACCAAAGTTGATGCTCTATTGTCAGTAAAAATGACAGCACTGTTATAATTCGAGTTTATTACCCAATCTACTGCATACTTTATCGCAGTCCGTTCAGCTTGATATATGCTATTTAAAATATTTAAAGAGATCTTATAATCCAAGATACATTCACCATTTACAAAAATTGTGTATGCGGCGCCTACTCCACTGGCCATTTTTGACCCATCTGTATATATTAATGGCATGTTAATTCCCTGATATTCACGACTATCCTTATCTGTGATATAAATGTTACTGAGAGCTCCATAATCTGGGTAGTCTATTGTCACCAAGTTGATCATAATATTATCTTTCTTGATCTCTGTTCCATTCTCTATGATACTGGCATTCCCATGAATAGTTCTATATTTCACCACAGAATGTTTGAGTGAAATGTGTAATGGAGCAACACCAGCCAATACACACAAAGCGTCCGTAGAGAAAGTTTTATATGATGTAATAATTGATAATAATCCAAGCCTCTGGCATGAACTTAATTTATTAAGTGCATCCACTTTCAAATCTGGAAACCAAATTTCCGCACCATATGTTATCTGTTTTTCTATCACAGAATTATACCAAATCTTTCTATATGATGCTTGTAATCCCCTATCTCTCTGCACTGTTTTCTTTATGTTTGAAGTAAAATTTCTCACCCCCTCTCTTACTTTCTCAAGGTGTCTAATCCAATTTAATTTACTGTCAATAGTTACACCGAGGTATACAACTGAGTCTTTTACGGATATCGATGATGTTCCAATCTTGAAAATAGGATGCCTGTTTTCTAACAAATACCTGCCAAATAAAATACTTTCGCATTTTTCCTTGCTTATTGTTAAATGTAAATTATCGCAGATCTCTGCAAACCATGCTATGCGTTTGTTCATTTCTTCTTCTAATTCTTTTCTTGTGTCTGCACCTGCAAAAACTACGAAATCGTCAGCGTAGGATAATATATTGCCATGTCTTAATCTATATCTCTTCAATAGGTAGTCTGCAACGATCAACCAGAGAAGTGGACCAAGGCAACTTCCCTGGGGACAGCCTTTAAATAATATATACCAGATAATTCCATACGTGAAACTAAATCCTATTCTTCTACGTGATATATAATTTTTCAGAATATTCTTTAAGTATTGAGCTATTGGTAACCTATCTATCAACATAGTCAATATCTGCCAATCCACCGCATCAAATGTTGCCTGTATATCAACCGACGTCATTGCAAAATATTTATAATTATACAGATTTATGCGAATTCTTTCTCTTAGATCCTCCAAAGCTGTGATAGTGCTCCTTCTTTCTCTGAATCCATGTTGACCATTATCCCAAAATTCTTCTTTTTCCAGTTTCGGCATAATCCTAATTTTAATTAACCGTTCAAGGAGCTTACCAAAAATACATAACAAAGTTATCGGTTGGTATGACCTGGCAGACCTACCATCTTTGTTCCTTTTACGGAAGAAAATCACCTTACCAGATTTCCATGCCTCTGGGAAGTGACCATGTTTCAGACATTTTCCAAATAGTTTCTTGACATAATTCATATTGGTTCTACAAATATTTTTGACAATCAAAGCATCTAAGTCGTCTGGTGCACACAGCCTGGTGCCTTATTATTTTCTTGTTTGCTCATTACGTATTTCAATTCTCTCGTTGTTACCTCCATAAATCCATCTTCTTCGATCTTATCCGAGATAAACTCATAAATATTCCCCGGAACTTCGTCAATACCAAAGTGCTCTGCCATCAATGTCCTTGCCACATCATCATATGTATCAAAGGGTTGTGATTCTTCTAATCTGGTAAATATGAAGTCTCTACATTTCTTCGTCTTACCAGAAATATACTTGTATAAATTTCCAAACGATTGATTTGTCTTCTGACAAAAACTTTTCCACGATTCTCTTTTAGCGTTCTTCACATTTCTATTGTATTCCCTTTTATATTTCTTATAGGTTTCTCTCATATCTATATCTTCCGGATTTTTAACACACCTTCTATACATGGCAGCAACTCTGTTTCGTTCGATCCTTAACTCTTCTGAATACCATTTCACCGTTGGTTTATGTGATAGACTTCCTTTCCTAAAGCATCCCCTTGTGATATCGGACACCTCTTCCACGAATTGATTCACATGTTTTTCCAAGTCTTCTGTATTCTTAATTTTCAGGAGTTCGTTCAACCAGTAATCTTCCTTTTTCTTAATATTATCATTGAATTTTCTGAAACTCTTATTTTTGGTCTTGTATCGTTGATTCGTCTTATTAGAGGCAACGTAACCCAGAGAATATCTTATATATCTATGGTCACTGAATGAGTAATTCTTTTCGTCGACATACCAGCTTTCAATCTTTCCACAGATCTCGAGACCTCCCAATGTTAAATCGGGTCTACCCTTCAGCGAACCTTGAACAAATGTATGAGCGGCATCAGTATCATTTATAATCCGCAGATCTTTCTCCAAGAGATGTTCCAGGATCACATCAGTTCTCACGGATTGATAAGTATATCCCAAGTCCAGTAATGGAACATTAAAGTCCCCTGCTAATAGTACTTTGTCAAAATTCTGGAAATGTTCGCCAATATCTTCAAAGTCTTTATCTATATTTCCGCTTGGGGGAGAATATTGCGAACCAATGAAAACTTTATCATTATTTACATTTAAAGATACAAACACAGCATTATCTAATACCAAATTACTGATCGTGGCATATTCCCTATTAGTAAAAATGACAGCAGCATTAAATGAGTTAGAATAAAAGATAATCCATTCTGGTGGAATACCAGGGGCAGTACCATCAAGAATGTAAGGATCCTGGCATAAAATTATATCAATGTTATTATTAATAGCATAGTTACATAAAGCTTCATTTGCATCATTACAGTGGTGAAGATTAATTTGCAACACATTCAAATTACCAACAGAGGGGCCACCAAGCGTGCCCTTAACTACGGTTCGGCAATAGTCCATCCCTATAACTCAGGAAGACTGGACAACCACTACTATCTGCCCTGTGACTACATTCTCCAGCAGCATCGTTGAAATAGCAATTGGCGCAACATAAGGTTTCCGATTTACAGTCTTTCAACACATGGTCTCCGGCACATTTTACACAATGGGTTGCTTCACTACATTTATTTGCCATATGCCCAAATTTTTGACACTTGAAACAACGCGTGATTGAGATAAACTCAACCACGCGGTATCTTTCAAAATCAATGCAGATGCGGCGGAGTCCAAGGAGGGCCTGTTTGCTGTCGGCATCCACATCTAACAACCAGTTATTCTTTCCTTGTTTCGTTTGTATTTTTCTTATTATTCTTACTTCAGCATCCGACTTATATAAAAATCCTTCAATAAGAGAACGTGTAGTACCCTCAAGATGAGCAGTCAACAGCCTTTCTTTAAAACTGCCACTAGATATATCTGCATCCATTCCCCGCAAAAACCTCTCAACCTCTCTCCCAACCTCCTCCTCATCTAACTTTGTGTCCACACTTAGGATCAATACTCTGTCCCTTCGCCTAACCGGTACATTTACCTTTGCCATGTTCTTGATTTCTCGTGCCTCCGTTAGCGAATCTTTCATTATCTCAACTTCTTTTTTATTACGATATTTCAGAATAACCTGATTAGATTTTGTAACAATTACGTCATTAGGGGTCGGGAGATCACTTCTGCCTTTACAAATTTCCTTAACTTTATCCTTAACCACATCCATATCCTGATTCTCAGTATTAGGGGTTATTATTACAGAGAATTCCTCCCTTCTCTTCTGTTGTGTCTCCTTTTCCTTGACCGGCATCTCATCAACCAAGTCAATAGATGGTCTTGTGATTTTCTGCGCCAGGTCACTCAACATCTTTGTATATTCATCTCTGTCCTCCAATCTTGTTTTCATCACTTTACTCTCCTCACTAATTTCGGTACATTGTTTAAGTAGAAAATCCATGGCCTTCTTTATATTTGCCACTAAAGGCATCGTAATTTTGTGATCCTTTGATCTTTTATATTCCAATAGATCCATAATCTTAGCATGCATATCTATTAGCAGTGTTATAAATTTCTTTCCCTCAACCTCTTTGATCCATTTATCTACATCATCATTAGCCATAATTACTCCGAAAGGCACCAAAAGTACTCTAAAACACAAGAAGAACCAAGACAAAACACACCAAATGACCCTCTACCCTATGAAAACCAAACTACCGACGATCCACCAAGGGCCGGTAACAGTCAGAATAAACTTTCACCTTATGTAGTACGGAACAATGGTCTGAAACAAACCTATTGATCCAACCCAATGACAAAGTAGACAGCCTAATCCAATCACCAATGAATATCCACTAGAAATCAGCCAATTAATCATACAATACTACAGATACAAAAAAAGTCCCTACTCATGTGACACAAACTGATAATGACACAGCTCAGTAACCGGCCTACCAACAAAGGACGCCACAGTTAGACAAGCCAGCACAGTTAGACCAATAATATTACTACTAATAATCAAAATCACCGAGGTAACCAATATATACAAAAATAATTTATCAACTAAACTAATAATACTGCAACCGATTCAACCCTAACTATGACAACTCCATTAGTAACATAAACACTATATACTCAATAAGACCAAAAGCAAGATTGCCCATGAAAAATTTAAAAGGCTCCAACCCTGACACGTGATCGCAAATAAACCAAAAGGATCCACAATTATAAACGGTACTCCAAAGATGCGAGAGATACAACTAAACCAGTAACAGAACTAGACAACGCGCAAAACACAAGTAACCAGATAAAAATAAATACTGAAAGACAGCACACAAACTACTCAACACAACACAGCTACAAAATGGCCACCATAACAAATGTAGACGAAATGTGACCCGCCCATAAGCAAAAACTTGAAAAATAGATAATTGCTAAATAAATACACTACATAGAAAACTAATACAGCGATAAGAAAGAGAATGTAAGTATACTTCTTTACAGAAAAGGTTTAAACAGTTAAATGAATAATTAATATAAGAAAATAGCAAAAAAAAAAGTCACTTAAACATGGCGTGTCTACCGGCGAGCCGGATAGAAACGAAAAATATCAAAGTTAAATTAAGTAAAGAAATAGTTTATAAAATTAAACATAAATTTTATCAGATAAGTACATTAACATATATAAAAGAAATATGCCACAAAATCAGAACTGGATCAGATATTTACCGATAAAAAGAACTTTAAATCAGGGGCTTAAAAAAATGCACACGACAACAATGGTGGACCTTTTTCCTATTTCTTGTTAATGTACTTAATAAAAGGGAAATTTTCATTCCAATATTCTGGTGCGAATGTGGCATTTAAGTATTAAAATTAGGTGGTCCAAAAATGAACCACCGCCGTTTAAGGGATTAAAGAAGGGTTGCCAGTTTGGCCTCCATTTTTATTCGGAAATTTCGAGTTAATACCAGAAATAAAGAATAGTATTTTATGCTTTATTTAATGAGAGACATTGAGCGATCACAGAAAAATATCATTTTTCTTTTGAAATTTCCGGTGTGAATTTGAAATTTTCGGATTTAAAGCGGAGGTCAAACTACCAACCCTATTTTAAAGTATTTCTTGAATGCAAAGAATCGAATTAATTACACACAAACATACACCTGTATACGCGTCAGTAGTAGTTCGTCAGGGGGGTTCACAATCACCTCTGTATTAGAATTTTAGCATATAAAATTTGACCTTATTTAATCGTGTGGTGTTCTATGATTAAACAAAAATCAATTTATTTTACAAAAATACTGGTAGTAAACTGATTGAGAACTCCTTGAAGATCCGCTACCGACACGTGCATTCATAAATTTACGAAACATTTTTTTGTATTCTTTGTATGACTTTCGCAACCAAAATTAAAACTTTTCCATATATACCGTTTAGAAGAAATACACGAAATTAAACTCTTTTGTAATTTGAAATTTTAATTTAGATAGGATAAGAATTTTAAAACTGCGACTTACGGATAAAACGTTTAATTTTCAGACATGAAACCTGTCTCTATGTTTTTCAATAAAAAGCTTTTTTGCTAGATAATTAACGGCAAAGGTTTCAGAGTAGCTTTTATGTTATTTAGATAAAGCACGAAACATTCACTGGTACAGAAACAATTTCGTACAAAGTTAATATAATATCTTTTTTTTTTATTTTGTTCAATATAAAATGCCTTCTGCATGTTCTGAGCATAAAAGTAATTAAAAGGATACAAATAATTACTATTTATACTTTCCGAAAAAATATTTTAAAAAACATTCTTCTATAATTACTTAGTCTAAAATCCAACTTTAAGCAACGATATTTAAAAAATATTTCAGGGAATTTATTATAAATAGTAAAACCATTTCGAAGTGCCTTGAGCGCTATCACTTATTTTAATAAGATGAAACTTATTTTAATTAACTTCCTATTTTTTCATGCGCAGTTAAAGAAAATTGTGTTTATTTTTTAAAGGACTTTATAACAAAAGTCATTTTTAATCGTTTAAAAAATACCAGTCATAAACGCGAATTAAATTGAAAGGCTTTTACTCTGTAAAAAGAGATAAATGTTTCTTATTACACGAAAATATAATATAATGACGAACTAAAATATAACATAAAATGATCCGAGATTCTCGTGAATACAAAAAGCTCTCTTTATTTTTAGAAATTCCAGAAAGATATATACTTTTAAGATTTAGAAAAACATTTTATAAAATCAAATTGTCTTTTGTTGCCAGAGATTTTTAAAACATTTTCGAGTAGTTTTTATAGTGTAATAATCAGTTTTATAAAACCAGAATATTGGTTTTTGCTGTTATATGAATTGCCAATTAAGCATTTTCAGCGGCGTAATTGAATTTATACATGCAAGAATAAAAAATAAATAACGATTTTAATGTTAAGGTTGGTGCTGTTAATTTATTATTTTTGTCTCTTAACCGTTAAATGCATAGTGTTTCATTTTTATTCTATTCTTAGCGACCAGTATATTTATATAGACATATTAATCCCGTAAAATATTCAAAAGTTTAAAATTAAAATCTATCTTAAAATTTTTCTCTCTAATCTTTAAGGTAAGAGTAAGAAACATAGTTCTAAAAGAATAATTTATGCAATTAAGGATTAAGTTTTACAAAATAAAAAATTACATAAAATAAGGTATTTAGATTCATACTTATTAAAATAGTTACTAATTTGCAAAATTTTAGTTTTTACTTGCAGATGTACAACATAAGCAGACACATGCAGATATGAATCACTATGCATTTAAGGGTTAAATGCATAGTGATGAATACCAGCATAAATTTTTATTTAACTCTTAGCAAGCACTATAGTTATTTAGAAATATTAACCCTCTAAAAATTACAAAAATATGCTACTAAATAAAGTTACAAATCTATCTTAAAATATCTGGTGTCTAAACTTTAATATAAAAATAAAAAAACACAATTCTAAAAATATCAGTCGTGTATTTTAGGGTTAAGTTTTACCAAATAAAAATTATATAAAATAGGGTGTTTGGATTCATACTTATTAAAATATTTATTACTTTACAATATTTTAGTTATGGCAGCAGTTTTTACATGTTTTGCAGAGGTGCAACATAAGAAAAATTTGACGTATTATACGAAAAATTTATCTCTGATTTTTATCATTATTCTTCCTGTGTAATAAATCTTTCTGAGAATCATATATAATTTCTACGAAACAAAATAAAAAATCATGCATTTAAGGGTTAAAACTACTTGTATTCAAAAGACGGACAAGTGAGAGCCTTGCGTAACGGTACATCATATATGAAATCTTACATCTTCACTAATGTAATAATTTTGAAATTATATTTCTGTTGCTTATTTTTGAAATTCATTTTGGTTAGTAACCCTTTCAGGGGCAAGGTATTTGTATTCATAAAATGTTGAAATAATTTATTGACATCAGTATTTACAAGATATTAATTTGTAAATAAGTAAATGCATATTTTCGCGCACTTAATAAAGGTGAAATTTTCATTATAAAATTCCGGTGCCGATGTGGCAATTAAGGATTAAAATTATGTGATGCCGTCACGGCATCACCGCCCTTCAAGGGGTTAACGCTGCCGCCGCGAGCGACCTTTTCATTTTATTGGATAAAACCGCTGCTTATTTTTGCTTTTTTTTTAATTCAATTGTTTTATTCCCACCACTTTTTTGAAGTAGTCATAGTGGCTTTATTTAATTACAGACTAAATAATGCAAGACTAAGTCGAATTATACGCTTTTAAAAATGTGGTAGGAATAAAGAAATCTGAATTTTAAAAAAGTATCCCACTGGAACGCGAAAATAGCGTTCCCCGCGAAATTGTATAGAATATCTGAAACGCAATATGAGCATTTCCTGCGGCTGGATGGTTATGCTAAAAAAATATTTAAGCTTATGAGATAAACTTTCGCGTAATGAAGAGGTTTTATATCTATGAGGTGTAATTTTTTTCGAAATTTAACTTAAACGTGATTGACACGTATCCTATCGTATGGATTCTTTATTTGGCTAGTGAATAAATCTTAGACAGAAAAATTTAAAGCAAGTGTCACTGGATGGAAATTTAAATTTTGACGCGTTCCGCTAAAGTTACTACAGCAAGATCTTAGAAAGAAAACGTAAAATTTTTTTGTGAGCAATTAATTTAGGAAACAATGAACGCGTTTAACCCTTTCAGAGGCAAGATACATCTATTGCTTAAATGTGAAAATGATTCAATGGCACCGGAATTTCATAACAAATTTATATGAAAGTAAGTAAAAGCTTTACTTTGCGTAAATTATACAAAGTAAAATTTAATTTCTGAACTCTGGTGTCAATGTGGCATTTAGGAATTAAAATTAAGTGGTATATATAATATGCCGGTGCCCTTCAAGGGGTTAACAGAAATCTCCAATACCGAAATTCCAAGACACTGTAATTCAATATATACAAGGTCTGTCCTGAAAGTAATGATTCTCATTCCATAAAACTCGTTTATTTGAAGATAATTTTACAGACACTTAACATTCTTCGAAATAGCCTCCTCCTGCATTAATACACCGTTGTCAACGACACTGTCATCCATTTATACCCGCCTGGAAGTCTTCAACTGGAATGCTGTTCAGAATGCGCGTTACGTTCTTCTCCAAGTTCCGCAGATTGTCAAAACAATGACCTTTGAAACTGGATTTTAACCGAGGGACTAGAAAAATGATCGGCGATGATATATCGTGGTTGTACGGTGGTTGGGGCAACAATGCGATGCTGTGTTTTGCGAGGAACGAGTCTCTTTGAAGGATATGTTTGAACCAGCTTGGCACAAATTTTACGGATTTGAAATTCTTCCCTGACGATTTGATGCACAATCGATTTTGTAAGTCTCAACGTTTACGCAATTATTCGGACACTCATCCGACGATCAGCGTCCAAAATGGTTTAAAGTTAGCGACATTGTCTGAAGTTTGAGAACATGATGGAACATGCAGCGCGTTGTTCGTATTCGAGATACTCTCTGCCGTCTTTGAAGGCTTTGTGCCACCTAAATACATGAGTCTTGGACAATAAATCATCATTCCCGTAAACATCTTGTACCATGGCAAGCGTCTCAGCAGCCGAATTGTTAAGTTTTACACTAAACTTTATGGTGTTTCGTTGTTCGATACTTCGCTGTATTCTGAACACGTAATGCTCTTTCAAACACGTGTCTCCTTCACGAGCGATCCGTGTTCTGCAAAGGCTGAAGGCCAACTGACATCCACCAGACCTTGTAGCTGACAGTCCCCACCATACGTACCGCCTGCAAACTCCGTCTGTTCGGTCTTCTGCGCGGCGCGAAAAATTGAGTCTCATTACTTCCTGGGCAGAGTACTTTATATAGAGTGGTAGATATACAAGCGGTGTTGTACTGATTGCTGGTTAAAGTTTGGAGAGTAATATAACTTTTCGTGTTAGGTTATTAATAAAGAATAATGTTAAGCTTAGTGAGATATTGTTCAGTTAAAAGTAACTAGCTCTATGTATAACCCCCTTGACGCGGTGAAATTAAAGGCTCTTTAGGGGATTTGCTTTAAAGAAATGGAAAGTGTTTATATAAATCCAATTACAGTAAATTATTAAATATATGTTAAAGTAGAAAACTGTATTTTTGTTTCGTTTAGTACTATGATATCAAAATCATATAATAACACAATTTTCCTTTTCTTTTAGTATATCCTAAAACCGCTCCTTTTCATTGAATTTAAAGTGCAACTCCATCCAAAGTCATCTACACGTATCTAAATAAACTTTTAGCATAACCGCTTTTATTTAAATACATTCCCTACCTTTAAAATTCGCAATTGACATAAAACCCCTCTTAACTTAGCCGTTATAGAACCATCTGCAAGGTCTGAGTTTTGATTCATTTTATATGAACCGTTCCATAACCATATATGGTTATCGATAATGGGCCGCTTTATCTGAGCCGCGTGCTAGCTAAGCAAAAATATAATCATATCCTTATTTGTTTTGCAAGTCTGCGATCAAAAATTTGAAACTTGACTTCACGAGCCCCCTTGTATTGTCTGTGTACAACGTTCTAAAATTCTTATGGGATTTTGAAATGAATTCAAGGCTAAAGGCGATGACCTGCCAATTTATTATATGTAAGAAACCATCTCAGAAAATCACCGCCGAGAATTGTAACCTTTTGGCAATTGATTTGGCGAGAATGTAATTAAGGCGAAACATGCTTTGTATGTGTCACTCGCCCCTTTGCTACCGACTCTGAAAGATATGTATCTCTTCGCTTCCTCACCTCGAGTAAACATATCACCTTTTTAAGAAACTGGAACACGGCTTATTCATCCATATCTAAATGTTGTGAACGCAATAGCTATGTGGATTAACTATATTATTGCATAAATTTGGTTTACGTGACCATATCGAGGTGAGGATAGCTAGTCTGCGCTTCTTCTCTGACATCGCTTATCGACGGGCCGTAAGAATCCATGACTCCGCTGACTTCTCCATACGCCCGGATAAACCGCCGTGCACATCTTGCCTCTCGCCGCTGCGTCGTAACGGATCTCACATCGCCCATGTTACGCCTCGGACATGATTCCCTCCATGCATCACGCCTGTTTGGAAAGTAAACATAAAGCGCTATAAACTGTTATTACTCCTGGACTTTTTCCTGCTATCGGATTTTCTTTGTGCTGACCACTGCCACGGACCTTTCTTAGTATCCGACCGAACGCCGACCTAGGGCCAACGTCAAGCTTATTTTTTCCGGAGAACGCACGCCACGAAGTTCCGTCCCTCCCGTAATCTTGAAATGTTGAAATCTCAGCAAATGTTTGGCCGCAACTTTTGAATGCCTGATCGGTGTTTTCTAGCAATCCCGGAGAGATTTATGAACTGAAAAATTCGTCGCTATCCATCTGTTCTCTACAAGCAGACCGGGTCCGTATACCTGTTTCGTTGCCTAGTCTGTTTATTTGCTATACGTCCCTTTCTGCATCCGTATTCCAACATCACAGATATCCCCAGCTATGCAAAAAAGAATAGTTCGTTTTCCCTCTTGTCGCGTAAAGAAGGACCGATGCTGCCCCATCCTTCAACCAGTGTACCCGTGAAACACCCAAAGTTCATCTTACAGAGGTCCTAGACCGCTCCTGCTCGTGCCGTGAAGAAAACTACTATTGCTATCTGCGCTGTGTCCTCCCCCTCCCTTTGCTCCTCTAGTAAATACGAGAGTGTCTGCTTTTACACTCCATTGTGTTCACCTGTGTTTGCCGCCCATCCTTACATGCTGTACAGTGCGCCGTGGGAAAGAGAAATGTTTTTTGTTACCTGCCTCTCCCACCCCCAGCTCTCGTCGATGGTGTTGTGTTGTGATAAAACGGTTCAAATATTTATCACGTTTGTTTTTCTTCACAACAAACCAAAAAAAGTTCTGTTTCAAGTAGTGCGCAAAATGAGTGATAAATAATTTTTAATGTGCTAAATAATACGTGTGCTTAAAGATCCACGTTAGTAGTGTTCGAGATAACATTAAAGTGATAATTAGGTGAGGTTATAAAAAAAAGAGCTTCAACAGGCCTTATAAATCTTCACCTCAATTCTTCAGTGGGCCATCAAGTGCTTATACATTGAAATTTTTTTTTTCAATGGGACAAAAAAAGTGATCAAGATTATACGCAGATGTATAAGTCTGCAAATGAATTCACAGTGGCATAAAAGTGTACATAAAATAAATATAAAAAAAAATTATCGTATGCAAGTTTTCATAAAAAAATTAAGAAAGAATATTGCATTTTTTATCAAGCATGGCATAAATTTTTGCATCATTATACACGAATCTGCCACAAAATTTAACGTCACATCATCACCACAATTCAATCGGATACACGATTATAAGGTTATATTGCTACTTCAAAATTTAAAAAGCTGACTCTTATATTGTAATTATTATTTTGAAAACCTTTTTTTAGGATTGCATTAAATTAACTTTAAAATATAATCATGTATACAAACATTTGTTTTTTTTTTGTGCTATTATTGTTAGTATTGTGTTTATATATTTGCATGCACAGCCTCCAACATTTACCTTCTATTTAATTTTGGTATTCTAAAATATCTGTTTCTTAATTTTGATTCAAAATTTTATTTTTGATAAGTAGTTTAATACTATAATTGAGATAACCGTACTTTCAAGGTAAGTTGTATTAAATATATTTTGAGAGTCAGTATGTTTGCATGCTTGTTCATAAAATTATTTTTTCAATATGGATGCTAGGAAAGTTACATTTAACGGAATTTATGGTATTCAGGGTTGCCACGCTTCAGGGAATTTCCAGACCCGGAAATTCTTCGGCACCAGTACTTCCTTACAGAGAATCTCTCTTCAGATGAGGCGAAATTTCTTACAATTAATCTAGATATATTTTACTATAAAAAAATACTGATAACTTGACTGGAAAATTCCCTGAAGCGTGGAAACCCTGTGAATATATTTAAAATGATTTTCAGTATTTGTTGAGAAAGTTTTAAAGTAATAGTTAAGAGATATTTTTAGCAACTTGCAGGTATGAAATTTTTTTTTTTTTACCTTATCAAAATGGATTGAAAATAGTAGAAAGTAGAAAGTATGTACTTTACTCTGACTCTCATAAGCATGCATTTTTAGTGATTAACTGTGATATTTACATATTTTTATGCTCTTTATTACTGAACTTTTGTACTAATTTTATGCATATAATATTTTGCAGCCCCCCCCCACGCCTTCCCGTTATATATACTTTTTTTTCCTTTCCGTTTTCTCGGGTTTGTTTTGATTAAGTCATAAGGACACATTTTGGCTGACATGGTTAATTCAAAAATTACATTCAAAACCACCACTTTTGATAGTGATGCGAGTCTGGTCGACTTCTTTTTCAACCAAACTAGAACATTGGCTAAGGCTCACGGTTGGAAAGAACAAAAAAAAATACAATTTGTAGGAAGCAAATTAGCCGGCCCAGCATTAGCGTTCTTTACGCAAAACCCTGCCATTTATAAAGCGGGAAAATTAAAAGTAGTTGAAGACGAATTCAAAAAAATTTTCGCCTCACCCCCACTAGTAAAACGGCAGTGCTAGTACAATTTGACAACTTAATTCTGCTTCCACAGGAAACAATAAGAAATTTTGCGCATAGAATTAATTTGTTTACTAGCCGAGTGCATGAAACTATATAGAAGACATTAAATGACATAAAATATACGAAATCTATTTCATAAATTTCAGCAACACTAATAATTAAATTGCAAGAAGAAAACATTACGGATGATGATATGGCTATAAAAAGAGCACAAACGTTACATTACATTATGCAGAATGAAGACATCCTGCAGTCCCGTACATCAAACGCTTCTGCTGACTCTGTCTCAACACAATTACAACTACTTACAGAAAAAGTAAATGCCCTCACACTAACAAATACTGAAAAGGACACTAAAAAAGACACATTAATTAATATCCCTCCCCCACAAAATTGTAGGTATAGAGAACAGTATCCAAAATATTATTTCAAAAGGAAGCATACTGTTTCTCCAAAATTCAAGACAACTAACAAGATATTCACTTCCCTACTTACTTGCTAGCTGTGCTTAAAACGCGGGCACTCGGCCAAGACGTATTTCAAATGGCGTAGAGCGAATGCAAATAAAAAGAATCAATATTATAAATATTTCGCAAATTTGAGAAAGGATGACAACAATCAAAACAATTCTAAAAATTTAAACTACCACTGAGGTGTAATTTAGCTGGTGGGCATGTAAATCAAAATGTCACTGTCAAATCAGCAAATTCGGATGAATACACATGGTCTTATGACCCTCCTCTTCCTATACTTTCTAAAGAAAGACGGGTCAAATCGGTCACATCTCAAACAAATAGCGACATTAAGTTGTCCAAGAGTACTGCATCGCAGACAGTTGTAAACAAAAATGATACGGCCTCACAAACTTCCAATGTATGCAATGACAAAGTTGCAGTAATTTGCAATGTTAACAGTACCACGTCAACACTTCCACTCATAAAGGCCTCCATAGCAAGACAGAAAACAAATTTCTTACTGGATAAAGGATCATCTATTTTCCTCCTTTCAAGAGAGTTATTTGACTAGATTAAGGATAAATTAAAGTATAAAAGACTAGGAACTGGCGTCACTATTAAAACTGTAAATTCAAATGTTAATTTCACTGCATGCATTAAGGGGACGGTGGAGCTTAAAATCCTTAAAAATATTTTTTTTTTATTTTTGTAAATTTCAACTTAAATATTATTCAAGGGTACATTATATACATTATAACATGCATTTATCCCCCCCAAAAAATTTTTTTTAATTTTATTTTTGAGAAAAAAATGGAAATTTACGCGTCGTGTTAGAAATCTTCGAAACGCCCCATGCGTCTTCAATATCAATGAAAATCCCCAATATTTTTTATAAAAGTTTGGTTTATATATAGAAATAAAATAGAGCATCGAATTTTACATATTTGAATTTAAAGGTTAAAAAAAAATGAAAAAATTTGAAATTTTTTCGAAAAATTTGAAAAATTTCAAATTTTTTCAATTTATTTTTTTATTTTTTTGTAAATTTTATCTTAAATATTATTCAAGGGTACATTATATGCATTATAGCATGCATTTATCACAAAAAAAATTATTTTTGAGAAAAAAATGGAATTTTACGCGTCATCTCAGAAATCTTCGAAGTGCCCCCTGCGCGTTCCATATCAATGAAAATCCCCAATATTTTTTATAAAAGTTTGATTTATATATAGAAATAAAATAGAGCATCGAATTTCACATATTTGAATTTAAAGGTTAAAAAAAAATTTTTTTTGAAAAATTTTGAAATTTTTTCGAAAAAAATTTGAAATTTTGAATTTTTTTTTTTTTTACCTTTAAATTCAAATATATAAAATTCGATGCTCTATTTTATTTCTATATATAAACCAAACTTTTATAAAAAATATTGGGGATTTTCATTGATATTGAAAACGCATGGGGCGTTTCGAAGATTTCTAACACGACGCGTAAAATTCCATTTTTTTCTCAAAAATAATTTTTTTTTTAATTTTTTTTGGGATAAATGCATGTTATAATGTATATAATGTACCCCTGGATAATATTTAAGTTGAAATTTACAAAAAAAAATATTTTTAAGGATTTTAAGCTCGACCGTCCCCTTAAAACTTCTATTCGGATATATCAAAAGTCATTTTCACACAGCTTCTACATCGTTGACATTCCTAATCCATCTATTTTTCAGGGTATTCTGGGTCTGGATTTCATTCACAAAAATAGAATTGTGATAGACATACACAGAAATAGGATGTCAGCAAATGAATTTAGTATACCATTACTCGATTCAGACTCTAATGAAAATGAAACACACCATCTGGAACACAATAAATTTCCTGAATCTCAGACATTTGTAAAAGTAATTCGCCTGTCGAATAAACTTAAACCTCAGGAACCTAAATGGATCTCCATAAACACTGATTCGATAGACACAACAAAATATTACTGTTTTCAGAGTAACATGAAAAATAATATACTCTGCTATGATAGTATTATAGGTAAAAAAAATAACGAATCAGACCAAGAAGATCAAATCATGACAACTAAAATTCCACAAAAAGCACAATTCTATATTTTTATGCAAAATTCTTCTTCTAAACCTTTGTACATAAACATAAATGCACGAATAGGAAATTTATATGAGGTAGAAGACATTATGGAACCAGCGCAAAACAAAAACTTTCACCAAATTATGAATTATTGCGAGAACAACTCTAAATTCAACATAAAACCTCAGGATAACTTACATGAATATATTTGCAACTATATTCAGGCATCGAATGAGATGCTAAAACAAAGAAAACAGGATCTTACAGTTGAGGACTTTAACCCTTTCAGGGGCAAGGTACTTGTATTCATAAAATGTTGAAATAATTTATTGACACCAGTATTTGCAAGAGATTTATTTGTAAATAAGTAAAGGGATATTTTTGCATACTTAATAAAGGTGAAATTTTCAGTATAAAATTCCGGTGCCAATGTGGCAATTAAGGATTAAAATTATGTGATGCCGTCACGGCATCACCGCCCTTCAAGTGGTTAAAGTAGATAATTTACAGGAAGAACAAGCGAAAACTCTAGGAAATTTATTACTCAGTCACTACGCATCATTTTCTAAGTCCATGAAAACACTAGGTCACACGGATAAATACATTCCAAATTTAAAATTCTTAAATTACTGCCCCATCAAAACCTTATCTTTTCCTCTCCCTCAGTCATTGGAAGAAAACTTCTGGAAGCAAACATAATTGAAAGAAATTGTTCTGAATGGGCTTGTCCCATATCACTCGTTAAAAAGAAGTCTGATGTATCTGGAAAACAAAAATACAGATTAGCTTTTGACCTGCGTATGGTCAATTCCGTCTTACAAAGTTCATCATATTCTTTACGAAAAATTCAAACCATAATTTCTAATCTATCTGTATGGGACTTTTCGATACAAGAGATTAGTTTTTGGCTTAAAGTCCTCAAGCAGAATTTTTCAAAACTTGATAGATACATTAATAATGAATTGCAGATTGATGGTTTATTTGCGTATCAGGATGATGTAATATTTAGCTCTAATTCATTTGAGGAAACTTGTTCAAAATTAGACAAAATATTACAAATACTAACGAAATATAATTTAATATTGACTCCAAGCAAATGTGCATTTCATAAAACAGCTGTTGACTACTTTGGATTTCACATTGAAAACCGCTCAATCTCACCTATCCAATCTAACATTGTAAAAATTAATTATTTCCCTATCAAATCTTAAAATTTTGATTCTAGAAAACTGAAGAAGATTACCTACATTATCTTTCAACTAATTTCTAAGCACATATTATTTCGACACTCAATCATTTTAAATTAAAAAAAAAGAATGAAATAAATCATTCACTGAAAAGTTACAGTTCTTTTTGGCATTTTAATCACTGTCACATACTGTTAAGGGATGTAAATTTGGCTACAATTTTTTTTCCTTTTTTAACCCCTTACGTGCCGAGAAAAACTTACGAGATTCACTCCCCAGTGCCACAGTTAGAACTTAGTGGCTTTACAAAATGGGGCGTGGCTTAAGAGCGTGCGAACTCTGTAAATAATCATTGAGAGATAGAAGATGTTCCATTCAATTTTTAATTTTTGTGGATTCCCTAATAACTGAAAGCTGTGCCCTTAAGCTACCGATAGAAAACTGCTGTATATATCTCGAACAAAAGAGTCAGGAGTGAGTTTTACGTGAACAAAACCATATTTCCGAAAAAAAAAAAACTTTTTATGTAAACATTTATCTAGGTAAATAATTCATATTTTTTTAATATGATTTATTGATTCTCTTCCGATAAATAAGTACGCTTTAGAACCAACAATTTGTTGGTAACAATATTGGTTCTATTCGTTTCATTATAAGAAAAAAAAATTCTTGCGTTCATTTTAGTCGGATTCTTTAGGTCATGTCTTTATGCATTATTTGATTTTTTTTTCAAAAAAATGATATGTGATTTAATGGAAGTTTTATTGCACTGCAAAAATAATGATAAAATCAGAGATGTGTTTTTCGTATAACGTCAACTTTTTTCTTGTACTTCACATCTGCAACACGAGCAAAAATTACTGTCATAAGTAAAATATTAAACAATTAGTAGTTATTGTAATCTCTTACCTGCCGAGAAAAACTTACGAGATTCAGATTCATTCCCCGTGCCACAGTTTTCAAAACAGGTGCACGTAGTGATGCGGAGTATTGGGGAAAATAAGAGACAAGCTTTTAATATAAACATTGAGTACTTCCACGAAAATATAAAAAGAAACGAAAATACAAAAAATATACCAAAAATGTAAAATTATAGTGTAACAATATGATAAAAAAGATGTTAGAACTTATTGGCCGTGTGATAGATCCTGAAACATGGTTGGACACATAAACCAACATCACATTCAGTGCATTGATAGCGGGATTCACGGCGATTTTTTTTCATTGAACAAACCGCACATCTTCTCGATGCATTTTTCTTTGAAGACGTTGATGTTACTAAGTCCGGAAAATGTCTAGCAGAAAGTCGTAAAGGACAGCCACTTTCTAATTTCTGTCGTTTGGCAGCTTTTGGGGGAGTAATATGAAATTTCTCAAATATACGTTTCACCAAATTCATGCGGAAGTTGTAATTATCAACGTTACGGAGTTGTTTCTTTTGTAATGTGAAGGCATTCCAAATAGCCATATCTAATAGATGGAGAAATATTCTTAAATAATACCTCTTCTGTCTTTTTCGTGTTGTTGAATAACAAACTAATGCCTGATCCGCTCTATCAAACCCACCCATCTTCAAGTTATAATCTATAACAATAGCTGTCTTCATGACATTTTTTTTTCAGTTTCAGAGCAATTTGCTGTATGGATAGAACTAAGAAGCGAAACATCTTTTTTGTCACGCCAACTCGACACGGTAATTTTGCCTCTTTGGAAAGCGGCTATTTCGCCTTTCTTCAAAGTAAGTTTGTTGAAATTTTCCGGCAAATGACGTCAATTAGGACGAAGAGTTCAATATACGTCAGTTGAATTTTAGATAAGAAAGTCTGCTAATTCTGGTGAGAGATAAAAATTGTCCGCAATTACACAATAACCTTTTCCCAAAAAAGGTTCAATAAGCGTCATCACTGCTTTTGTTGCGACTCCATAATTCTCATAATTTTTATCAAAGATTGTACTCTGCCCTGTGTACACGATCGTATTGTGAATATATCCTGACTCTGCTTCAGCAAGTACAACGAGTTTTACTCCAAAGCGAGCTCTTTACATTGGTATGTATTGTACCCATGATAGCCTGCCTTTGAAAAGCATCAAGCCCTCATCAATACTCAGGTCCCTTGCCTTTGAAAAGCATCAAGTCCTCATCAATGCTCAGGTCCCTTTCAGGTGTATAGCCACTTGAAAATTTCTTCATCATGTCAGAAAAAACAGGCCATATTTTACTTAGTTTTGGATTTGGATGTGAATTTTTATCAAAAGTACTGTTATCAGAAAAGTGCAGAAATTTCATGATAAGTTGAAAGCGATTTCTGCTCATAAATTTCCCAAAAATTGAAGTTTCGATCAATTTGTTTTTAGACCAGTAAAGCTCAACGTGAGGTTTTACAAGTATTCCTTGCAGAATAAGTATACCTAAAAAATCATATATTTCTTCTAAAGTTGTTGGACGCCACAAATTCGTACTTGATTTCTCTTTTCCAGGATGTTGGTTGTTATAGTGGTCCGCAAAACGGTTAGTTTGTGTAACAATATTAAGCACCAATAAAAATAATAAAATCATCAAAAAATAATTCAAAAAATAATAGTGGGTTTGTAACATCTGTTACATTTTTATTTATTCCTGGTTGTCCCGAAAATGGAAACCGTGAAGGTGGCATAGGTAAATTTTTTATATCCAATCGTACCCAGTTTCTGGCATCTTTCATAGAATAGTCGTTATCTGAATCCTCTTCATCTGACATATCATATTCTGACGTATCTGATCCAGAAGATGACGGAAAGTCGTCATCCAACTCACTACCATCAGTATCGGACATACTCATACGAAATTCGAGAAAATTCGAGAAACTGTACGGCTAAAGTTATGAGACTGAGCTAATGACATCAAAATAGCAATGCGATCGAAAGACGGAAAGTGAACGGCAAACCAAACAATAATTTCTCTAAAATAATAGTGGTGTACAAAAAGTGCGGAGCCTTGTCAAATATGGAAAAAAATTCGCTTGTATTTTCACGTCACTAGCTCAGTGCGATAGCCTTTATGAAGGTAGTTCCTTCTACCCCTTCTCCTCTGAAATAGGTCAGTCTTTCAAAAACACCTTCAAAGTCTTTTTTCTTTTTCTTTTTTTTATTCCAAAGCCATGGGCGTGGTTTTACTGGTACATCGCAGTATAAAGGACATTATTTTGTACTGACGTATATATACGTAAGTGGCACTTAACGCATCGACTTGCGCAACGGATATATACGTCTGTGGCACTTAAGGGGTTAACACTAGAACGACCGGAAATTTTGCTCAAGTTTCATAAAATTTTTTGACACCAGAATTTGTATTTAAAATTATTTAACTGATATATTTAACGCACATCTGCGTGGTTTAAATTCAACTTATTTTATGAAAAAAAAATGTCTGGTTCCATTTGACATTTAATCACATGGTCAGAGTCGAATCGATTCGTTCCGGGCGTTCTAGTGTTAATCAGTTCCTGTATTATTGACTGGAGAGCATTGCCTTCATTTCTTGCGTTCGTCCACAGATCAAGAATTTTATTATTATTCTATTGATTTTCTGTGCCTTAACAGCATGCATAAATAATGAAATAATATATTTATTTTTATTTTGCCTGTCGCAGTTTTCACAGTAAATCGTTAATTCCAAATTTGCATCGTCAACACGTGACGCAGTGTCTTGCAAATACATCCACAAATAAGTACCTATTTTATTTGCTCCGCGTTGACCCCCATATTCAGTCCAAAAAGGACATTCGACAACATCATTACCTAGCTAACAAATTGTAAAGTTGTAACTATTAATCTATGGCCTAACTATTTATCTATTGACTATATATTAATCACCAACAGAGGACTATTTCTTCAAAAAAGGAAATTTTAATATTTTTTTGCTAACTTTTTAGTTTTTTATAAATTGTTCGAGTATGAGCTTATGCAAACATTTTCTGAGATGTGTCGTATTTCTTGTTTCATCACTGACCATTTTTTGTAATGGAAAAGTGACACATAGTGTAATATAGAGGTTTTCCGTATAACGACCCGAATATTACTTTGCCTGTAGCAAGACGAACCTATGCGTTGCCATCGAAATACTCAAGGCCGAAGGACACTAGTTGTGACGTCATCACTAGTGGACTGAATTCACACTTGTGTTGGAATTCACACCGCAGATTTTTGAATAGCAATTTTCTTTTTTTTTATTTGTGGAATATCTATCATCTTATAAAACAATGCTAACAATTTAAACTTACTGCTGAGAATTCGGAATCCCTAAATAAAAATTCAGCCACATGCGGAATGCAGCAGCTTTGCCTCGCTTGGCTCATTTTTTATTGCGGGATTCCAAATTCTCACCAGTCAGTTGAAATAGTTAGTACAGCTTTATAGGATTATTTATATTCAATAAAAAAAATAACTGAAAATTGCTATTCGAAAATTTCCGGTGTGAATTCCAAGAGTAGTGAGAATTCGGTCGATTAGTGATGACGTCACAACTCTTGTCCTCAGTATTTCGATGGCAACGACCTATGACACTCCTATTTATGAAATAAAACACAAAGGAATTTTTGATTGTATGAAAACAAGAGGTTTATTTTTCTATGATAATCAGTTATCGAGGTTTTTTTTTTTCAGATTAACAGTTACATAATTGCAAGTGGTATATATATATAAAGGAAATGGTAATGAAAACGACATTATTTTAATTTTATTCAAACACTTCATTTTTAAAAATCCACTTTTATGTGATTCACATTTCTTTTAATGAAAGTTAAAGACTTTTTGTGTGCAAACAATTTATTACATTTTTTATCGTATTTACTCTGCTGTAATCCGAAGATAGAAAACTGCAGTAGACCTGCTAGAAGACGTATATTACAAAATATAATGCAACGTAGAGAGAAATTGTATTTAAGCTACCAGAACCACACATAGCACCAAGCTGAGAAGCCCAGAGTGTCAAGAACTATCAAACGAAAGTGAATAATGCGAACATAATTAATGTTCAGTGGTCACTCTCTGCAACCATTGTAATTATCTCTCATTTTAGTAGTGTGGTGACTACAGAATATTTAACATTTCTGGTTATCATAACGGCCGTATTTTCTTCCAAACCTCTACTTTAAATATATACTGTAAAAAGAGTTTCTTCTGAATAGCCCGAATTTTGCCTAACCCATAAGATAATATAACAGCTAACTAGCGTTTGCATAGTATTCAGCAAATGCGGAAAGATTTTCCCGGTGAAGGTCCATATTAATTTAAAATACAAGGTCGAATTCATAATTTTGTTTGATCAAGGATCATTTGGAAAATGGACCAGCGAAGCGGGTGTAACCTGCTAGTATTATATATATATATATATATATATGTATATATATATGTAATATATATATATATATATATATATATATATATATATATTATTACTCCATGCAAGTTTTTTTTTAATTTTATTTTTTCTTTTTATTATTTTTTTCAATCCTGGCTTTCGCTAGAGAGTCTTTCACTCGGGACGTGGTTGGGGATCTACGTATCTTGCTTCCGCAAAAGAGTCGGACTAGAGTAGAAGAATAAAGGTCTGCGGACGAAGATGGGCCGCTCGCCGCGGCGGTCGTTTTTCTTGCGGGTGAGCGATATAATTTATTAACACTAGAACTACAAAGACCGTGATTTTGACGGCTTTCAAATTTAATGCTAAAAATTTTATATAATTTATGTATTGTTCTAGAATTTTATGATACGGCTTTTAATGCAATATAAGAATAGTTACATATTCCTATTCAATTTCCAATCACCCACTTTAATTTTCATAATCAGTATGACATTATACCTATTTATACCAAGACCTGTCAAAATGACGATTTTGACAGGGCGGCCACAGGCAACTATTTTTTAATTCTATCTCACACCCCTTTTTCAAAACAAAAATCCTTGATATACCGTTTGAAAACATTTGCAAGTTAAATATACAATTAAATTTATTTTTTTTTAATAGTGGTGCGAATAGAATAAAGAAATAGTCGCCTGTGCAGCCCTTCTTTCGCAGTTTCAAAGTTGAATGATTCAAAGTGTTCGACAGCCGTTATGATGGGATCAATTTTGTTCCGATTACGATTTAGTTTAGAACTGAACGGTCTGACTGGTAAATGTAATCAGGACGCAGTCATTATCAGTGTACTTCTAACGTGATAAAGTTCTTTGTGAAAAGTGCAATCTGTGCAAAGTGTAATCTGTAAAAAGTCCAATCTCGGAAAATATTATTGTAGGAAGACTAATTGCTTTTCATTAACACTAGAACGGCGGCGAGGGGTCATTTTGACCCTTGCCAAATGAATACATGTCGATTCGATCCAGAAAACTTTTTATAAAATAATAGTAATATACGCTACACAAAAATAACTTAAATAAATAAGTTAAATAGTTTTAAGTAAAAATTCTGATGTGAAATATTTTTATAAAACTTGAGTAAAATTTCCCGCCGTTCTAGTGTTAAGTCATGCACAGCTTGATTTCCGACAGCCGATGTCACTCACTAATACAGGAACCCTACAATTCGTTGGATTACCAGAAGACGTGACTTATCAAATGCGCTGTATTATAAATGAAAAAAAAAACTGTTTTTGTTTGTTTTTTATTAATAATTAATGAATTATTATATTAAATGTTGTTTTTGTTAAATTATATTCTTTTATTTACATTAACTAAGTCAAAAGTTACAATGAAAGCCATGATAAAAAATCCGACAATTTGACGGGTGCGGTAAAACTAGGTATATATTTAACATCGGTAGTTCTAGTCTTAATTGATCTCTCACTTAATTTATAGAAAAAAGATACCAAATTTTAATAAAATTAAAGCTTTTATTAAAGTTGGATCAGTACAGAAAAGTATTTTACGCTCTACATACGAAATAAATTCTGCATATTATTTCTTTTTACTCAGGTATTCGCCAATTATTTTACTGCCTTTGTCTCTTTTCCATATCTGCCAACTCTTACGCTTTTTTGTATAAGATAAAGTTAACAGAAATATTTGCCTTATTTAATCGGCAGATTACGGCGACTAAAAAAAGGTAAAATTTACTATTAAATTTTTGTGGCACAAAAAAGCGTAATATGTTGACAGCTATGAGTTTCCAATTGAGCATCTGCAATATATACAGGGTGTTTCATAAAAGATATGCAAAACTTTAAGAGGTGATAGTACACATCCAAACAAACAACATTCATCAAAGAATGCATGGTAGGAAATAAAACGCAAAGATGCTGGCGCATTTGAAAACTTGGTCCAGTGGGATACTTTTTTAAATTCAGATTTATTGATTGCAACCATTTTTTTTAACTAGCGAAATTCGCCTTATTTAATGACAGATTAAATAAGGTGAAAGCAAGGCGGATTATCAATTTTAAAAAACTGGTGGCAATGAAAAAATTTGAATTCAGGGTTCGTACGGGTCCTCTAATTTTCCGACTAAGAAATTCTTCCGTATCAGTTTTTTTTATGGAAAAATCTCTCCTTAAATAAAACGAAATTTCGTCCGTTTAAATTAGATTTATTTTCCTATTAAAAAAATACTGATAGTTGCCATGAAAATAACGGTACCCGTACGAACCCTGGAATTTAAAAAAAGTAGCCCACTCGCAACACTGACTTGGTCCATGCAAACGTTAACCCCTTGTAGGGCACTGGTATATTATATATACCAGTTAATTTTAAATCCCAAATGCCACATTAGCATCAGAATTTATGAATTAATTTTTTCTTTAGATAATGTATGTGAAGAAAAGCTTTTACTTACTTCCTTATGAATTTGTTCATAAATACTGGTATCATTCAATCATTTTAACATTTTTGCAACAGAACTACTTTGCCCCCGAAGGAGTTAAAGCTCCATTCTTATTGGGAGTTACCGGGAGGAAAATGTCATTAATAGCATGCAAATGGGGAAGAAGAAGAACACGTATGCAAAATTTCACCTCGATTAATACATAAAAGTTGCTGATCCGAGTGTACAACTGTCAATCGCAGTAGGAACGTAAAGGAAGATGTTGCCCTTTTCTAATTGGAAAAATGCTGATATGCATTTTATCTACGGAACTGCAAATGGAGTGTGTAAGAGACTCAGCGATTGTTCGGAGGGGGTTTCCCATCTTGCTATTGTCACTTATTCGTTCTTCGCTTGTTTTTGCCTCGCTTAACAACATATCTAGTTTTGCTAGTGGGCTACTATTTTTGAATTCTGAATTCTTGATTAGCACCACTTTTTTGAAATTGTAAAATTTGCCTTATTTAATGACATATTAATTAAGACTAAAACAACCGGAGTTTTACCATTTCAAAAAAGTGGTGCCAATCAATAAATCTGAATTTTAAAAAAGTAGCCCACTGGCAACAATGAATATCTCCTTTGGCTCCCTCTAACTCCTTTACGTGACAGATATTTAAAAAATTCTTGCAGGAGGGTCATGAATGAGGTCAAAAATTCTTTTACAGTGATTTTCGATTTTAGTTCAAATTACAAAAAATAGATAGCGCTGTAAGCGGTAGGCGCTAAATACAGGCTCAATTTTTTGGTCTTTCTGTTCTTACATGCAGAAAAAGGAGATGAAAATGTTTTGAGTGGGTCCCGAAGTGCCAAAAATCGAGCACGAATTTAGCGTCTGTTTATTGCAGCGCCATCTATTTTTTGTAATTCGAACTAAAATCGAAAATCACTGTAAAAAAAACTTTTGACCTTATGCATAACCCTCCTGCAAGAATTTTTTAAATATTTGTCACCGTTTGCAAGTTATTGAATTTTAAAATCAGTCAGTTTTTAGCACACCCGGTATATATATATATATATATATATATATATATATATTGAGTCACTTTACAATAAAATGTGTTTACATTCATTCTACCAGTTTTTCGTCATTGTTCCCACATATCACGATTAAAGTTCTATCAATGAATCTTAACAATGAACTCTAACAATTTTTGTGTTGTACTAACAGTTCTGCTCCACCCGTAACTTAAAGTTTAAGTTCATTTATCCCATAATGGATTTTGTGATAATTTGTCTTGCTTAACCCTAGAACTACCGAAAATTTTACTCAAGTTTTACAAAAATATTACACATCAGAATTCTTATTTAAAACTATTGAACTTATTTACTTAACTCATTATTGTCTGGTTTACATATTTAGTTTATTTTAAAGAAATTTCTGGTTAGAATAAATATTTCGTATGTACCCATCGGGTCCATTGGACCCGTCTGGTAGACGGAGGGTTAAAGGGATATATCGAAACTTTCTTGCAATATATATGTATAGAATTTTGTACTTAGTTTTTATAGCATGCTTTTAATTAATTGTCTTTGGGATTTTTAATTTCATTTGAAAGTTTGTTAAACATAATCTTCGAAGTAAAATTCGCTGGCTATTTCCATAAGTACTTGTAGTGTAAGTCACATGCTACGATGTTGGCTACCATTATTTTAGAACGAAAAAAATGTGACTTATTTATGGGTTATATCTCACTAATTGAATCAGACCAAGCAATCTTTACTAAAATAACGGTGGCCAACAAGAATAGCAGTTATCAGCTATGTGACTTATACTATAATAAAATATGGAAGAAGCCCGCTGTCAAAAAAGCTCTTTTATATTTTTAAATTTATTATAAATCTTATAAATTATTTTTTTATAACACACGAAGACAGAATAACAAGAAAAATTTTCTGCACAGAATAGTGAAATGTAATAAAATCGGGCAAGCAGATCATGAGTTATATAAATTTAAATAACTTTAATTTTTTTTAATTTTTTAAATAAAGTTTCAAAGTTTTCAAAAACGTTTTATCTGATAAGTAATATTAATGGAATGTTTCAGGAAAAAAATCTTTATCTATAAATAAAGAAAATACAATTTTGGCCCCAGATCCCCTTAGGATGCCACATAATTCACCCTTCTTAGTTTGTCTTAAACTTTAGATATTTTCTCTTATTATTGTACTTTAACAAGCTTCCTATATAATATTTAAAAAATCTTTTCTAGTTTAGAAAGATTTTATGTTTCAATTAACCACAAAAAATATCTTCTCTAACTAACATAAATTATCATTAACAAAAGTCTTTGTTTTATTATGCAACAGTCTAATTATGCATCCCGAAAAAATGCAGTATTAATGGCCAAATATTTACTGAAGTCTTCCGAAACAATGTGTAAGATAACTGTATTTGTTCTTGAAAAAGAAAATGGGAGATTTATTATCCTCCTGACTGAATTATAATAATGAAACATTATTCTTGCGTTAATAATATTCTAAAACGTGCCGTAAATATGATTTCATATTACTTTCATTTTCGCAAATGTTTCCTTAAAATGTTTTCCGATAAACTGAGTTAGTTATTTTTTGAAAATGCTTTCGAAGTGATATCACTAATAAAAAGGAATGTAGAGTAAATTAAATTACAACTGCAAGGAATTAAAATGAAACTTTTACGATTTAATTTTTGATGAAGAAAATTGCAATTTTCCGTAAGTATTTATGTTTATAATTTAAAATATTTATCACAATATTGGTATAGCTGACAAATTTTACGCTGTTTTGTAATAATTAAGAGAAATTAAGTTTAATAATTAAGAGATATTTTGGATTATTTAATCGCAGATTTTCTCGATTAACACGTTCACGCCGGCGCGGTGGGTCACACTCGACTGTCTCAGAGATGTCAAGTCTCCGGCTTTTTGCACACCACTGTTATTTTATAGAAAATGTTGTTCCTTTAAATCGCCCAATTGTTCTAATTAAATAAAACAATATTTTCTGCATTAAAATACTGATATCCAAAAAGCCGGAGGCTTGGCAGCTCTGAGACAGTCGAGTGTTACCCACCGCGCCGGCGTGAACGTGTTAAGTAATGAAAAATTAACTATTAGTTTTTAGTGGCAAGCGAAATATTTGACAGCGATATATAGGTTGACTCCGCCTGGTCTGATTAATCCACTTCAAGTATTTCATTAACTAACATCATATCCTGTTTTATATGTACTATTTTATGGCTTGCTTCGTATAGTTGTTTAATCATTGAGATGAAAAATCGACAATTATACGAAGCCTGTCAGAAAGTATCCAACTTTTGGCCGAAAAAATATATAAGTTAAGTGACCGGAATGGGGCTACTCCTCTTCATTGTAGGCCCATTACGCCTCCACAACTTAGCCCTCCGTTCCTTCCACTGCCGAAAACACTTCTTTAGGCTTCGAAAGGCTTCTTTAGGAATGGTGTTCAACTCCGCCGTCAAATTCTGTATTTCTCATCTCTACTCTCAAAACTGGATACTTTCAAAATGGAGTTATAAATAAAGAGAAGAAGACAGTGTACTGCAAGGGTGCAAGCGCTGCGCAACAAATGGCTGATTGCTACCACTAAATTTTTATAGTATTCCTCACCTTATTCATTGTCAGCATTTCTGAGATTTAATAAGGCGAAACATATTACTAAAATTTAGTGGTGAAAATCAGCCATTTGTTGCGCAGCCCTTGCACCCCTGGTGTACTGGCTACCAATTGTGAATTAAGTAACTGAGGAGGTTGTCACAAGGTTGCTTTTTTAAAAATAAGATCTACAGTTCCGATTACCAGCGAATCAAACTTCTCACCAGTAAAATTGAATGACAACCTTCTCACCAGTAAAATTGAATAGAAAATTTCATCTTATTTAAGTTTCTTATTCATGGAAATATTTTCTCATAAATATGTTAAAAATGTATATTTGTTTTTACTGGTTTACATGCTGGTTTGTTTTAACCCTTTATCTACTGACGGTACTTATAAGTACCACTCACTTTAAACTTTTATATCATAGTAAATATTAATAATATTCTAATGGTACTTTGCAGAAAACGCTCTTTTAACTCTACTTTATCCGAATACATGACAGCAGTAGTTCTAGGTTTGTTATTTTAGAGAGGAATGAAGCTATCTTTGAAGTAGTCGATGTATTTTCTGCCGACATTTTCTATAGATTGCCACGCTCGTCTTTTCATTTCTGCAAACACAGTAAATTATATAATATAAGTGTTGGATTTTTTTTATGTGTTCATTATAATCTTAGAATACAATTTGATAAGCTATTTTAGATGAACGGTGTATGTATTTGATTTAACAGTTGAATTACTCGGTGGTACTTATAAGTACCGTCCGTACACTGCGTGTTGGAGAAAAACTTCCGGTTTACTTTTCGTCTGTGTAGTTATCCATCGTTTTCATCTGCTTTAAAATGTAATTACTAAAATGTAGTGTAGCAATGATTTCCCCGGTATTTCTTTTCTGTTTCATTGTTATTTTTTATAGGAAATCGTAAAAGTTGTGGTACCGGCTTGTTTTGCTACGCTAGAAATCGCATATGTAAATTCGTATATTCCATATGTGGAGATGCGAGAGAACGTGTTGTCCCTGGAATATAGACGTCGCATAACTAAAGGACTGCTAACAAGATAGAAACTTGAAGAAAAATAGTTTTTTTAATCCTTTCAGGAGCAAAACATTTTCAATTCTAAAGTGTTGAAATAAATGATTGGCACCGGAATTTGCCAAACGATTTATTTTTAAATAAGGAAAAGCCTTTATTTTATATACTTATTAAGTCGAAAATATTTTCTGGTGCCAGTTGAAATACCTTGTGGGTTTTCTGTTATGATATTTTAGTCATAGTGTACTGACGGTACTTTAAAGTACCACTTTAATTAATTACCTCTAAATAATTAAATTTCTCACGGGTGAGTATTTTTTTTTTATATTTATCTTTTAATTTTCATTGTAGTAACTGAAAAAAAAAATTACATGAAAAAAATTGCAGTAGATCATAATGCCGTAGATAAAGGGTTAATGGTTAGTTTTACTGATTGTCACAATAGGGAGGAGACGCAGCGTCTGAGTACCGTGAAATAAAGTTCTACCAGTAAAAATTAAAATTTGTTTCTGCCATTATTTATGACTGAAATTCCACATTAATGAGGCGTTTAAATAAGAAGAAAATTTCTATATAAATTTACTAGTGGAAGTTTCCATTGGTGGTAATCAACTCCTGTGAAAGCGGTTGCAGTTGAAGCTCCACTATTTTTAGTCTATATCATTTCCTCTTTATTAATAGTTCCATGACTTTCAACGGCGCCTTCAATTTCGGAAACAACCAGAAGCAGCAAGGAGTCATATTTGAAGATTAGGGAGGTTGGCGAATGACTGGAATGTCTTGATTTAGCATGCAAATCTGAATAATGTGCGATGAAGGAGCTAGAGCATTGATGAAACTTACGACATTTGATGAATCTTACGAATTGTTTCGTTGTGAAAATCACCAAACTTCGACAAAATTTGATGCAGAACCTTTGTTCAACTCGTTCAGTCATCCTGAGAGAAATCAAAATCCATTGAACACACATGAAAAGTCGGTGACCAACAGGCAACGACTGGCTCACTAGAATACACGGAAAAAATTCAAGCATGAGCATGAAATAGTCTCCTTCCAATGTGAACCAGTGGCGACGCCTTAGAATCACTACTGCAAGCGGAAAAAATCAAGGTCGGATAGTTATCATATTATGGTTGATAAACAACTACCAGTCTGCGCTTCTTTTTCTGGCAATGTCTCACAGATTTGTACTTCAAATTTGGTATATGTTCCTCGCTCAAAATACTTTAAATAAATCATAACTCATACAATATAAAATATACAGATATGCAGCATTTTTGGGAATTTAACAAAAGAAGGAATTTTCTGATTTGCGAATTTTGTCTTGAAGTCTTGTGTAAAAACTTAATGTAACCTCTTAAACATAAATTGCAGGAAAATTTCATTAACATATTTACAATCTCTCTGTGTACTTTTGCAATTTACAATACCTAACATTTTCCTACACGAAAATATTACGTTGCAATTCAACACTTTTGGAACAACCTATAAACATGATATGTTCTATGTGTCTATCAAGTTTCTAGATTACATCACCCTGTTCAGAGCTGTGTAGTGAAACAAAAAGTAGTCATACGAACGCAAATTCTCTGTAGCTTAGATTTCCGATAATGGGAAAACAAAAGACATAAGAAATAGCTTTTAAAAGCGAACAATAGGAAAAAGTAAAATCGCAATTACTAAATACTTTTCCAACATGCTGAGTGATTCGTATTAAACTATCCCTCTTTGAAATGCTGAGGAGAGACTATTCTTGGACGTACAGAACTCCATATTTGGTGGATATGCATTTGAGACCATGGAACTATTAATAAAGATGAACTGACATAACCTTTAAATAGCGAAGCTTCAGCTGTAACCGCTTTCGCAAGAGCTGATTACCTCCGACAAAAACTTCCGCCAGTAAATTGATATAGAAATTTTCCGCGTATTTAAAGGCCTTATTAATGCAAATTTTCAGTCATAAATAATGGCAGAAACATATTTGTATTTTTACTGATGGAAGTTTACTTTTGCGGTAGTCAGGCCGTATGTTTCCGCCATATTGTGACAACCGGTGAAACAAACTGACTGTTTTATCAGAGAAACTGACACCAGTAATAATAAATAGAAGTTTTTACCATATTTCTGAGAAAATATTTCCTTGAATAAGACGCTTAAATGAGAAAAATTTTCTATTCAATTTTACTGGTGGGAAATTTGCCTGACGCTATTCAGAAACTGTAGATCCGATTGAAAAAAGCAGCCTCCATCTTGTGACAACTTCGTCAGTTACTTCACTCGCAACTCGTAGACAGTACTCTATATGTCTCCTCCTCTTTATTTAAAACTCCATTTTTGAGACCATACGGAAATGATTGATCCAATAAAAAAATTTTAATATTTATAAGATCTCACCATCCATACACGAGTTTTCTGTCACGCAGAAATGTGGGTAGCATTCCCAGGGCTGGCACAAGCGGCTATTTTTTAATTCTATTTCGCACCACTTTTTCAAAACAAAAATGTTGCACATACATTTTGACAACATTTGGAATAAAAATATGCTAGAAAATGAATTTTTTTTAAAAAGTAGTGGTGCGAACAGAATATAAAAATAGTCATATGTGGCAGCCCTGCACTCCAATTTTGCATAGCAGTTAACCCTTTATCTACTGAATTATGAATTTATGAAAATTTTATCTTCTAAAATATTTTTCGTGAATTGTTCAAACTACATTAGGAGATTTACATAATCATTAAGTTAATTTTAGAAGGATTTTAGAAGGAGTGAAGGTGTTAAAAGGATTAACAATTTGAATTTGTAAGGATTTTGTGCAATATTTATAACCCCACTCAAATCTTTTATTTTAAATATTTTTCTTAGTATTATGCAGAATTAGGAATTGTACAAATGTAATGTTACTAAAATAGAAATATAGAAATATTTCCGAATTGAAAAATCCCCCCCCCCCCTATCGCCAAGAGAGCTAAAAAGATGCTAAGGAAAATGAAATCTACCTTTTAAAAATATTTTTGTTTTGTGTAACCAATAATGCTTTTGGAACAAGATAAAGTAATGCATCTATAACTCATTCTAAACTGTATTACAACTAATCGATGTATTAAATGAATTATATAACAAGTTACTTTAATGGTACTTGCAAGTACAGTCAGTAGATAAAAGTTTAACAATAACGCCGTTATCCAGACGTGGAGATTGCTGCTAATGGTAGTTGTTATTGGCAGTGCCATTCACATTTATTACTTAAAAATGACAACAGAGGCATATTTACCCGTGTGAGCTAAAATTGTGAATATTATTTTTGCATCAATCATTACCTCATCGTTTGAAATTCAAGTCCTCAAAATGTGAAGTCACTGCGTCTGAGGATTATCTCTCCAAATCGTTCCAAACAGAAATACCTTAATTTGAATCCCCCAGCATTTAAAAAAGTAAATAGCATTTTTTAAATTACATAAATAAAACACAATTTTTTATACATTTATCTCGTTCCACTATATAAGAAGAAGAAATGTATGCAATCATTTAATTACCTAAAACAATGGGTGAGTTCAAGCAAAATGAATATCATTATAGTAGAGAAACTGTACCGTAAAAGACATCTATTAAAGAAAAACTTTTAAAAGAACAAATCAGAGAAAAGTTTTCTATGATGGTTACTCAAATTACATGTTTCGAATAACGTTCAGCAAACATTCTAAATATTTTACTCTTTTAAGTCCCCCTCCCATCTCGGAAAAAAATACTATCCAGTTTTAACTGTTTACAAAAATGTCTCTTTCATTTAATATTAAATTGCGGGAAAATTTAACAAATGGTTTTTAATGCATTTTCAGACGAAAAAAAATTTATTCCAATTCGTTTTCCAGAGTTTTTGAAAGTATTTTATATTTTTTACACAAATAAAGGAAACGATTAACAATTCTGTTTTATTTCAACATTAGTAGCATCATTTATACGATAATGAAATTTATATGAAAAACCCACTACTTGTGTTTTAAAATACGAGCGTTTTACTTTTCCTTTGTTCAAGCACTTTGTGCATTTAAGGTTGGCAATTTGTTTCTAATTTTTACAAAAACAAATAAATGAAGGTTTTTATTCATATTTTCTTTGCTCTACATGATTCACTGATAAAAATCATTTTGAAATAAAATGCTACAAAATTTTAATAGTAGTTTAAGAAATTGTACCACAGTTAATGAAGAAAATTAGAAAAATTCTGCAGGGATGAGATTTCCGTTTTTTTGCATCAGTATTATGTTAGAAAAAAATGTTATTTAATTTATTTTTAACATTTTTGAGATTTAACAGAACAACATTTTCCCTAAGAAAATACCGGAGTGTAAAAATGCGGAAATCTCATCCCTGCTTCTGTTTCACAGGAAACAAGAACGAAAAATCACCAGCAAAACATATATTATGAAATACTTTCCAATACATTCAGAATACTGCAATAAAACATCACAGTTCAACACTAGAACTGCCACAGCGGTCATTTTGACCGGTAAAAAATTAAAATATTTCGATTCTAACCAGAATTATTTTTTCTGATATAAGTTAAATGTGCATCATGGAAATGTAAGTCAATGTGCACCACGGAGAAATATGTTAAATAGATTTAGATAAAAATTCTGGTTTAAAATATTTGTATAATACTTGGATAAACTTTCCGGCGGTTCTAGTGTTAAAAAGGTGAAAGGTGATGTCTAAGTAAATAATTTGGAAAATGCTTAACCCTTTATCCAGTGTTGGCAGATTGGGGACTTTTTTTGTCCCCGGATTGTTCATTGTCACCGCTTCTTTGAAACAGAAATGTTAGGCCTATTTAACAATAGATTAAACATTCTGAAAATTAAGGCGAATTATACTATTTAAAAAAGGTGGTGACAGTAAAAGAATCTGAATTAAAAAAGCCCCCAATCTGGCAATACTGCCTTTATCTACTGATGGTACTTATAAGTACCATTAAAATAACTTCTTATAAAATTCATTTAATGCATCGATTAGTAGTAATACAGTATAAAATGAGTTATAGATGCATTACTTTATCTTATTCCAAAAGCATTATTGGTTACACAAAACAAAAATATTTTTAAAAGGATGATTTCTTTTGCCTTTGCATCTTTCCAGCTTTCTTGGCGTTGGGAGTTTGGGATTTTTAAATTCGGAAATATTTTTATAATTCTATTGTAGGAAACATTATATTACATATATATTAAATACATATCCTAATTCTATAAAATACTAACAAGGGAACCACTTTTGGTGTTGCTCGCACACACCATGGAGAACTGGTGCATTTTAAAGCCCTATATTAGGAAGTTTTAGAATCGATAAAAAATTCCTGTTAAAATCATATTTTTTGATTTTACAGCAGCATAACTTTCTGAAAATGCAATTTTTTAAGCTACTTATTGGACTATTAGCATAGAATTATTTTAAAGCAGGGATGGCCAACCTACGGCACGCGTGCCACAGAGATACCAGTATTTATGTACAGGAAAAAATGCATTGTTTAATGACAGAATGTCTGCAATTTAAAAAGAACAAAATTACAATTCTTAGGAAACTGTGTCAAATGAATTTTAGACAAAATGGTTGGCAACCCCTGTTTTAAAGAAAGGCATTAAAAAATTCAAACTGATCAGTAATAAGTATAAACTATTGAAAAAATTTAAAAATTCCTTCAAGAACCTACGAAATTGATTTTGAAAAATTACAGCATAGTATTCACATTTTTGGCAGAGAAACGTTGGCGTTTTTTAACACTTTCCAACAAAGTTGAAAAGTGTTTATGACTTCGGTTTGTCTGTCCGTCTGTCCGCGCTCTAACTCTCGTAAATATACTCGGATCATTCTGAAATTTTTGGATGGTAGTGACCTCTACCATAGCACGATCCCTATTTCAAATAAAGTTTCTAGCATGTTTAGTACATTTACACGGACAGTCAAAAGTTTTCCGTTATATTACGGCCTATGGGAAAAAATCGTTTAAAATGATCTTTAATGATGTTACATGCTTTCAAACATAATAAAATTGATATGCATTTATCAAGTGCACTAAAATATGCATTCTGTAGAATATACGGTGCAAAGAATAGTTATTATTCATTTACAGGGCCACACAAAAGAATTCCGTTACATAACGATATAGGGGTGGATGCAATTGTTTGCGGCGTATTTTAATTATGTTAAATTATTTCATGTATAATGAAATTTACATATGTCTCTGAGGTTTACTTTTACTTATTTCATGTATAATACGCAGTGCATAGCATTTACAGGGCCACACAAAAGATTTCAGATACTATATTCTATCCGAAGTTCTGTACAGTAGCGATGATTGCTGGAAATGCATTTTTAATTATGTTATGTGCTTTTATGTTTCACTATATTTATGCATAGTGTATGGTGTGTATAAATGCTGTAATTCATATACAGGGCTACACAAATTAATTCGTAATGGTTACTGGGTATGATTGCAAATTACTTAAAGGTGGTTTTTAAATGAGTTAGCATTTTTACACGGAACTGCATTTGGTTTACTAACAAATGTTTGTAGAACATAGATAAAAGTATATGCAGGGTCACGCAAAGAATTGGATACATGACCGTCTATAAATGATAATTTATGGAAATGTAATTTCAGTAGTTTTAAGAGTGTTTTACTTTGAATTAAACTTTAGTTAATTAGTGGCGTGTAATAAAGTTACTCGGTTAACTAAAGGGCTGTACAAATGTATACAAGTATGTTTTGAACTATTAGTATAAATTGCGGAAAGAGAAATTTCAACCTGTTATGCATTTTTTTTTCTAAACTAAATTTTCCCATTATATAGTATATATATCAACCTACAGATCAAATACAGGGCTGTTCAAAAGAATTGAAATACCTATTTGGCTATAGACGGTAACTGCTGAAATCAGTTTTTCAAATGCTTCATGCGTTTTCTAAAATGTTTACTTAGTTCTCTTATATACCTTATTTCCCTAAATAACGACGTTTTGTTAAAGCATTCATGAAGTGATGGAAAGTTTTTTTTATAATCTATGCTTAACGCATGATTTTTCTTACTTGTTTTTTAAAGTAGGGCTTTCTGGAAACCCTATCTAAATTTCATAGCTGCTTGTCGTGTTTCAAAAAGCAGTGGTTTGGATTTCTCTAGAAATTGTAATGTCCGACCAAAATAGGCACAGTATATTTTCTAAATTGTATAAAAATATTAATTTACTTTATGATTACTTTTACCAAAATACACAACGTTTAATACAACAACGTTTCATTATAAACACTCGAAAGTTTATTCTATCTGACTTCAAAGAAAATAGTTTGCTTATTTTGTTTTTCAATAAAAAAATAGTTTTAAATGATCTTGAAAGCTTTTAATAAATATATATTTACTATTTATGCATTTATCGTCAGCATAGAAAAAAAAAATAATTTTTGTTTCTTATCCTATTATAAAACAAATCGCAATCTGATTTAACCCTTTCAGGCGCGGAGTAATTCTGTTTATAAACTGATGAAATAATGGACTGACACCAGAATTTATAAGCGAATTTATTGGAAAATAAGAGCTTGCTTATTTTACGGCACATTATAAAAGGAAAATTTTAATTAATTATTCTTGGTGCCGCTGTCAGTTTTGGAATTAAAATGAGGTGTCCTTTTTTAAGGACACCGCCTTCGAAAGGGTTAATTGCCGAAACGTCAGTGAAAGCTTACTGTGGAGACACGAAAAGTTTTGGTTTCCTTTAGTCTGTCTGTTAGTCTGTTTGTTAGTCTGTCTGTGTGTTCCGCGATAACTGCTGCAAAAAGTATCCAATTTGCTTGAAATTAAGTGGGTATGTTGGTGAAGTACCCGGATTTAGCTGTATAGTTTTTTGTTATATTTGGTTCATTCGTTCGGAAAATATAGAATATTTTATTTTGCGCAATAATGCTTTTCTATAGCAATTTAGACGATTTTTCCATTTTTATTTGTTGAATGGAAATGGCTCATATGATTGAAGGATTTAAATGGTAAATTATGAATGATGAAATTTCCTAATTAGAACCATACATTATTTATATTAGTTTGAAATATTGTGTATACATTTGTCAGAGTTTTTTAATTTGGCGTATAACTTACGGAGGGATTTTATATATGTGTTCCAATAATATAAAATATTTTCTTTTACAAATTTACTTTTTTTTAATGCACATATTTCATTTTTTAATTTTCTTTTAACTGTTACCTAGCAACGGAACTACACCTAAACATATCGTAAATGTAAAAGTATGCGTAATTGTTTGAAATCAAATCAACATCAAAAAGGATGAATTAATGACTTTGTGTCTTTACATATAGATGGAATTTACCGCAGAATAAGAAAGGCAGCGTTTTATTTATTTTATTCAAATATTTTTCTTTTAAATTAAAAAGTTCATTATTTTCATAAAGGAATAAATTGACATTTTGCTATAAAATTTAACTTTTTTTTTTTTTTTTTTTTTTTTTAACCGTTGCGAAGAAAATCAGATTCCGGAAAAATAATTTATCCTAAACAGTTAATTTTGATTTGAATGATTTTCATGTGCAAGAGGAACATGAAATAAAAAATAGACACGAATACGTCTTCATATTGGAAATCAAACGAAAATACGAAAAGAAGGTGAATTTGACCTCATATATCAAAAATAAAACGAATACGCTTTGAGGTTGAAATAAAAGGGCCTTGTGTTAGATTAATTCTTATTATTAAAAAAAATGTTACCAGTATCTCACGGTTTATCGTCTGCACACGGCTAACAGAAATGCTTAATTTTTAATCGAAAATTTCAATGAGAAATTTTTTTTTAAAGCAAATAGATAGTAAATGTCAAAATTATGCACCGCAAAATCATCTCTGTCGAAAATGACGTCATTGTATCGGGATATAAATATTTTCATTCTTAAAAACCAAACTTTAACTAGATTGCGTGAAAAAAACATTTTTGACGAGTGTTACTTCTTAATGTCGCCTCATTTCAGAAAATATGAATGAAAATTATTTTATTTTGAAAAGTAAATTACATTTTCGTTCGTAAAACCTAAAGTTTTAATATAATTGCCTCGATGTAAATCATTTTCTCTCCACCGGTATTGAAAAATAAGCCTCAGAAGTATAAAAAAGAAATCTAAGATTTGCAATAACCATTAGCGCAATCATTAAAAAGTTACATATGTAAATTTAATGAGATAACGGGGGTTCAGGGGGCGGAGCCCCCTTGAAGAAATCTATTTTATTATCTAAAAAAATACCAGAATTAATAGCTCATGAAATTTTCAAAATATCCTTACATGACAACGTTTTTAATTTAACGCTTCTAATGGACGAAAACTTGGTATTTTTTTATTCTTATAAATAATTATGTAATTTTAAATCTTTAAATTGCGATTTGAGGGAAATTGAATATTACCAAAGTGTGTTTAAAAACGATGACTTGCAGATCTGACGTTGAGGCTCCTTATCTGCAGATTTACTAGCTTTAATACGTACGTACATGTACTAGACACTAGAAGAATAAAGTAGGCAAAACTTGGTTATCGTGTGATATTTGGTGACTTAACTCACTTTTGGCGTGAAATAACCAAATAAAAATCCAATAATAAAAAAATAAATGTATAAAAAAATATATAAAATATAATTTAACAGAGAAATTTTATCGGTTTTCTAACTCTTATGTATAGGGCTAAAAAATGCATCAAATCTCGATGCTAGGTGCGAGGAGCACCAAAAGTGGTTCCCTTTAAGAAAACTAGTTAAAATAAAAATATTGAGTGGGGTTATAAATATTGCACAAAATCCCTATAAATTCCTTCTAAATCCTTCAATCCTTCTAAAATCCTTCAAAAATTCATTAAATGATTATGTAAATCTTCTAATGTAGCTTAAAAAATTCACGAAAAATGCTTTAGAAGATAAAATTTTCATGAATTTGAAATTCAGTACATTCATTTGAAAATTCAATTTAGAAATTACCATCAATATACGAGAAAATATCCTCTTTTGTGAAGCCCTGTATATATCCTATACATTTGTACTTCTACTCCGTATTATGCTAAAATTTAGTTCAGTCAGAAAACGCATAGTACAGTTGAAAGTTCTTCTTCGACTGTTTCTGTCAATAATCGAAATTGTACACGATATCTTTTGTGAAGCCCTGTGTATGCTCGATAGAAATGAAACGCAAAAATTAATATCCAAAAAATTAGTTATATTTAAAAACTCATACCACAGCTGAAAACGAACTCCAGTATTTACTGTGCATAGACAATAGTATAACTGAATTATTTTATGCGTCCCTATAAATGAACGATGAAATCTTTTTACAACCTATTTTGTAATTGCCATCTTCTAGTGCATCTTGGTGATATATATATATATATAGATTTCTATCTGTTTGAAATAGTGTAATGTCATTGAAATACCCCTCAAATAATGCTTCGAGATCGTAAAAGAAAGGATTTCTTTTGGGTGTCCTGTAAATGAACTGTAAATGCTGCCTAGTTCATTTTCAAAACTGAACATGCCATGGTAAACTTCAATAACATATACGAATTACATGCAAATCCGAGCACGGAAAGACAATCCGAATTCATGAACACTTTTCAAATTTGTTGGAATGTTGGAAAGTGTTGAAACGTCAAACGTTTCTTAACCCTTTCGGAACGAGCGACTTTTAAAAAATTTTTAATCCTTAATCACCGGTTTTATAAAACAGAAATTTTTGCGTAATTGAATCGGGAAAAATGTTCTAATTAACCCTTTCAGGGGCTGTGGTATGTTTACGAAACCACTTAATTTTAATTCCCAAACGCTACAATGGCACCAGAATTGAAGCAAAATATTTTGCTTTTAATGATTATGTGAAATATAGACCTTTTATTATTTACCAATAACTTTTTTGGAAAATTCGGGTACCAATAATTTATTTAAACACTTTAGCATTGAAAATGCTTTGTCCCTGAAGGGGCTAAATAAGGCAAAATTTAGTATAAAAATATACTGGTGAGAATAATCACCGATTCTGACCACCTTACGCGGCACGAATACCGGTCGCTCGTAGCCAAGGGGTTAAAGGGACTGGTCACTTAGCTTTGGAATTCTCCTCCGTAATGTTAAATCTATGGACTTTTGAATGCATTCGTATATTTAAAATATCTTCTCGGGAAATTTATATTTTTAACATCTTTTTTCTGTGTACTCTTCTTAACCCTTTCCGGCGCGGAGTAATTCTGTTTATAAACTGATGAAATAATGGTCTGACACCAGAATTTATAAGCGAATTTATTAGAAAATATGAACTTGCTTATTTTCACGTACTTTATAGTAGGAAAATTTTAATTAAATATTCTTGGTGCCGTTTGTCAGTTCTGACATTAAAATTAGGTGTCCTTTATTAAGGACACCACCCTCGAAAGGGTTAAAAGATGTCTAAATTTTTCTCAATTTTCAAAATTCTAAGATCTATGCTGAATTTAATATTTTATGTATTAAATTCGGGCGAACTTCTGATTAAGATTTTAACACTGCCTATAAAATTAAGCCTATAGTATAGAAATATTTTGAGAACTAAGAAAACCAGAGACATCTTTTAGGAGTGTGTACACAAAAAATAGAAGTTAAAAATATTAATTTCCCAAGGAGATATTTTAAATGTAGGAATGCATCAAATGCCCATAGACTTTACATTAGAAAGGGGAAATAGGAAGTTGGGTGATCTTAATCTAGAAAGAAGGTTTACGAAACCTCTTACGATATAACCTCTTTCGAGTTACGCACGATTAAAAAAAAAGTGTTCTTTTATCTTTTGAAACCTGCGAAACCAGCAGAAATCTAAAATGTAAAGAAGCATTTTTGAAATAAAAAGTTCTGTTGCTGGTCGTAATTTTCTAAAACCTTTTCGAGTAGTTTTTACTGTGCATTAACAATCGCAGCACTAACAAGAGAATCACTTTTGGTGCTGCTCGCACCTAGCGTCGAGACCTGGTGTATTTTGTAACCTTATACATAAAAGTTACAGAACCGATAAAATTTCTCTGTTAAAATCATATTTTATATGTTTTTTTTTTACTTTTAATTTTTTATTATTACATTTTTATTTGTTTATTTTATGCCAAAAGTGAGTTAAGTCGCCAAATATAGCGCTACACTTTTTCCGCCCGCTTTATCCGGGGAGTAAATGTACAGTATATATTAGAATTAGATTGCGATTTGTTTGATAATTGATAACATAAGAAACAAGAAATAGGCTTTTTTCTTTTTCTTCTATGCAGACGATAAATAGATAAATAGTAAATATATTTCTATAAAAGCTTTCAAGATCATTGAAAACTATTTTTTAGTGAAATACAAAATAAGCAAACAATTTTCTTTTGAAATAGAATGGAATAAAGTTTCGAATGTTTAACACTAGAACCGCCGTTAGGGGTCATTTTGACCCCTGCCAAAATTGATAATAGTCGATTCGAACCAGAAAATTTTTCATGAGATATGTGATATCTATGAAGCGCAAAAATAGTCTAATTAAATAAGTTAAATAGTTTTAAATAAAATTTATGGTGTAAAACCCTTTTTTTATAAAAATTGAGCAAATACACGAAGGTTCTAGTGTTAAAATGAAATGTTGCTGTATTAGATGGTCCTTTTGTAAAAGTAATCATGAAGTAAATTAACATTTTTACACAATTTAGAAAAATTACTGTGACTAATTAACCCTTTCCGGCGCGGTGTCCTTAAAAAAGGACACCAAATTTTAATTCCAAAACTGACAATCGGCACCAATAATATTTAACTAAAAATTTTCTGTTATAATGCACATGAACAAGTTCTTATTTTTTAATAAATTCGTTTATAAATTGCGGTGTGAGTCCATTATTTCATCAGTTTATAAACAGAATTACTCCGCGCCAGTAAGGGTTAAGTCGGACATTAAAATTTCTACTGAAGTCGAAACCACTCCTCATACACAGTGTTGCCAGATTGGGGACTTTTTTATCCCCAGATTGTTGATTGTCACCGCTTTTATGAAATAGAAATATTCGGCCTATTTAAAAATGGATTAAAAATTCTGAAAAATAAGGCGAAATATACTATTTTAAAAAAGTGGTGACGGTCAAATAACGTGAATTAAAAAAATCCGCAATCTGGCAACACTGCTCATACAAAACAATCAGCTATGACATTTGGTAAAAACTCTATTTTTGAAAAACTTTTTTTCTCGCCAAAAATGGGAATTTTGCAAGTTTTCAATATCAAATTCGTGGATTCTTGAAGGAAATTTTAAACTTTTCTTCGATATTTTATACTTATTATTAACTAATTTTTATTTTTAAATGCTTTTCTTTAAAAAACTTCAATGTTAATAGCCCGATATGTTGTTCTGGAAATTGCATTTTCAGAAAGTTATGCTGGTGTAAGAACAAGAAATATTATTTTAACAGAAAAATTTTGTCGATTATCAAACTTCGTGATAAAGGCCTTTAAAATGCACCAGGTCTCAATGCTAGGTGCGAGCTGCACCAAAAGTGGTTCCCTTGTAAGATCAAAATATTACTTAAATGCCTAATATGGGGTCATTTTGACCCCATAGGTAATTATAATGTTTAGGGCGGAAAATGATCAATAATGATGAAAGCATAGATGCCAACACCTCTTAATTATTCCGGAGTCTGAGCCAAGATGAACGCTTTTTCAACCAGAAATTTTATTTAACCAAAAATTTCAAAACGCAATAAAAAATGTATCTCATAAAAAGAAGGTACATTTTCTCATATATTTTTTCTGGTTTGAGAATTCAAATTTTGGATCAGACTCTGGAATAATTAAGAGATGTTGGCATCTATAATGAAAATATCGATATAGTACTGACTATCAAGATTTATTAGAAAGAGGAAAATGTAATTTCTACGATATTATGAATATTTAAATTAGCAGAAAATCTCAAGTAGTAAAAGTTTTAAAAGTAATATTTTATAAGAAGTAACAGCAGTAATGCTTTTTAACTACCTTCAGTTTTACTGCTTACCTTTCTGGCAATCAAATCACAAAATAACACATGCAGGGCTTCCAAAGGCGATTATTTTTTTATTCTATCTCGTACCATTCTTTTAAAACAAAAAATTTTCGCATACACTTTCATAGCATCTGCAAGAGAAATACACTACAAAATTTATTTTCTTAAAATAGTGGCTCAAATAGGAGATAAAAGTAGTCACATGTGGTAGCCCTGCTCAAGAAATATGACTTTTAAACATAAACTGTCTCCATTTGTTGCACTTCTGAGACTATTTGGCATCATGATAGAAAATTTTCATTTACTTCATGATTCCGTAAGATGGGGACTTCATTCGCAATTTCTACAAATAAACAACATAGAAAAAAATAACTGTACGAAACTTCCTACGTAGACAAATTATGAAAGAGACCTTCAGAGGAGAGTTCCTAGAAAATATTTTTAGCATACATATTCTAAACATGGAACTATTAACCCATTAACCGCTGGTGTTGCGTTGACGCCACAGTCAACATAAATGCGTATAAAAATTTAGCTAACAAATGAATTTTATATTAATAGTAATTTTTAAAAAGGGAATATTATGGTTAATAATTCAACAGAAAAATATTTTCTTTCAACAATTTTTTTTCTATTTAATAACAAGTTCGAAATTTAAAGCATTTTTAATGGAAAAATTTCACGTTGTCGTTTTCGCTGAAGAAATATAGTTAGACAAACCCAAGCTTTAGAGGAAATCCATTTTTAGACAAGGTCAAGGTACATCGTAACATTCAACGAATCAGTTGCTTATGTTTTAGTGGGGGAGAATGAGAATATAGGTTGCTGATGTTGCGTTTGCGGAACGTCAGTGGAAAAGGGTATTTCCATTATTCCCTCGTGTCGTTCGACTCTGTTGAATTTTTTCTTATTCTTTGCTCATAGAAATGCTTACAACTAGATATCTTTCTTTAGAAGAAGGTCTTGAAAGAATTTTTAATAAAGATACATATAATGATGACGGGAACGAAACTGATATTATGGTTATTTCATAAGAAATAGAAGACATTATTGACGAAGAAGAAGGAAATGATAATATATAAAAAAATGATGATGATATTTTACCATGCGCTATTGCTTGTGAAATTGAATTGTGCGTATGGAAGAAGTTTGTACCCTCTAAAAATAGTACAAGTCATATATATATATATATATATATATATATATATAAAACTGGAGACTGATACTGGATAAAGATGGAAATATTTTATATAACTCAGCCATAAAATGAAGAAAATATAAAACCTTGACAAATACGGGAATATATAAAGCTTAAGTTCGAAAAATGTCCCACTTAGATTTCAGATCTGAAGTCGCATTGTACCTTTTGCATACACCCTTTGAAAGTAAAGAGTTAGCCATAAACAAATCAGCCACAAGAAAGCATAGTAAGTTCCCCATGCAAAAGCCATTACAGACAAAACACGAACATTTAACCCTTTCTGGGGAAAATCTCTTCAATTTCAAAAATGTTGAAATGAATGAATTACACCAGAATTTACTAACAATTACATAATAAAGAAAAATTACTTTACCAACATTTTGGTGTTATTGTGGCATTTGGGAAATAAAAATTAATTGATTTCATAAACACACTACTGCCCCTGAAAGGGTTAATCGTCAATCCTGATGACAGGAGAAGACTGCATTCTAAACAATGCCATATCCAGAATGTTTATCGCTGCAATAAATTTGTGATGTTGTTTTACATCATAAGTGTAGCGAATATTTTGATACTTGAATCTGTTTTCTGGATATGATCAGTAATTCACAAAGAAAAAATAAATTAAACTTTAATAATAAATTAATTACCTTTAAAGTGATTACTTACTGTGTAAATTGTAACAAAGCTAAAAAAATCTTCCAGTGCCCAAATATTCAAGAAAACTCTGCTGATGCTCAGTTGAACTCACTAAACATTCAGTACTCGTATTCTGCTGACATTGCGTGAACGTAACACTCGAATTTTCGTAAACTAACACGAATTTTGTTATTTCCACTATAAATTAATGAGATATATGCTCAAATGAATAACCAATATCATTTGTATAAAAAAAAAATTACATCCTTATAGTTTTGGCGGTTAACCCATAAACCGCCGAAACTATAACATAGGGATCATAAACTTTTTTGCAGAAAAACGTTTGCCACCACAAACGGGCATAGCCGGATAAGCATTAGAAACATGCCTTTCAATCAAATTTCTTGATTTGTTTCCCAGATGTGGCTACATATCTGACAATATATTTCTACTATTATCACCTTATAAATATTGGTATTTAATGAGATAAAAATGGTTTTTCGATTTCTTAAAAAAACTCATTTTCGCAAAAACTACTGCACCAAATTTCATGGCATTAACCCTCTGTCTACCAGAAGGGTCCAATGGACCCGGCATGTACATTCAAAATATTTATTCAAACCAGAAATTTCTTCAAAACAAACTAAATGTATAAATCAGACAATAATAAGTTAAATAAACAAATTAAATAGTTTTAAGTAAAAATTTTGGTGTAGAATGTTTTTATAAAACTTGAGTAAAATTTCCGGTAGTTCTAGGGTTAAAATGAGGCTAGATAGATACCAAACATGCATAACGCTAAGTTTTTATATAATTTTGTGATCATAAAAACTGTGTGAAATAGCGATGAAAAAATTACAAAAATAAAAATCATATCTTATGGTTATCCGAAATTTACCATTTTCTTGTAAAAGATTCCCCATGTGTGCCCGTATATTCTATATAAATGCCGAAGCTTGCGTTTCGTACTTCATAAAAATATTTACAAAAATGTATATTAAAATTATTGAAATTCATTTTAAGGCGTTATTTAGGGCGGACCTACTCAACTTCGACATCCGAAGAATTTTTGGAACAAAGTCAGCAGATAATATGTCAACTGATGTATTTTAGATTCCATTAAGCATATAAGCCATGTTTTTCAACACTATCGATACTATTTCGATATTGAAAACTGGTGTTTTGTATTGGAGACAGAAATATATTTTTGCTTGGAAAACAACAACATTCTTCGATATCGAAATGTAACGACAGTTAGTATGATGACTTTTATTCAAACATTCTCACCACTTTTAACTAAGGATAACAAGAGTACGAATGAATATACGAATATCTACAATAAACGAAGAAAATACTTTAGTGGCTGAAGTTGAACTAAATAGCTAGTTGTGTAGAAAGCTCCCGTTTACCAAATTATCTTCGCTGGAGTTACTGTATTTCCCTGGAATGATCGAAAGAGAATTGAAAATATTTTCACCGGTTCATTGCAATACAACCAGGCAATATCTTACTTGGTGGAAATGATGAAGGAAGACTCTTCGATTGATACGCATTTCGTTAAAGATGCAACAAATATTTTAAAAATAGTTCCATCGCTGCATATTTCCAAGAAAACTCACCGTTGTTCCATACAATACAAACTTAATGCTACTGGCATGTCTGCAATTCTAAAACATTATTGCGAATGCGCAAATGGCATAAAAAGTATGGGCTGCTGTTCTCATTTGGCAGCAACAATATATTATCTTTCTTACGGGAGGCGTTTATCCAAAATTGTAAGACCGTCAGAAATTCATTCTACGCTGTTCAGAAATGAATGCATATTTGTTGAGATTGAAGATGACAGTGATAATGCTTAATTTCTTTTTTTTTCTTTTTTTTGTATATTTACTGTCTTATGTTATTTGAATTTTTATTTTTAAGTATAGTAGAATGTAATACATTAACACAGTGTCAGCTGTTTTTTCTCATAAATGTCACTGTTCTTGAAAGTGAGGCCTGAAAAGCTGAACCCGACTATGTATTTGCATTAAGTTTATAAATATATTCGCAAAAAATAGCTATTGTCTTTACAGTATTTTAATAGCCTGGTATTTTTTTCACTGTTTTTTTAGACTAATATTTATTTATTTTAAATGTATTTTTATCTCATCAAAATTTAACGGTTCAAAATTATAGAAGTATATTTTAAAATACAAAGCATCGTCCAATGTTGTCGGCTTCCTTTTTTTTCTTTTTGACTCAAATTATGTATCCCTAATTTTTATCTTCCAAGTAAACAGCCACAGAAATCTGACATTAAATAAAACAAAAATTGTGAGTAGTATATATCTTGAATAAGAAAAATACTCCCTCTGTCCGAATTTAGTTGCTACATTTGATTACTTTTGTACGGATTATTGATACTGATGATTTTATGATTTTGTTTGAACATTTTATAGAGATTTCAGGGTACTATTCTATCAATCAACACTTACTTACCAAGCATTCCCTCCGTCTCTCCTTAAATAAGTGTCAAATTAGTTTTAAAAATACAGGATTCGCATGCTCTTAAGCCACGCCCCATTTTGAAAGGATTCTTCGAGCAGTAACCGCATTAAACTACCCTCTAGCTAATGAATCATTAATTCTTTAGGAAGAAAATGATCTTTACGGTATACTGGTGATAGAGTCCTTACAAAATTGCGTCGATCTACTAAACTGAATAGGAAGTTATTTCTGACTCCACCCACTTCAAATGCAGCAACTAATTTGGGACTAAAATTTCAACGTAAATGTCACAACTAATCTGGGACGGAGGAAGTATACATTACTACTCAAACCCGACGATATCTCAGAAATAAAGGAGCACGTTTAGTTCTAAATCTACTTATATAATATCCAGATTCTATTTCGTTAATTTGAATAACATAAAATGGCGAAACTACTTACTCTTATTACCCTTAGTTAAAAGTGGTGAGAATGTTTGAATAAAAGTCATTATTCTAATTTTCGTTACATTTCGATATCGAAGAATATCAAAAATATTTCTGTCTCCGATACAAAACACCAGTTTTCGATATCAAAATAGTATCGACAGTATTGAAAAACATTGCTTATATGCTTAATGGAATCTAAAATGCATCAGTTGACATATTGTTTGCTGACTTTATTCCAAAAATTCCTCGGATGTCGAAGTTGAGTAGCTCCGCCCCAAATAACGCCTTAAAATGAATTTCAGTAATTTTAATATACATTTTTGTAAATATTTATATGAAGTACCCAACGCAAACTTTCGGCATTTATATATAATATACGGGCACATATGAGGAATTTTTTGCAAGAAAATGGCAATTTTCGGATAACCATAAGATATGATTTTTATTTTTGTAATTTTTCTTATCGCTATTTCACACAGTTTTTATAATCAGAAAATTATATAAAAATTTCCAGTTATGCATCTTTGGTATCTATCGAACCTCATATTAATGGCATGAAATTCGGCGCAGTAGTTTTTGAGAAAATGGGGTTTTTAAAAAATCGAAAAGACATTTTTATCTCATTAAATATCAATATGTATACGGTGATAATAGGGGAAATATATTGTCAGATATGTAGCCACATCTGGGAAAAAATCAGGAAATTTGATTGAAAGGCATGTTTCCAATGCTTATCCGGCTATGCCCTTTCGAAAGAAAATCTTCGTTTTATATAATGATAGAAGTTTCTCTTAATAAATAAGGAATTTTTTAAAACTTATAAATTGTGGTAGCATCATAGTAAATTTGAGCATGGACACTTAATTTTTCTGTTGCGTGAACGCAACACCAGCGGGTAATATGTTAATAAAGAGGAGCTGACATATCCTTAAAATAGTGAAAATTCAACTGTAACCGCTTTCGCAAGAGCTGATTAGCTACGGTAGAAACTTCCACCAGTAAATTTATATAAAAGTTTTCTCGGCATTTAAATCCCGTATTAATGCAAAATTTCAGTCACAAATAAAGCCAGAAACAGATTTTCATTTTTACTGGTGGAAGTTTACTTTTGCGGTATTCATGCCCTGCGTTTCCGCCATATTGTGACAACTGTTGAAACAAACTGACGAGGGCAAACTGACACCAGTAAAAACAAATAGATTTGTGAGGAAACATTTTCATGAATTAGACGCTTAAATAAGACAAATTCTTCTACTCAATTGTACTGGTGGAGAGTTTGCGCCGGCGGTATTCAGAAACTGTAGGTCCTATTATAAAAAAGCAGCCGCCATCTTGTGACAATTTTTCTCAGTTACTTCTCTCGCAACTAGTAGATAGAACACTACACTGTTAAAAATCTGTAGCTTTTGCTGCATAGTCACGGCACTGCTTTTATAGAAAACACTTACTGTATGATATTATGGAGCATTCTCATTGGCCGGAATAGAAATATTGTATAAAAGCGATGGAGTAACTTTACATCAAATGTTGCAGATTTTTTAACAGAGTATATGTCTCCTGCTCTTTGTTCATAACTCCATTAATCTAAATGAAAAAAAAAAAAAAAAAAAACGGCAAAATGTGCAGATGGGGTCAAACTGACCCCATCTTAGTGATGCGAGGGTTAGAAGGTTTTTTCAATACGGAATATCCCTTTTAGGGATGCTGTCAATTCCCTAGTAAACATTTTCAGCTAACGGAATTTATACAGACAAGAAAAACAAAACAGGCCTCGGAGACAGACTTGCCAGGTTGGCCTCCATTTTCATTCAGAAATTTCGAGTTCACATCAGAAATAAAAGATAGTATTTCAAACTTTATTTAATGAGACGCATTTGGTACCGTATAAAGAAAGAATACTTTTTTTGATATTTAGTGTATGGGTTTGAAATTTCGGATTAAAATTGGAGGCCAAATTTGCAACCCTACTCGGAGAGGTCCCTTTTTAGCCACCACTATTATTTTAAAATAATTTTTATGGCAGATTAGTACAAGAAGTGCAATCAAATGCTCAACACGAAGTTTTATTCCCTACGTATCAAAGATAAATCTAAAACGAAAAATTTCATGAGGAAATAGGGGTTGTAAACGTTTCGATTTTGTCTCTATAAAAAGAGACTACTCCGAAGCATGACAAAATAATAAAAAAATATTAATACTTTTAGTTTTGCGCGTTTATTTGTTGAACCGGAAAATATTTACTTGAGAATTGATATTTTAAAAAAAAAACTGTGCTCTGTGCTAATTAAACGTTTTAATGTAGTCTAAAAATGAATTGGAAAAGTTTCCAAAATTACAGGAAGGCCAATCAAACTTTACGAAAATAACGGTGGCCAACGCGCATAGCAGTTATCAGCTATGTGACTTACACTCATTGTTGCTAGACTGGGGACTATTTTGTCCCCAGATTGATGATTGTCACCGCTTTTCTGAAATAGAAATATTTGGCCTATTTAAAAAGGGATTAAAAATTCTGAAAAATAAGGCGAAATATACTATTTTAAAAAAGTGGTGACAGTCAAATAATGTTAATTTAAAAAATCCCCAATCTGGCAACACTGCTTACACTACAAAAACCAGAGGTACCAAGTTGCCACTAATCCTCCGTAATATATGGGTTAATTTAACCCTGGTTTAATACATTTCGCACCAGAATTTTTTTTTCACAGATGAAATTAAATAAATTCCACGTAGAAAACTGGAATTAAATAAATAAAGATTCATCAAATAATTTTTCTGGTTCGAAACTTTGTTAAACTGGGTAAAAGTAATCCACGCATTACGGTAGATTAGTGCGTGCTTGGCACCTCTGAAAAAACCCATAGAACTAGCCTTTTAAAGTGGTCTAACGTCAATTTTAAATCTTGTATGTTGAAAACAGGTATAAGATTAAAGGAACCTGAAATGAGCGCGCATCTTTTCATATTTGGTTCGATTTCTGTCATTTTTCTCACTTCATGAGTCGCTTTTTCTATGTCGCTAATCTTAATTCTTCAGCTAAAAATTGTGAGCCTACAATTCCTGTGCACCTCAATATACCTATATAAAATCGGTATCTGAAAAACATTAGGTCTCACTAGTACAAAATTAATCAAACATGGAGAAAATCAAAAATATTAAAAATCAAATTTTTAACCTAACCTATACATAAGAACGTTAAAACTATGACGTAAGATTACTTCTTTACACATTCTACTATGATAAAGTTAAAGCTCTAAATACTCATCCTAGTAAAATACAATAAAGAACACACGTAACACATATCACATCAATGTACAAAATCAGTATATGGCTATTTCCATGCGAAATTGTCATGTCTGTCACACAGCTGAAAATACGTATGCTTGTTGGCCACCGTTATTTTCGAAAAGTTTGCTTCGCCTTATTCAATTGATGAAGTATCTCCGATAAAATAGGTCACATTTTCCGTTCTAAAATACTGGTAGCCAAAAAATCATAGTATGTAACAGACATGACAAGTTCGCATGGAATAAGCCATATACAGAGGTGCCAAGCTCGCACTAATCTTCCGTAATGCGGGGGTTAATTTAACCCAGTTTAACGAAGTTTCGAACCTGAAAAATTATTTGATGAATCTTTATTTATTTAATTCCAGTTTCCTACGTGGAACATATTTAATTTCATCTCTGAAAAAAAATTCTGGTACGAAATGTATTAAACCAGGGTTAAATTAACCCACATATTACGGAGGATTAGTCGCAACTTGGCACCTATGCATATATTTAAACTCTTCTGTGAATTTATTATATTTATCAAATCCATATGCTGTATAATATAAACTTTCACCTTATTACTATCATCATTATCATTATTTTATGTATTACCCATTATATATCATTCAGTCCTCTCATAGTTTATCCATTGTAAAAATATATTTTTTTCATTTCATTATACAATAACTCACACATTTCTAAATAATCTTTTCTTTTCTTTTTTTACTTAAGAAAAAAACTGGAGAGTTCAAATTAATTACAAACGTCTTAATAATTCCAGACTAATAGCACTTAACCCAAAAAAGGTCAAAATATTGCAATAAAGTGGAAAAATTGTTATGTTTATTAATTTTATCATATATAAATAAGCGTATTCATAAATATTATTAGAAGAAAAATCTTTATGCTTTGATTCTATTTTAATTTGCCTTCATTTTATGTTAAGATATAAATATATTAAAATCAGACACATTATAATCATTTATTAGTTATTGACTTTAATTATTAAACTCTATTACAACATTTTTTTATTTAGACACTGAAACTCCAACTACTCTTTTAAAGTATTTAAATTCAATTACCATAGAAGAGTATCTTATGAAGTTAACTTCCAGAAACCCAATTTAATAAACAAAACCAAATAAAACATTTTCTTAAAATTCTATAATTACTCATACCTTTTAATTTAACTAGAATTGCTTTACGTTCCCCCGTATGTGCTCGAAATTATTTCCGTTTAAATTGTAATTCCTTTATTATAATTAAGCATCTCTGCACACATACCCAAGATAATTGCTGTTATTTTACTCTCTTTAAAATGTAATTGAGAAATTACTTTAAAATTAAAATAGAATTCAACATGAAACTCAGAAATTAAAACCAATTTAATATTCAATACACATTTATTTTCCCAATAATTACAAGTTAAATCTTTGTATCAGTAATTAAATTATTTTGTATTGAAAATTTAATTCATAGATATAGGGTAACTTGAGGCAGTGTTGCCACACAGGGGACATTTTTGTCCCCAGATTGTTGATTGCCACAGCTTTTCTAAAACAGAAATATTCGGCTTACTTAAAAATGCATTAAAAATTTTGAAAAATAAGGCGAAATATACTATTTTAAAAAAGTGGTGACAGTCAAATAATGTGAATTATAAAAATCCCCAATCTGGCAACAGTGACTTGAGGTGAGATGTCGTGTTGTACAAAATGCCGTGTTACGTAGTTTTCATATACGCAGACGCTGTTGAAAAACGCCGCTCATTTATAAGAAGGAGGGTTCCCTACTGATACTTTAATTTTCGTTCGCGTTCTTAAAAAAAAAAAAAAAAAATAAATAAGGAGTTCTTTTTTATTGCTATTTCGTCTTAACACTGCTGTTAAGTGTCCAAAATCTTTTGCGTGACTTGTTTATTTGCATATATAAATCTTAGTTTTTTACACCAGAAAAATACAATTGATGGTTTTAGAGAGTACTGGTACCTGGCGTTCCTGCAAATCATAAATGGTGGTTGGTTTCCTCTTCTTCACGTGAGTGCGGGGGGACCGAGGTCTTACCCAATACTTTGAAACGATTTGATGAAATTTTTTGAGGGTAAGATGACGGTTGTATTCCGTTGCAGTCAAATACCTGGATGTTTCGTCGTTCTTTACATTACTCTTGGCTGTTAATTAACTTGTCAACGATTTTAATTGGATAATTTTAATCAGTAATTAAATCGTTATTTTAATCAGCTGATTACAACCAATTCATTGATTAAAATCACAAATTTTCTAAATGTGTAAAATGACATAAAGCAATATTAAAATCTAAGGTGAACATAATTTGGAAAGTTTCTATGTCTATTTTTGCCTTATACATAAACTTTATTGATCTTACAAATAATTGTTTAACCCCTTAATTCTCGCTCCTGTGATATTCACGGGCTGTGACTTTTAGTCAGATTATTCAGATATGTTTAATTTCCACCAGTTTTATGGAATAGTGTAATTGGCTTTAATATGGTATCATTTTACCTGTCTTTAAATAAGGTGAGCATTTCTTTTTCAAAAAAGTGGTACCAATAAGCAATTTGAATTTTTACCGTAATTTAATGCGACCGTTAAGGGGTAAATAATTATTCATTTTAATAATTCTTAAAATTTGATGTTGAATGCAGTTAAAAATAATTTTAATAAATGTAAATATCGGTAGTACATACTATAGTTTTAGATAACTAGGGGTTTCTTCACCCTACGAGCTACGCTCTCCAACCTCCATCCAGACACCGCAGACTCTAAAAACATGCTAATTCATCCGCTTTGAAAAATTACGGATGATTAAATCGTAATTAAACGACTAGTAGCAATCTCCTGTAATCAGGATTCCATTAATTTCCCTTTGACTGAGAGATTTTAAGGCCGAATCAACTGTTCTCGAGGCAGCTAATGGTTATTTTCGTGATTGATTAAATAAGATCAGCCCAACAATTTAAAATTAGCTTGTATAAAATGGCTAAGTAAACAAATTTATAAAGACGCGATGAGGAACTTGTTTTGAATTAGACATTTTAAATGTATCGTTTTAAATATGACGTAATTTTCACCAAAATTTTGTTTCTCATTTTAATCTTCGCATAAAAATAATTTTAAAGGCCTATAAAAGCCAAAATAAATATGCGTGACGATAGCAAGTGCACATTTCCAGGTGTCTCAAGCCTTTCTAAAAAGAAATTAGATAAGAAGAAGTCAAAGGAAGGAAGGAGAGAATCTTCAACAGACGATGATATGAATGATGATTAAATTCCCTATCAGGACTCAGATGGTGAGGATTTTTTTAAAAAAGTGAATGCGAATGACTGTTCAAAGTGTCAAGCAGAGTGCTATAAAACCTCGGAAAAATGTGATTGGATCAAGTGCATTCAGTGATACTGTTGGTTTTATAAAATTTGCTCAAATTTCCTAAACAAATGTGCAGTTTGTGGCAGATCTGAGATATTGCTGAATAGAACAATGAGACATATAAAAAACATCAACAGAAAAGATGGACTCTAAAGCACTTTATCACAGTGGCTGTACCGTATTTAACTTGTTATAATGTTTAAAAATAGGCATACTTAAGTGTCATAGTTCCTTTAAATGTTACGTAGAACCCAACCTTCCTTTCAAATAATAGTTTGCTCTTTTATTAAATTGCCAATGTTTGTTATATTCATATTTTTGTAATTTCCTAATATTATGTAATTAACCACTTTAGTATGTCTAAAACATTAAAGTTACTTTATTCGTCCTGCTATGTTTTATACTGCTTCACAAAAATTATTGTTTACATTGAAACGCCAAAAGGCATCTTACCCCTAGATAGTTGGCCATCTTACCCATACCTTGGCGTAAGATGCCGAAATGCAATTGTTTGCAAAAACAAAATTTTCGATGCTTTCTGTAATATCTGCTAAATGAAATAAGTTTTTAAATCATACATAAGAGTGCAAACTTTAACAAGAAATCAATGAATAACAAATAAAAACAACAAGCGATTTTTAAAACAATTATGTCTTAAACTACAGCACCTTCACTCAATCTGTCCTAACAATTTATAAATGGACTTATAACATTATTATTAATTAAATATATAAAAATTACCTCTCCGGCATTCCATGATGTTAACATTCCTCTAACATCATTTAGTCTACCAGGTTCTTATAAGTTAACTTGTTTTATTACTATTATTATTTCTGTAGGGATTTACATGTCTTTCTTTAAAAATATTTGTATCTTTGTTAACCCTTTCAGGGGCAGAGGAATTCTGTTCGTAAACTGATGAAATAATTGACTGCCACCAGAATATTCAAACGAATTTATTAGAAAATAAAAACCTGCTAATTTGCGCTTTCATTACAAAAGCAAAATTTTATTAAAATATTCTTGGTGCATATTGTCAGTTTTTGAATTAAAATTAGGTGGCTATACCGTCTAGCCACCGCCCTTGAAAGGGTTAAAACCTGTTCAAAACACACAGTTTTAAAATTCCTTTAAAATGCATATCATGGTTTGTTTATTTTTAACTATTTTTTTAAAGTGTAACGATACATTTCCGACACCCTGTATTACAAATTACGCAATTAACTAGCTAAATATTTTTAGTCTGAAGAAAACGTATTGGGCAAATATTTCTAATTTCAAATACTACTGATAATTTCTAAGGAGTGTATGCACCTTAATACAGTCAGATTGGCGCAAAAGTAAAACAAATATCAGAATATGTTAACCACCTGACCACCGAGCAAAAGGGCAAAATTGTAGTGTTGTTTTCTTTGTAATTTTTTTTAATGCTGAAAAAAGATTTTTTTCCAACATGATATAATACACTGCTCAAAACAATTAAAGGATATTTGAAGTTTTATATAAAATAAAGATATAAACGAAATTTTTTTTGCCGAAAATAGAAGAAGAGAATCACAAATGCAAATTTTTCTAGTTTTCAAACTGTGGAGTATGCAAATTTTGAGTTCGACGTCAAAAACGTCGCTTCAGCGGCAGCGAATGAAATTTGACTTTCAACTGGATAAAAGAGAATGAAGACAAGGATGATCGGCATTCAGTGATTGCTTTGTTTGGATGAGTACGATGTCTCAGCGAAGTCATTTGACAGATTCAGAAGCTTTGAGAATTGTTGGTAGGTTAGAAGGGGGCCAAACTCAAGCCGAAGTAGCGCAAGCCATTGGAGTGTCACAAAGTGTCATTTCCAGGATCTGGAACCGTTTTTTGGAGAGTGGATGTGCAGGCCGAAGACCAGGGCAAGGTCGTAGACGGGCAACAACGCCCAATGAAGATCGGTATTTAGCGTTAACAGCTCAGAGACACCGAACCATGAACGCTACTCTTCTCCAACAACACCTTCGCTCGGCTACAGGCACCACGATTTCAACTCAGACTGTCCGAAACCGGCTCCATGCTGTAGGTCTGTATGCTCGCCGACAGATGGTATGTGTTAGATTAACATCAAGGCATCGTCGCTACCGCAGGTAGTGGGCAACCGAGCATGTCAACTGGAGGAGAAATGAATGGAGCAATATTCTGTTTTCTGACGAGTCCCGTTTTTCTGTGCATCCGGATAATAGGCGTATTTTCATCTGGAGGGACCGTGGCAGTAGGAATAATTCTGCGTTCGTGCTCGAAAGTGTCAGATTTGGCGGTGGAGGAGTGTTGGTGTCTGGTGGCATCTCCATTGACGGGCGCACTGACCTCTACATCATTCGAGATGGAGCTCTGACTGGTCGCCGATATAGGGATGAGATCCTCAGACCTATTGTAGTCCCCTACGCTACAGCAATCGGAGATAACTTCATTTTAATGGTCGATAACTGCAGGCCACATCGTGCAAACCTGGTGGAGGATTTCCTTTTCGAGGAAGGAATCGTTCGAATGGAATGGCCAGCGTGTTCTCCAGACATGAATCCAATCGAGCACGTTTGGAACGCTCTAGGAAGACGAGTTTCTGGCCGCCAACAACCCCCACAAACTCTTCAAGAACTGGAAAGAGCTCTTCTGGAAGAGTGGGGCAGAATACCCCAACTCGTTATTAATAGCCTCATTGAGTACATGCCTCAAAGGTGTTCAACGTTGCTGGCCGCCCGTGGAAACCATACCCCCTACTGAAAATGATTTTCTTTGAAGAAAACACCTTTTCTTATTCTTTTTTTCTCATATGCACAAATTGTGTTTTTTTCCTTTAGTACACAAATGCGCAATAAAATGCATTTTTTTTCTGCCAAACATGTGTAATTTATTCTCATATAACCTACTATGTCTGTCGACAATGTATCAATCAGCTAAACAGTTTACCAGATACAAAATCTACCTAAAACTGCAATATCCTTTAATTGTTTTGAGCAGTGTATCTTTATTCCGTATAGGTATATAAGCCTTGATAGTATTAATCATAACTTAATTTCCTAAAACTGTATAATATCTGCAGAATTATATTAATTTAAATAATGCTTCTATTTCAGCGAAACCTGCAGCTTAGTGAATGGATATATCAGTTTTACGGCGGTGAGAAGATTAAGGCGTTGTGACAAAAATGCGACTCTTCTTTTCGTCATTTTCAGCACGTGATGTAGAAATGTATCCAACTCACTTTGATGTTGATATTCTTTATTGTGTTAATATTTGTAAATAAGTTAGAAGTCGGTCACTGTGTTTCCACCGTGACATCATGAAATGATGAGTTGATTGGCATAAGATAGCAAGTAAACTCGAAATGGTAAGTAAACAGAAATGCTTTCAACACCATGGAACTGTTAATAAAGAGGAACTGACATATCGTCGGTACCATGTCAAACTATCCAATGTGAAAACATTGGGCTACTTTTTAAAAATACAGATTTCTTGATTGGCACCACTTTTTTTGAAATAGCAAAATTTGCCTAATTTAATCTTATTTAATGGCATATTAATTAAGGCGAAAACAAGGGGAATTTTATGATTTCAGAAAAGTGGTGCCAATCAAGAAATCTGAATTTTGAAGAAGTAACTCACTATTTTCACATTGGATAGTTTGACATGGTACCGACGATATCCTTAAAATAGTGAAGGTTCAACTGTAACCGCTTTCGCAATGGCTGATTGCCTCATGGAGACACTTCCACCAGTAAATTTATATAGCAATTTTCTCCGTATTTGAAGGCGTCATTCATGAAAAATTTCAGTCATAAATAATGGCAGAAACAGATTATCATTTTTAATGGTGGAAGTTTACTTGTGCGGTAGCCAGGCCCTGCGTTTTCGCCATATTGGGACAATGGAGTTACGAATAAAGAGGAGGAGACATATAATCTACAGTCTACAGTCTACCAGTTGTGAGTGAAGTAACTGAGGAGGTTGTCACAATATGGCGGCTGCTTTTTTAAAATCGTATCTGCAGTTTCTCATTACCGCCGAGAGAAACGACCCATCAGTAAAATTGAATAGAAAATTTCGTCTTATTTAAGCGCCTTATTCATGAATTTTTTTTCACAAATGTAGCCAAAATTTATATTTGTTCTTACTGGTGTCTGTTTGCCTTGTAAAACTGTCAGTTTGTTTCTCTGGTTGTCACAATATGGCGAAAACTCAGGGCGTGACTACCGTAAAAGTAAACTGATACCAGTAAAAATTAAAAACTGTTTCTACGATTATTTATGACTGTAATTTTACAATAGTGAGGCGTTTACATAAGGAGAAAATTTCTATATAAATTTACTGGTGAAAGTTTCCATCGGCGGTAAACAAACCCTGAGATAGCGGTTACAGTTGAAGCTTCACTATTTTAAGGATATATCAGTTCCTCTTTATTAATAGTTCCATGATTGGGGCAACCAGGAAACAAACTGTCTGTTTTACCAGGCAAACTCACAGGTTTTTTACCTTATTTGTGAGAAAATATTTCCACAAAAAAGACTCTTAAATAAGGCGAAGTTTTCTTTTCAATTTTACTGGTGAGAAATTTGCACTGGCAGTATTCAGAAACTGTAGATCCGATTTTAAAAAAGCAACCGCCTTATTGTGGCAACCTCCTCAGTTATTTCACTCGCAACTGCTAGACAGTACACTATATGTCTTCTCCTCTTTATTTATAACTCCATTTTCAACACAAGACGTGAAAAGGGTTTGAATCAATCTAAATTTGTAATTTTTAATGGTATGTTACTAAGTATTTTATTAACGTTTTGGAAATATTTTTGCTATTATTTCTTATTAACGGGTTTTAATTAACGTTTTGGGGGATTTCGTCAATTTTAAGAGAAGCGTGTGATATGCATAAATCCACTTTTTAAGAATGAAACAATACTTCCGTAATCCCGTGGGTAACAACTGATATTGAAGTATCCTTTTTATTGGGAATTACGGAAGCGATGTAATTATTTTGCAAAGGTTTGTGCAATATTTAAGCTATAAATTGATCATTCGGGAAGAAAATGAAATAAAAATGAAATAGTTATCTGTCTATAATTCTAGTGTTCTTCTTTCAAATTATCATGACTAAAAATAAATTGACTTTCCACGAAAACTAAACTATTTTAAATTATATCTAATTATCTATAATGCAAAAAATAAATACTTATTGAAACTCGAAAAAAAATGTACAGTAACATAAGCTGTTTGCATAGAATTTTGAAATTGTTTTTGACACATGAAATAACACATAACATTAAACATAGAATATTTAAAGGTCGTCAAACTTGATTTACGGCGAAGAAAAAACTCGAAAGTACGCAAATTCGTAAAAAAATAATTTAAGTCTTTCTTTAATTTAACATTAGTAAAAAGTATTTGATTTTCCATGAAAACAAAACTATCAACTTATAGTTAATTATGATACCAAAAATCTCATTGGAAATTATTTAAATCGCTGTAGAGTTTCTCGAAAAATAAGTACATCAATATCAGATCAGTGTTGCCAGTGGGCTACTATTTTTTAATTCAGATTTCTTGATTGCCACCACTTTTTTGAAACGGTAAAGTGATATTTGTTTTCGCCTTAATTGATATGTCATTAAATAAGGCGCATTTTACCATTTCCAAAAAGTGCTGCCAGTCAAGAATCTGAATTTTTAAAAAGTAGCCCATCTGGCAACACTGTATCAGATGTTTACAATAGGATTTCTCAATTGTTGATACCACTTCTAATTATGTTTTAGTAATATATGGCATCAGCAAATTTTTTTAAGAACCGAGTTTTTCATTCATAAGAAAATGTTCGAATGAAATATCAGAAGCAGTAAACTAATTAAAATGTTTTTTACCAATAATTTTTTAATATATAACTATTTATTGAATTTGAATAAAACCAATATTAGTTTATGGAAATACAGGGTTATTACAAATGAATCATCAGGATACGATACGTTACTGCGTGCGAACTATGAAACATACATGTTTCCATGGCAACTCAAACGAGAGGGCGTTAACTACAATTTCTCGCGGTGTATGTGTCATGCGCGTGTGGTTGCCATGGTTGCTGCGCGAACGTCATATTCAAAATGGCGACTGGACAGCAGAAATTTTCCACACAGTTGGCTGTGGAATGGAAAGTTCGCGGATAACGCGATTTGTTGATTTCTTGGGGCTACGGATGAAACTCTCTTTAAACCGGTTCTCTGTTTCTTTAGTAATGTTTGGTCGGCCGGAATTTTTGCCTTTACATGAACAACCGTTTCCTTTGAACTGTCGATACCAGCGCAGAATGCTTTGTTTGTTTGGTGGTTTACATTTGTATACATTCCGGAATGCTCTCTGAACGTTTATAAGCGATTCACACTTATAAAATTCTAGTACACAAAATGCTTTCCAGTCCTTTCTGCTGGCCAGTCTCCATTTTGAATATGATGTTCGCTCAGCAACCATGGCAACCACGCTCACATGAAATATACGGAGCGCAAAACTGTTGTTAACGTCCTCTTGTTTGAGTTGTCATAAGAACATATAAGTTTCCTAGTTCGCACGTAGTAACGTATCAAAACCCGATGATTCATTTGTAATAACCCTGTTTAACCCTAGATCTACCGGGAATTTTATTCAAGTTTTAATAAAACGTTCTACACCAGAATTTTTATTTAAAACTATTTAACTTATTTATTTACCTTATTTTTGTCTGGTTTATATACTTAGTTTATTTTAAAGAAATTTCTGGTTTGAATGAATATTTTGTATGTACCTGTCGGGTCCAATGGACCCGTCTGGTAGACGGAGGGTTAATAATGATGTGAATTTTCTCCCATCATAATTGTAAAAATAATACTTTAATATATTCTATGCACAAGAATTTCTTTTTAAAATAACTTATTTATTTCGTGTACGTAAACATCAAGTATATACGTCAATTTTAACCCCTTGAGGGGCGGTGGGATATATTTTATCCCACCTACGATTAATGAAGATTTACACCAGAAAAAAATTATGAAATTTTATTTTTCTAACTTTGGTGGAAAAAACTCGTAAAATTGCTTTTCCTTATTTTGAAATAAAATTTTTCTAATTTTCCGGTGGGAATTCAGCATTACATAAACGTAATTGCTTGCCCCTCAATGGGTTAAATTTAAATTTATATTTATTATTATCTCTCAATTAATTAAAAGTTTTTTTGACTCGATTTCCAAAGATTTGTATATTATTCCTGGAATAGACATTCATTTTAATTAGGTTATTATCGTCTAAAATAAACGTTACAGTTGTTAATCTTTGAGGCGATCTAAAAAATTGCTTTAAAAACAGATATCATCTTTTGTATACATTAATTAATTCCATTAAAAATGTAAAAACCTAAGTATTATAGATTTCATATTAAAACTGCGTTTAAATAATTTTACATCGGTAGTTTCAAAATATGTAAATACTGAAATTAGAAAACAAACGGAGGATAAATTAAAATAGTCATAATAATTGCTAGTAAATAAAATCTATTTTTTTATTTCATAAATTATTTAAAAGGTTATTAGGGAAATTAATTATCTTTTAATAGAATCGAAGCATTTTCTCATTTCTGATACTTAAACAGAAATTCTTTCTGTTTTACGTTATTTATATTTGTCTAGGCGACACAATGATTCCAGAAAAAAAATCCATTTACCAGTTCATTAACGAAATATATTTTTTAATATTTTGAATTTTTATTTAAATAAAGGTTATTTATTTAATTTTTATTCACTAGCAATATCAAACTTAAAACCACTCATGCAGGAAAAATCGCATGAATACTTTTTGTGGCGTCATTAACCCATTTCTTGTTGATGATCCAAAAACGCACACTTTTTTAAAAGTATTTTTTTTTCTTATGAAAATAAATGTTTGGTTCAGATATTGTCTTGAAAATTATAACATTTATTTTAATTAATATTTTTCAGTTTACCAGCCGCAATTTTTTATGTTAAGAAAATGAGAAATTAAATTTTAGTACTCTTAGAAGAAAAATACAATGCGACTGTTAGCTAAAATGGATGAACTTTTTCTTCTGAGCCGGGACGTTGTGTACTTTCGCAAATGTTAGTGCATCCTTGCTCGAGAATTTTCAGTCGTATACGACTGTTATTCATACAATTTCTTTTTCTAAGCCCGGACAAATAATTTATAATAATGATACATGAGATCCAGGAACTGTATTAAAATTTAAAAGTGTAATTTTTTTTTAAATTTTAATGCTAGGACAACATCATGAATATAATATTTTTCTTTCGAACTCTTTTGCTATATATCGCGCCTACATACATGGCATATATAAGGATGTGAGTTTCTAAACTCGCCATATCCAAAATTTAAAACCCGGATCATCTCTATCAATCTATATTCCATTGGCGAAGCTGCATCGAAAAAACACTACAATCTGCAAAAAACTAGTCTTATTATGTATTTCTCGCATTGTAAAATCTTGGTTTACAATGAAAACCAATGGCCGCAGTCAGAGGTTTTTCGTGATTTCCTAAAATTTGATTTTCTGGATAAGCCAAGTTTTGAAACTCACGTTCGCATATAAAAAAATAAAACTATATTTAATATTTTCTCATAAGGTTAATAATTGCTATATTGCCCTCATAAGATTAATTACTACTATATCTAATGACTTTATTTTAGAGAAAATGAAACTTTGTGAGACTGTTTTTACATATGACCATAGCTGCCAACAACTTATGCTTTTCTTTACCACAAAAATTTAATAGAAAATTTTACCTTTTTTAATCGCCGTACTCTGCCGAGCAAATAAGGCAATAATTTCTATTAATTTTTTCTGGTACGAAAAAGCGGAAGAGTTGGCAGCTACATATGTGCCAACCTCAAACTAATCTTCCGTAATACGCACGTTAATCTGACCCTGGTTTAATACGTTTCGAGCCAGAAATTTTATGAAGATATGAATTTAAATATGTTCCACGTAGAAACCTTGAATTAAATGTATAAAGATTCAAGAAATAAATTTTCTGGTTCGAAAGAGGTTAATCCGGGTTAAATTAATCCAGATATTACGGAAGATTAGTGAAAGGTTGTCAACCATGCAGCTATGCATATGACCGCTGTACCGAAAATAATGAAAATGTTTTATTAACTGGCAAACGTCGTTCGAAATTTACATGTTTCTCAATCAACCCTTTTCTATAATAAACTTTATTTTTCATTGTAGCTAAATAATAGATTTCAAGAATTAGTTCTTGATTTTTTGACGAAGAAAGAGCATCCAGAATTCTTCACATACATACATTCCGATATCCACAGAAGATTCCTTCATGATTATGGAGACGACACCCTTGAGATCATCAATGAGCACAGATGAGTGAAGAAGCTCTGATATGGGAAAACTACTGTGCCAGTATTTGAGAGTGGCGACATACGCACAGGGTTCATTCTCAGATTGTACGCAGACAGATCTTTTTGCAGGGGTCGCAGCATATAGGACAAATTTCATTGTTCTTACCAGTAACTTTTATCAATAATCTTCATGGTATAGTCCTATTGCATATCTTATAAAAATGTCTCTTGACGATTATTGATAAAATATACTGCTAAGAACAATACAATTTGTCCTAAATGCTGCGACCCCTGCTTTTTGTCCAAAGTATGGCAAACATACATTCCAGAACTTGGCGATACTCCCCATAAGTAGTTCGATTAGACAAAGGAGAAAATTTAACCCTTAAATGCCTGATTTTTTAAAAATCATTGTAATAATGTTTTTCGGCTTTCATTTTTTAAATAAATCATGGGAAAAATACTTTAAAAATCATATTTTGTTTTAAGTAGGGTTTACGGCTAAAAAACAGTTTGTTACTAATCGGCAATACTGGTCTTTAAATGAAAAAATAATTTTCCTTGATAAAATTCTATAATATTAATCACACAAAAATTTTAGGAACTATAATAATAAATAAATTTTTCTTGCTCACTGCAGAACAAAATAGGGTATTTCGCAAGCTTCCAAACAAAACAAAAAGAACAAGTAGCAACAATTGAACACATAAATCTATTTTTATTGTTAAACAGCACAAGTGTTGCCATCTACATGTTGAAAATCGATTTAATAATACTTTCAGAATGTATTTTATTGGCAACATTAGGTATTATAGCTTCAATATTATTCTAATAGTATTTTAGAGCCTAAATTGGGTATGTTGCCGAAAAGCAACACCCGGCATTTAAGGGTACAAACTAGGCCAAATACATTAACTAGGCCAAAATGTCAGGATCGCCAAGGCTCTTGGTGATTCTTTTTGGTCCATAATCGTTTCATACAATCAAGTTTTCTGTACCATACGTCACCACATTTAGACATAGGCACCGTAAAGGAAGCCATTGTTTTAGACAAATTACGCGGCGGGAGACAACTAATCCTTTGCACTCCTTTCTCGCTGCTGCGATATTGTAAGCTAAGTGAAAAACTCCGTTTTCGCCGCTCCGGCGACACGGTAAGGTAAGTGAAAAACTCCGTTGTCATCGCTGCGTCGACATCATCTGTCCTTAAAATTTTGTTTTTGGCACCAGTAATAAAAGAAAATAAAATTTGCCTTATTTAATCAGAGCATTTTTTAAATTGTGTGCTTCTTCTTCTTTTAAATAAATGGTGCCGATCGAATAAAGTATTTGTGTAACGACGCAGAGTTGCTGGTAGTCCACAGTCAAAATGACTCGGAGTTGCTGGTAGTCCACAGTCAAAATAACGCGGAGCTGCTGGTAGCCCATACTCAAAATAACGCGGAGTGCAAAGGGTTAACTATGGTCAGTGAAACAAATAGATAGCGATTGGACGAACTGATTAGCGCGGAAAAACGATTCCCAATCCGTGAGTATGCTATACAACTAAACCATGGTCACAATTCTAAACTGAACATGGCTAAAGACTGGTTATGGTGAAGGTATCTGTAATGTTGGTATTGAGATAAATAACACCCGATTTAAATGATAGAAGCGTGGAAGACTGCCACAAAATCTTCGCTGGTAGTAGTGACTATACTGAGTAGCACCGTTGTATTGACAACAAATTGCTCTATAAACATGCGGAATTTGAGTGATATACGCCACCCTCTGAGCGGTTTGGACGTATTTTACTGTTTCGTATAAACAACTTAAAAGCCCAGTGGTGTAGTGGTCAGGGCATCTGACTGCCGCACCGCTGATTGAGAGTTCGACTTCCGACTGGGCACGGTTCACTCAGTCATTCATCTGTTTGGGGTCGATAAAATGAGTACCAAGCTTGCTTGCGAACTAAACACCGAGGGTCTCGCGTAAGGTTGACCACCTGGCCGAGACGCATGTTGTATAGCACCTCGGGGCCCAGGGTCAAGAAAACAGAGATGGGCACTGTCGGCCCAGATCCTTCTTGGATTGTATAGACACAGAGTTTAGTTATAAACAACTTAAATCTGTTATAAAAAATATTTAAAACAGAATTGTATTTTAAAATGTAATATCAAATAAAGGGACAGGAATTGTATTTTAGAAACAAACAGGGAAAGAAAATTGACATTAAGATTATTTTTATAAGCATTTTTATGAAAATGCAGGAAAGTCCTCAAGACGCTCGGAGGGTTAATAAAAATGTTATTTCACTTTTGTATTACTTTCAGTCAACCATATATATCGATCACCCGCTAGAAAAGTGATACAACTAAAAAAAATTCAGTTTGGGTATTATTCCGCTAACAGATATGTCATAGGTGCGTCCTTCTTGAGGAAAGTATTTAGAAGTATAGGTATACGGAAAACTTCTGTATTGCACTATGTCAGTTTTCCACCACAGAAAATGCGAAATGATGAAAGAAGAAAAAGACGCATCGAAAAATGAAGGTTTCCATAAGTGCATACAAAAAAAAAAAAACGTATATTCGTGTATATGTTCTTCGTATATACACATATATACATAATTTTTAATAATGTTGGGGGTGGAAACTCATTTGTGTCTTAGATTAAAAATGACGAAAATTCTAAAATAATTCGTAAAAATAATAGGATAATTCGTGAAAATTTAATTACTCTTATGACTAGCGGGAAATTTAACCCGGGAATGCTCGCGTATATCCAGGATATGAACGATTAACACTTTGCCACCAATAAATTCAAACCCAAATCGTCATTTCATTTGATCGTTGACATTGCTCACAAAAATGACTTGACGATTACTTTTCGAAAATTAGTGGTGATAAATGTAATAACCGTGCTCAGCCTGGGTATGACATACCCTGCGCGAGCAATCTCGGTTTAAGTATAGAAAATAGGAGAATACAGCTGATATTAATTATAATAGAAAAAAAGTGATGGAACAGTGGCGCAGCAGTTGAACAATTGCCACCACTAAATTTTTATAGTATTCTTCTGCTGCAAAAATCGCAGAAATTCTGTTCGGAAGTTAGATGAAGAATACTGATAAAATTTTGAGGTGCCAATTGATTCTCTGCTGCTACACTGTTCCGTCAATGGAAAAACCACAGCACTAGAAAGATTTTATCAAGAAGAAACCATCCAAATAAATTTCAATGAAAGTAAAATAATTTTTCCCTACGTTCTATACTATACATCCACTATAAGGGAAACCATAGAGATTGTAACGTGTAAAAATTCAATATGTAACGATGCAGCATCATTTCACTTACCAAAAATATGGCTCGAGCTACTCAGTGGTTATAAAATTAAATATATATGAAACATCCAAGTAATATAAAAAAATAACGTACACAATATCAAAGAATACATGGAAATTTGAATGATTTTGCTTCATAGACCGTGCAATTTTAGAATAGTTTTATTTATTTGTTTTGAAAAAGACTCGGGGAGAGTCGAAACATGTAAACAGTCGAAGTAAACGAATTCTTACTGGTTTTAACCCTAGATCTACCGGGAATTTTATTCAAGTTTTAATAAAACGTTCTACACCAGAATTTTTATTTAAAACTATTTAACTTATTTATTTACCTTATTTTTGTCTGGTTTATATACTTAGTTTATTTTAAAGAAATTTCTGGTTTGAATGAATATTTTGTATGTACCTGTCGGGTCCAATGGACCCGTCTGGTAGACGGAGGGTTAAACTTTTAATTTACACCTTTTAGCATTTGAAATTAGTATAATATTTCATTATTTTGCGAAATATCGCCCTGTCGATCATTACAAATGGATATGAATACAAATAGGGGAGACTAGGGAGGGTTGACCATACGGGAGACTTGACCCACCCATCAGTTTTCATATTTAAAAGAATTTCAGAGTTTTATCAATAGGTGTCAACCAAAGCTACCGGAATGCTCAAACAACAGTGTCTGTTTCATACAGACAATCAAGATAGGTGTGGAAAAAATCAATTGTGAGGCGTTTTCAACCTAAAAGTTGTGTTTTTTAGAAATACTTTGTAAGCTTTTGCCAAATAAAATATATCACAGGAATTTAAGTAAGTAGGTTTTAAGTAATGCAGTAATATCGAGTTTTCTTTCCAGGGATAAAGATTATACAGCAAGTTAGGCTTAACATAACAATGTGCTATTCTTTAGAAAAAGGCTATTTGGGGAGGCTTGACCCAGTCAATGTGAGGGAGGGTTGACCACATGTTCAAGGCTTCTTTAACATATTCACGGCGGGAAACGAGAATTCTCGTTTTCATTCAAAATACATCATTGACTAAGGGCGTGGCTTCTATCTTACAGAAAATGAATTTATATAATGTTGTCTATATTTTTTTAGATTGTAAGATATTTTTTATTAAGACCATTCATTGAAAGATATTTACCGATGCATAAACTTTGAAAACCTATCTAGAACACCAATTTTCAAAAGACTTTCAGAACAGGGAGGAGCTCCTACTGTTTTAAAATTCCAATTTGATAAAAATTGCCCGACGGCTGTGTGTTAATTAAGGGGTTTTGGAAATCTTTTTATTATATACTGTGCATAATGAAAGAGTAATGGTTATATATGAAAATGAATGTAAATTTATTCTGCAAAGGTACAGTAAAATGGGGTGATGGAAAAGAAAACGTTTAAAACTGATTAAAGAAAGATGTAAAAAATTGCTATTTGAATCGCACGAAAAAAATTAATGAAATATAAATGGGAATGTTGATAGGGACTTTTTTTTCCATTTAAATATTACTTACAATAGGTAAATAGAAACAGTGGAAAATACTAGAAAGTACGAAAGCAGCAGTCTTAATCATTTCACGGGCAGTGGTATATTTATGAAACCACTTTATTTTAATTCCCAAATTCGACAATGACATCAGAATTTTGCTAAAATCTTTTCAATTTAATATGGAAGTGAAATATAGCCTGTTTCGTGTTTCCAAATAAACTTGTTCGTATTTTCCGGTGCCAGTCATTTATTTCAACATTTTAGTACTGAAAGTACTTTGCTTCTGAGAGGGTTAAAAGATGTTAATGATAAGTTAAGTACTCACGCGGCTGCAAAAGAACGTAACAAAAATCGGAAAACTATTGGAAGGTATGTAGACAAATTGCAACACAATGTATAGAGTGAGATGAGGCCAAACTATGTGACAACTAGAGTTGTTAGATCGCATGTCACTAAAAGTAGGGCAAGGAGACAAATAAAAAGCGCGACATTTGCTCCTATCGGACTTAATAATGTGTGAAACCCTATGATAACGGAACCTGTCTCTAACGCAATAATGTCTTAAATATTAAAATTTCATTTTCCTTGTTATACATTATACCTGCTCAGACAAAATCCTGCATAAAACACCCCCCCCCCCCCCCCCTCTGACATGCGATTGCGCCTAAACAGGTTTGTGGAAGCCTCATATTTTCAAAAACATTTTTTTTATAATAATTAAATCATGTAGCATAAAGTTATTTTACCCTTTTTTAAATGATTTTATTTCTCTTCACAAATATTTCAATATAAAACAAAGTGGGTCAAGCCTCCCGTATGTGGGGAGCTTTGACCCACTGTTTTCTCATGATTAAAATCAATCATTTTTCAAATTTCTTATGTATTACCCTTATGTAGCATTTTTATTTTGATAATTGATTGTATAACGAATAAAATGATATATAAAACTTTATTCTACGTTCAATATTTAAAAAATAAAAAATCATTTTGTAAAAAGTGGGTCAACCATCCCTAGTCTCCCCTACTTTGATTTGAGTGTTAGCGTACAAATTAATAAATATAACAGTAATATATGGATCATTAGCTTTGGCGGTAAAAGATTAAATTTTTAATTTTATTTAAAAAATTCTACCGAGGTTCTGAAGCTACATTTGATTGATCATTTAGAGTACACATAGATACTTTAATATTATTTTTTATGGATTTTTTTTAATATACGCTTTAAAAAACCTTCCTTGTTAGTAGGGCGATGATCTTCAGTGGTGTAGCATGTTGAGTGACTCAAGAAATGTGTCACATATTCGGATAAAATAATAAGTTCTGTTTGTATGCCAATAGATCTCGAGATCTGTGCGCTACATATTTAATTGGGACTCTCCCTTCCTCCCACCAACTCTTCTTAAATTTACCTTATTTTTCACCCGCGGCAGTTGCTCTTGAACCGGCTAATGCAGCTTTGTGTGTCTCTTAGATAGTTTAAGACCGATTGCGACTAACGTCGAGTTAACTACTGCGATAGATTTTGAGGCATGGTTACATTGAGCGGTTCCTGAGACAGCTTAATCAAAAGATCAATAAAAGACTAAGTTAACTCATAAAATACTGTTTTCTGTACTAAATATTATGTACACAAGTATAAATAAAATTCACCTATTTAGAAGTTGCTACCCGTAGTACTAGAGATCTTAACGAAACAAAATTTCACAAGTATCTATAAACTAAATTCACTGTAAAAACAGACTAAAATACTTAAATACTACTGGCAATCGAGACGCCAGTACCATATTCGTATTTTAACGGAACTTTTCCCCGAAAAATAACAGAAATTTTTCCGTTTTTTGAGCATTTACCAGGCAAAAGTTCAGTTAAAACACGGAAATAGAACTGGCGTCTCGATTGAAAGAAGTTTTTCCTATTTTTGTTCGTTTTTTTACAGTTAAAGTTAAAATTCGACGGTTTAAAGAATTCAGCAATCTGTGAGACGACTAACATCGATTAAGCGTTAATTTAAATACCTAGAAATACTTTTATGAATCTACGGTTGATTTCTATTATGATGCAAACTTTTGATGCAAATTTTTTGTAATGGTTTATAATAAATTAAAGATAATAAATAATTAGAGGTTTGTAATAAATTAAGGTTAAAACAATGTGATTACGCTAAATCCATATTTTCCTTCTGTTTTGAGAGGCACCCGGAATTTCACAAATTGTGTTGCAAGGGAAATGTCACTACTCAAAAGTGTATTACATTTAAGAGGATGGATGGGTAGATGAATTTTCTCAACTCTCTCTATCTTTTTTACGTCTACATTCTTAAAAGTTTTGCAATTTTATGTACGCTTTTACAGCTTCATGCAGAGCTTAGTGCTAAAAAAAGGCGAATATTCTTTTCATCTCCTGTTAAATTTACTTTTTCCTAGTTGTGTCACTTAGCTTGCGGGTTAGCAATATGTACTATACATTTTCACCCCAAAAGTCCTTGACATAATTGAAAGTTAAATAAAAATGTGAATGAATTAATTGGAGTATGAGAGTTCTGTTCAAGCGAATCTGTTTTTAATGGCCGAACATGGCTTTTCGGAGCGGAGTAATTCTGTTTATAAACTGAAGAAATGATGGACTGACACCAGAATTTATAAACGAATTTATTAGAAAATATGAACTTGTTTATTTTCATGTACGTTATAAAAGGAAACTTTTAATTAAATATTCTGAGTGCCAGTAAAATAAAAATTAGGTGTCCTTTTTTAGAGACACCGTCCGCGAAATGGTTAAGAAAATAAAATTTCAATTTCAAAAAATATTTCAAAATGTCAAAAAAAAAAAAAAAAATCTAAGATAAACAGCTGCAGACTATTTAGTTCGTAAAATCGACTACCATACTTCATTGTGTGGATTGAAATTGAGTTCTGTTCGGATATGATTCGAGCTGTACAATGAGCACGCTTTAAAATATGGTAGTAGATTATACACAATAAATTATCCTTAAGTGCTTTATGATGGATTGGACATCAACAATTTCTTTTACTTCAATGAGCCCTTTGAAGCATTGTGTGTTAACTCTTTATCTACTGACGGTACTTAAGTACCACTCACTTTAAACTTTCATCCCATAGTAAATATTATTAATATTTGAATGGTACTTTGCAAAAACACTCTTTTAACTCCAGTTTATCCGGATACATGGCAGCAGTAGTTCTAGGTTTGTTATTTTAGCGAGGAAAGAGGCTATCTTTGAAACAGTCGATGTGTTTTGTTCTGACATTTTGTACAGATTGTCACACTCGTCTTTTTATTGCTGCAAACACAGTAAAGGATATAAGATAAGTTTGGATTTTTTAATGTGTTCACTATGATCTTAGAATACAATTTGACTAGCTATTTTAGGTAAACGGTATGTATGTATCTGATTTAACATTCGAATTACTCGGTGGTACTTATAAGTACCGTCAGTAAACTGAGTGTTGGAGAAAAACTTCTTGTTTACTTTTCGTCTGTGTATTATCCATCGTTTTCATCTGACTTATAATTTAATTATTAAAATGTAGTGTAGTAATTTTCCTAGTATTTCTTTTCTATTTCATTATTATTTTTCATAGGCAATCGAAAAAGTTCTTGCATCGGCTCTTTATTGCTATGCTAGAAATGGCATATACAAATTCATATATTGCATATGTTGAGATGCGAGAGAACGTGTTGTCCCTAGAATAAAGACGTCATATAACTGAAAGATCTGAACCTGAAAAATAAAAAGTTTTTTTTTAACCCTTTCAGCGACAAAGCATTTTCAATGCTAAAGTGTTGAAATAAATGATTGGCACCGGAATTTGCCAAAAAATTCATTTTAAAATGAGAAAAAGGCTATATTTCACATACTTATTAAATCGAAAATATTTTACCACAATTCTGGTGCCACTTGAAATATCTTGTGGGTTTTCTGTTATGATATTTTAGTAATAGTGTACTGACGGTACTTTAAAGTACCACTTTAATTAATTACCTCTAAGGAATTAAATTTCTCACGGGTGAGTATTTTTTATGTTTATCCTTTCATTTTCATAGTAGGGACTGAAAAAATATATTACATAAAAAAAAAAAATTACAGTAGATCATAAAGCAGTAGATAAAGGGTTAAAATATGTCCCACTTTATTTTAATCACGAATTGTCACAATTGCACCAGTATTTTGAAAGTAATTTTGCCTTTTAGATTGTACATGAAGCAAAGGTTTTACTCATTTTCAAATAAATCTGTTCTCAAGCCCCCGTGTCAGTGAATTATTTCACCATTTTAGATACAGAAGTACTTTGAGCCGGAAAGGGTTAAACAAAATTTGTGATCTTCAAAAGTACTTTCTTCTAAGATGAGTAATTTTGTACGACAATGAGTTGATTTTATATTGAATTTTAAAGTGTGTTAAGCACATTATCATGTTTATCTGTTAACCATTTGAAGGGCGGTGGCTCATTTTTGGACCACTTAATTTTAATCCCTAAATGTCACATTGGCACCAGAATATTGGAATTTATCCTCTTATGAAGTACGTGAACAAAAGATTTTGCTTATTCTGAAATAAATTTGAATGTGAATTCTGGTGTCATTCTCTAGTTTCAGCATTTCGCGAATAGAAGTACCATGCCCCTGAAAGGGTTAAACCCTTTGAAGGGTGTTCGGATACTATTTAGACCACTTAAACTTATTCCCGAAATGCCGCAATGGAAACGGAATGTCTGGATAAAATTTACCTTTTATAATGTAAGAAATGAGAAATTGTTCCTTATTTTCAATTAAAATTGTGCATGAATTCTGGTGTCATTCAATCATTTCAACATGTTCTGCCAGTTTGACAGAGTTAAATATATGATTATTTCACATTCTAGCTGTTTAAATAAAGAACAACAAAAAATAATCCAAGTTATTTAAATATTGATAAAGCGACATATATTAAAATATCTAGATATAATGCTAATTTTGTAAAGAAAACAACTTATACAACATGGGTATCACAACAACAAATATTCAAATATCACATAAAACACATTGCAAAAATCAACCAAATCTTACGACAGTAACCAAAAATCATTCTTTTGACCATGTTACACAATTATGGAAATCTTTTCTTTTATTCATTATTAAAGAATGTTCAGAAGGAAACAAAACTGATGTCTATAACAAAGTTTTAGGAAGTATCCTAATTAAATAGAGCCAGTCAATACTTTTCATGGTGTTTTTAGTTTGTTCTTTTTTGTTTTGGAATACACTTCAAAATTGATTACCGCATTTCAAATGGGAATTCTCCGGGTAATTAAGATTCATGAGACGGCTGTTTTTCTTTTTGCACGTGTTACATCGGAAAATTCGATGGAATTATTCTTTTTATTAAACTGAGCTTAGGGATAGGGTTGAATTAAATGTTGATTTACTAGTTTGTATTTACTGTAAAGAAATTTGATTTTACTAATTGGATATTTAATTATTTCCGAATTGTGAGAGTAAAGAAATAATTATAAAGCCACTTATTTGTATAAAAGCGTTGATTTAACGTAATAATTATTTTTGCTTTATTAATTTCGTAGTTCAAAATGTCTAATTTTAAATACATTTTTTCAGCTTTATTAATATTATAATGTCTTAAAAATTTCAATACATAATACTTTATCTTAATCGATATTATTTTTAAATCTTCGCAGTATTAATTTACATTTAAGGAGTTTTTCAGCTCTTTAAGAATCGCTTAATATTTATGAAAACAACGGAACTATTAATAAAGCAGAACTGACATATCCTTAAGGTAGTGAAGCTTCAACTGTAACCGCTTTTGCACGGGTTGATTACCGCCGGTGGAAACTTACACCAGTAAATATATATAGAAATTTTCTCCTTATTTAAACGCCTTATTAATGCAAAATTTGAATCATAAATAATGGCAGAAACAGATTTTTATTTTTACTGGTGGAAGTTTACTTTGGCAGAAGTTATTCTCTTCGTTTCCGCCATATTGTGACAACCAGTTAACGAAACTGACTGTTTTACCTGGCAAACTGACACCAGCCAAAAAAAAGTAAATTTTAGCATATTTGAGAAAAAATATTTCCATGAGTAAGAGGCTTAAATAAGACAAAATCTTTTATTCAATTTTACTTGTGGGAATATTGCTCCTGCGGTAATCAGAAACTGTGAATTCGATTTTTAAAAAGCAGCCGCTATCTTGTGATAACCTCATCAGTTACTTCACTCACAACTGGTAGACAGTACGCTATATTTCGCCTTTTCTTTATTAGTAACTCCATTAGGAAAACAATAAAAAACTCTATTTTTTGTTTATCGCAGAAATTGAATAATAAGATTTCTAAATACAATATGCAATTAGCTGTATATTTCAGACGAAAAAAAGGAATTTTTATTGATTAGGCATGTATTTTTTTACTAACCACATCAATTCCTTTTATATCTGAAGAACGAACTCTTTATTTATTTATCGTATCTGCTCAGAAGTTAGCTCAGGTATAGTTTATTTTAATGTTGCAGCATTCAGACTTTGAAACCTTTACATGCAACATCTGCTATAGCTGCCTCCATATCTTTATTTCCCACCTTTTCCTATCACTTATTCGTTGGTATTTTCGTGGCATCTTGCGTCTGAAGTACCTTGTCACGCCTGGAATAAAAATAAATAAATAAATAAATAAATAAACATGCATTATAGACCGGGAGCCGGCAGCACAGACAACCACCTCATCGAGTTGGAAGCTGAAATTCCAGAAATAGCTGAAACTCGATTCCCATATTAAAATGCAATCGGTCTGGCAAGTCATATCTTTTTGGAAAACACCTAAAAACTTGATTTTAGCGTTCGATTCGTAGGTTTACCATTGCGTTTGCCTGCACCCAAAGGTATGAAAACATGGAGGACTCGGAGCAGGAAAACACAATGGTAAACCTACGAGTCAACTGGTAAAATAGGATTTTTAGGTGTTTTCCCCCAGGATATGACTTCACAGACCGATTACGTTTTAATATGGGAATCGAGTTTTAGCTAATTCTGAAATTTCAGCTTCCAACTCCGTGAGGTGGTTGTCTTATAGTTCGCACGCCTTCTTGAATGTTGCAGCCCAGAAAAATTTTCGGCACTGGTATTACCTTATAGAAAACCTCTTCTTAAGGCTCCTGTCCCTGCCTGTGAAGACACTCACGAGCTAATGCTAATCCTAAGGGGAGGGATTTTTCTAATATCTCGCTTGCATTTCGACATTTTTAAATATATATACATTTTTAATTGGATAGCCGAGATCCGTCTCTACATCGCACCTTTTTTACTTTTTCGATTTTGGTTGCAGATATTTTTTAGAATGACACTTTCATTTTCAGAACCGGTTTTGAAAGTAAAAGTAACTTTATTAAAAATATATGCGACCAAAATCGAAAAAGTAAAGAAGGCGTGATGTAGAGACGGACCTCCGCTACCCAAAGCAAAAAAGATTATTTAAAAATGTCGAAATGCAAACGAGATATTAGAGAAATCCCTCCCCATAGGATTAGCATTAGCTCGTGAGTGTCTTCACAGGCAGGGACAGGAGAAAAGCAATATATGTAAGCGTCCTATCTTAAATGGGAGAGGTAACCGCAAGATTAAAGGAGAGGTCACATGAATCAAGGTCGCACGCCACGTAGCGGTGGGGGTTAAACTACAGGAAGATGCCTAAGTGTTTTCTTGCTTCACACCACTAAAATTGTAAAAATTTTTCACCTTGATTAATAGCTGAAATGCCTCTGATAAAGCGAAAGAAACTTCGGGGTGTCAAGTGCATCTGGGCGCCCCTCTTGCTACACCATTATTTCGAGGTAAATGTGGTAAGCAAAATTCTGTACTATGAGTGACTAAAGACTTAGAAAATATGCTCAGATGGCAGATATTCTGCAATATATGACGCCACACTAAAAGCCCGCGTATGTGGATTATCACCCCGTCCACAAGATGGCGCAACTGTGTTAATTTACGCCCAATTCCAGTATTAAATTTGTACGCTTACTTATATCGCTTTGGACAGGAGCCTTAAACGAATGCGGTACTTTGCGTTTTTAACCTAGATTTCTTTTTCTATAAAAATATACTGGTAGTTTTCTTGGAAAATAACGGTATCCATACGAAACGTTTCTGTGGTGCCGACTCCCGGTCTATTAGGGACGGAGAATAATTTATAAACGGAACTGAACTATTTTTAAAAACCACATGGACTGATTATTATTCGTTCTCTTTACCCATTGAAAATTCGTCACCTTTCCCCCTCACACCTTACACCAAACCAACGTTTATCAGTGATCAAGACTGTTGCAAAATAAATGGATCTTCTACGAATTTGTAGGTCTTGAGTTCTACTTCAAAATAATTTAATGAAGAAGTTGAAAACTTAAAGTAGAATGGTGATTCCTTACGTTGTGATGGTCAAATATTTCAGTTAAACACACTGTAAATGAACTGATGCTTATAACTTCCCTTAAAGTGGGGATGCGCGTGTTTATCCAAGTGATGCACATGTCCTGCCGCCAGGGGACTGTTTTGGTGGCCGCGATGTGCTATCGTCAGTGATTAACAGTAAAAAATATTTAATTCGACATCTTAACCCCCCCCCCTCCCCCGCCCTACAAAAACTGAAGCAAAGAGGTTCACTTTGGAAGCCGAATCTTACCAATTACTCTTGTATTTCAGATTTAAAACTTATACAGACATGAAGACTATGCGTTCAACAATAAAAAATAACATTTAAGGATTTCAAGGAGAATGTTTAATTTTTATGAAGTTAGTGGGCGGGAATAGAGCCTTGTCTTTTACGAAACACTTTCTAACAAAAAAGTCTTTCTTGATACTGTAGTCAAATATCAATAGATTTTGCTAATAGCACTGCATGTAACAATAATTTTAATATTACGGTAATTATACTTTTTTACTTAAAAATTAGTAACAGATGACAGGATAACGGTGTGAGGTAATTATTCTGTTAGAGAAATTACTCTGTGCTCATTCATTTTAATCGAAATGTATTCTAACATAAATATAAAAATATATTTGTAAAAGAAGAAAAAATGGTAACACATTTATATTTCTGTGTTTTTTATCTTTAATGTGAAAAAAAAAAAAAACATTTTATTTCGCACACTGAATCGTCTAAAGCAAATATTTTAGAAGCGTTTATATAATGACCTAAATAATCAATTCTCGAATATTTCAGCCGGCACTTAGGATATTTTTATTTCATTAAATGTATATATTAGGGTAAAAAAATCTACTCTGTTGCAGAATTTATTTGCATCTTTAATAGCAATTTTACTGGAGTACTTGTATTAAAAAAAATAACTTGATTTGCGAAAGAAATCGTTTTCCCTTGGGCTTATTAGCATATGTCGGAAATAGTTGAAGAAGACAAAAATATAAATTGGTTTTGATAGTTGTTTTTCTCTATAAAAACAGTTAGACTCTCATGTACGGAAGTTTAAAAAGTGTACGTTTTAACTGCACAGAGCAGAAAATTAAAATACTTTTTATGTGTTTATAACGCATTGTGAGACATAATTGTAATTTTTTTTGCATATTTCTAAGGTAATATATTTTTTTTCCCGAATGAGATACAAGGCATATCAGTTTCTTCTGTAATTTATTTATTTTAAAAAGCTTAGTGGAAACGCAAAAGTTAACATTTTAAATTTTATGAAATATTTATTTGTTTATGTGAATTAAAAAGATTCTGCGTAAAATTACGGTGCATAGTCTGAACAGTATACGTACTGTAATCCAAATATATTAAGATAAACAGTACATATAGCATAAATTACTTTAACGCAGATATACCGTAAAAAGTCGTTTATATACTGCATATTGCATACTGGTTTATACCAGTACGGAATATTTACTGTAAAACAATTTCTAATCGTTTTATATGCTATATGTAAAATATACAGTGTATGGACTTTGAAAACATTTGAATCGGTTTATATACTTTACACCAGACACTGTGTATGCTAACTTTCAAAGAACATCCTAAATAGCAAAAACGCATCCCATAAAATAATTTAGCTGCCAAGGTTTAGCTGCTCGCGGCGGCTTTCCTATACGCAAAGACACGCTCTACAGGGTTGCTAGTTTGGCCTTTTTTTCATTCCAAGATTTCACATTCGCACCAGAAATTACCTATTATACCTGTCAACCCTGGCGCTCCAGCCGTTGCCATCAATATATTCAAGGCATGAGGACAGGAGTTGTGACGTCATTACTAATCGACCGTCTTCTCACTGGTGTTGAAATTCACACCGGGAAATTTTGAAGATCAATATTCTTTTATTTTATTTGTGGAATAGCTATCATCTTATAAAACAATAATAACTATTTAAACTTACTTGTGAGAATTTGGAATCCCCCAATAAAAAATCCGCCAGATGCGGCAATACTATGGCATTCCGCATCTCGCTGAATTTTTATTTAGGGATTCCAAATTCTCACCAGTAAGTTTAAATAGTATTATTTTATACTATGATAGATATTCCATAAATAAAATAAAAGAAAATTGCTATTCAAAATTTTCCGGTGTGAAATCCAACACTAGGCGGAAGTCGGTCGATTAGTGATGATGTCATAACTCGTGTCCTCTGGTCTTGAGTATTTCGATGGCAACGCTCCAGCGTAACGTTGCCAGTTTGGCTTTCGTTTTTTTTCAGAATTTCAAATCCATAATGGAATATTCAAGAGAAGAACATTTACATTAAGTAAACACGAAAGGCCTGTAAATAAATAAAGCAAAAAATTCCTTTCTAAAATTCTGGTATGAACTCGGAATTTTTTATTAAAGATGGAGGCCAAACTGGCAACCTGCTTCAGCGACAATTCAACATGAATCCAACCGTTGCCACCGAAACACTCAAGGCCTGAGGACACGAGTTGTGACGTCATCACTAGTCGACCGACTTCTCAATAGTGTTAGAATTCACACCAGAAAATTTTGAATAGCAATTTTATTTTATTTTATTTGTGGAATAACTATCATCCGATAAAACAATAATAACTATTTAAACTTACTGGTGAGAATTTGGAATCCCCTAACAAAAAATCCACCATATGAGGCAACACTGAGGCATTCCGCATCTGGATGAATTTTTATTTAGGGATTTCGAATTCTCACCAGCAAGTTTAATTAGTTATTATTGTTTAATGAGATGATAGATATTCCACAAATAAAATAAAAGAAAATTGCTAGTCAAAATTTTCCGGTGTGAATTCCAACAGTAGTGAGAAGTCGGTCGATTAGTGATGACGTCACAACTTGCGTCCTCAGGCCTTGAGTGTTTTGGTGGCAACGATCCAACACACCAGGAGAATACTATACTTAAACAATGCTTTCAGTTTAAATTGATGTGAAAGGAATTTTACATTACTTATATACCGAGTGTCCTAAAAAGGACTGACTGATTTAAAAATTCAATAACTTCCAAACGGTGACAGACATTTAAAAAAATCTTGCAGGAGGTTTAAGGAGGCATAAGGTCAAAAAAAAATTTTACAGTGATTTTCGATTTTAGTTCGAATTACAAACAATAGATGGCGCTGTAAGCAATAGGCGCTAAAAATCGGCTCGATTTTTTGGCCGATCTCTTTATCCATGCGGAAAAAGGAGATGGAAATGTATTGAGTGGGTCCCGAAGGACCAAAAATCGAGCCTGAATTTAGCGTCTATTGATCTCAGCGCCATCTATCGTTTGTAATTCGAACTAAAATCGAAAATCAATGTAAAAAAACTTTTGACCTCATGCATAACCCTCCTGCAAGAATTTTTTAAATGTCTGTCACCGTTTGCAAGTTACTGAATTTTAAAATCAGTCAGTCCTTTTTAGGACACCCGGTATATAGTAAACAGCGGTAGATACAGTCCTCAGCAACAGTTTAGACACTGGTGATTTTTAAACTTTAAATAAAAAGTACAAACACTTGGGTTATATAAATGGATGTATTTATTTTTAAATATATTTTAAACGCTTTGAGACAGAAACAACGGTTTTAATGTAGGATATTATTTAATTTTTAAAAAAAAGTCAAATTTGCATATTGCAAAAGTTTAGACACTTTTGTGATTCTTTGGCAACTGTTCACGGAAAAACGCAAATTTCAAACTAATGACGTCACATGCATGAGGTATTTATGTGCACCTCGCGATAGTATCGGTTAGTGAAGATACAGCGAGCTAGAAATTTTCAGTCAGATGAAATAATTAAAGCATGGAAGCTGAAATCGAAAGGGAAGAATATTTCAGAAATTTCAGCTACTTTGAATGCTCCAAAGAAGTCTGTCTATTAAGTACTGTCTAAGGGTCACTCTTTCAAATCAAAACATAAATCTGGAAGGCCTCGTGTGGCCAGAAAACGAGATTATAGAACATAGAGAAACGAGATTATATATCCATAAACTGGCATCTAGACAATTGATGACTGCTAATCGCATTAAAAGTGAGTCAGAGCTTTCTGTGTCAGCGACTAGTTTCGTAGATGAATTATAGAAAGATATACATTAGTTTACATAAAAATGAAAAAACAACCGGCCTTGAAATCTCACAACAAATTGACCCTTTTCCGTCGCGGAGTAAATCTGTTTATAAAACTGGTGAAATAATGGTCTGAATCCAGAATTTATAAACGAATTTATTAGAAAATATGAACTTGCTTATTTTCACGTACATTATAAAGGACAATTTTAATTAAATTTTCTTGGCGCCGCCTGTCACTTTTGGAATTACAATTAGGTGTCCTTTTTAAGGACACCGATCTCGAAAGAGTTAATGATTAGGGCCTTACTTTATTTTAAATCTCAAGTATCTCTGGAGTTTCTCAATTGTCGCCAAGCAGCGTAAGATTACAAACATATATTGGAAAACAATTTACAGCCATTTGTGAACTTTTAGCTATTCCAAAGTATGTATTTGAGCAAGATAATGCGTCTATAGTGTTGCATATCAATCAAAAAATTGGTTTATCTCTCAAAATATTACTGTTCTCGACTGGTCCGCGTGTAGCTCTTATGTGAACCCAATCAAAAACCTTTGTGGCATCATATCTCATACGGTTTATGCAATTTTTTGACAATACTCCTCTGTAAATGAACTTCCATCTGCAGTTGTACGTGTTTGGTACGAAATAGAACCCCGAGTGATGCAGGATTTAGTTTCTTCGATGGAAAGTCACATTTTTGCACTAATAGCAGACAATGTATTTGCAGTTCGATTTTAATTTATGGATATTTTTCTGTAAATAAATAGATTGTCTATACTTTCACCACAATGTTAAATTTGTTTTTTTGTCATTATATACTATGTAAAGTGTATAAATTAAAATTTATTGTTTGTGTATGAAAGATAAGTCCCCAGTAATGTATGACAGTTCAGATACAACAATCCGTTACTTACTTTTCCGTACAGAAGCATAATCGATAATTGTCTAAACTTTTACTGAGCACTGTATGCCGTATATTTACTAGCCAACACTTGTTTTACGGTAAAAATGCCATTTACATTTTAAATGGTACATATACAGTATTTTTAAGTTTAATGTACCATAGAAATACTGTACTCATATCGAATAGCAAAATATGGGGAAAATGCAGTAAAACTATCGTACACTGACTACATTTTATGAATTATTTTTACAGTATATTAATCCTTAACGGACGGTAGCTTTAAACACATGATTCTATTTTTATATTCTATTCGCACCATTTTTTTAAAGTAAATTTTTTAGTAAACTTTTCTTACTTGTCAAAGTACAAGTAAAGGTGCTTCTTAAAACAAAGAACTGCCAACCGAACGTATTTGGTTAAGGGTGTCAGTGCCGCTTATATGCAGGGTTGCCAGTTTAGCATCCTTTTTTTTCAGGCATTCTGAATTCATACCAGGAAATGCGAACAGTTTTTTCTTATTTAATGAAGGACAAACATTTCCTGATTACTTAAATTAAGAATTTTCTTAATTTCCGGTATACATTCGACATTTCAGAATAAAAATGGACTCCAAAGTGGCAACCCTGCTTATATGGCGGATTTGGCATTACTGTCTCAATACTCAAGGCCTCCGGACTGATTTCGTGACGTAACAAATGAAGATTAACCCCTTGAAGGGCAAGCAATTGCGTTTGTGTGACGCTTAATTCCCACCGGAAATTTAGAAAAAAAAAATTTGAAAATAAGGAAAAGCAATTTTACGACTTTTCTCCACTAAAGTCAGAAAACTAAAATTTCCTAAAATTTTTCTGGTTCAAATCCTGATTAATCGTATGTTGGATAAAATATATCCCTCCGCCCCTCAAGTAGTTAAGGGGTGGCGATATATATTATAAACCAACTACGATTAATCACGATTTGCACCAGAAAATTTTTAGGAAATTTTAGTTTTCAGACTTTAGTGGAGAAAATTCGTAAAATTGCTTTTCCTGATTTTGAAATAAAATTTTTCTAAATTTCCGGGGGAAATTAAGCATTACACAAACGCAATTGCTTGCCCTTCAAGGGATTAATCTTCATTTGGTACGTCACGAAATCAGTCCGGAGGCCTTGAGTATTGAGACGGTAATGGCATTCGTCGCTACTCCCGAAATATCCAATGCCCGAGGACAAGATTTGTGACGTCGTCACTAATCGACTGACATCTCACTAGTGTTGGTATTCAGACTGGAAAATTTCAAATAGCAATTTTTTTTTTAGTTTATTTGTGGGATATCTATCATCTTATAAAACAATAATAACTATTTAAACTTACTGGTAAGAATTTGGAATCTGCCGATGAAAAATCCGCCAGGTGCGGAATGCCACAGTGTTGCCGCATCTGGCTGATTTTTTATTGGGGGATTCCAAATTCTCACCACTATGTTTAAATGGTTATTATTGATTTGTAAGATGATAGATATTCCACAAATAATGTAAGAAAAATTGCTATGCAAAATTTTCCAGTTTGAATTCCAACACTAGTGAGAAGTCGGTCGATTAGTGATGACGTCATAACTCGTGTCCTCAGGCCTTGGGTATTTCGGTTGAAGCGCTTTGGCCCTTTGAGGATTAACACTTTACTGGTATCATGACGCATTTATGCGCAATTTATATAACTATCGTTCGAAAATTCTTATTTATCCCCAGAAAGTGTGAATAGTTATTTTTTGTTATTATTTTTCGTGAATAAAATAAAGAAAATTAGTCTTAAATATTTTCTGGTGTGAATTCTAAATTTCTAAATAAGAAAACTTCCAGATTTGACAACACTGTTTGTGACCTGTACATTGTTCATTAGTAGTAAATGTGCCACTTATTTACTAGCAGAAAGTTATTTTACGGTATAAATGTTGTTGCATATACTGTATTTTTTAATTAAATGGGCCGTGGAAATATAGTTCTAATACAACAGAGAATGAAAATGGTACACAAATTGTAAAATGTGCTGTACATACAGCGTGAATCTAAAATCAGGGGACAAACTTTGAGGGGTGGTAGAGCTCACTATAACAAACAATTATTCTACAGGAATATATGACCGGAAGTGACGCGTTGAGATACAAACGTCAGGGAGGCAATTTGGCGCTTTTTTAATTTCAAAATTTCACATTCATACCAGAAAATTCCTATAATATTCTTTCCTCTATTTGTGACAGGCATTTTGTGATTACTTACAGAAAATACTCTTCTTTGAAATTTTTCGGTATGAAATCGAAATTTTTGAATTAAAAAAATACAAAACTAGCAAATTTGTCAAACACTGGAAATACATGAAAAGAAAAAGAAATGGAGTTTCTTTTTCCCAGCAAATAAAGAAACAGTCTGCCATCATCTGGAAAAAAGATGGCAGCCAGCACTGCCATCAGCGTTAAAGTGCAATGGTGCCATTACTTAAACCAGTACAAAAGTGTCCGTGCAGAATGCAGCTGGCCCATCAGTGATGGTCAACGGCAGGCCAGCATTGGTATGCCATCACATTACTTCAATCCGCCACTTTTCCTGCAGCTCTAGCACCTATCCCACTGCAATTCCTTTGCTAGCCCAGCAATTTCCCTTACAAAAATTTCTTATACAATTCTATAAAAAAACGAAGTATTATGGCTCTTTTTTCTATAAGCAAGTCTCACCAAGAGCTATAGAAGTATCTATGATAGAGATGCCTGTAGAAATATTTTAACTGCGTGAGGCCACCCTCCCAAGTACTGGCCGCGCTCGATGCTGCTTGGTTTTCGTGATCGGAGATGATCAAGTGCTTTCAGCGTACGCTACGACTGCTCGTAGTTTTCAGGCTCTCATTATACTATTTCAAGTTTGTTTCTTTTGTGATTTACGTTCCCAATCATTAAATAGGTATAGAAATTATTCTATTGTATAGAAATCCTATGTATTTTATACGCTTTTTTTTTATTATTGATTCTGAACTGCGTAAATTATGAAAACCGAAATCCTTTGTAACCTAGTAAAACCAGATTTAAGGAGAAAAAAAAAGTGCGTTGAAATAAAGAATTTATCTATTTATTCATTTACTTATTTATTTTGTTGGTGGCAGTGGTGCTATATTTTTTACAGTTTCAAAAAAATTTAGCTTCAAAGCTTAAATTGTGTTAAGATATTCATTTCAGATTTGTGTTCAAATGTTCAATGTCTTCGATATTCCCAGCGCCACCTAGCTTAAGGGTTCGCAGCAATAATACTGCAAAAGTTCGTGCACTTCATGTAGTGGTGGGCCAGCGCATGAGATAAAATGGATGCCCACCAGAATTTTATCTGATGATTTCCAACAGCAAAGTTGACTGAAGCTGGCCAGCAGAGTGTTGCCAGATGGGCTACTTTTTTAAAAATTCAGATTCTTGTTTGGCACCACTTTTTTGAAATGGTAAAATGCGGCTTATTTAATGACATATTTATTAAGGCGAAAACAAAGGTAATTTTACCGTTTCAAAAAAAATAGTGGCAATCAAGAAATCTTAATTAAAAAAAAAGGAGCCCACTGGCAACCCTGGTCCAGCAGTGGTAGACCATTAGCTAGCACTTCTCCATCATTGCCAGCACCCATCTTGCTGCTGGCCAGCGATTTCTTCTTTATTCAAAAATTTCCATTTCATACCGGAAATTTTCAAAGAAGAATTTTTTCTTTGTGTAATCGTGGAGTGTCTGTCTTAAATGAAGAAAAGAATAGTATAGACATTTTCTGATATGAATGAGAGATTTTGAAATAAAAAAAGCGTCAAATTGCCTCCTTCTGGTGTTTGTACCTCAACGTGTTACTTCCGGTCATATATTCCTATACAATAATTGTTTGTTATAGTGAGCTGTACCACCCCTCAAAGTTTGTCCCATGATTTTAGATTCACCCTGTATACTGAAATTTTACGAATTAGTTCTACAGAGTACTTTTTAAGATGTGATAATACAAAGAAAGAAAATATGGTCTTAATATTAAAAAAATATTGTGCATAGAATAAATGTATATACCCGTAAGTTAAATAAGGGTTCTTACGTCTCTGGAGATTTGAATATCCGTTTTTAAAAAAGGAATATTTGTTTTATTTAATGAAGAAATGCGTTAAAATGTGACTACGAAAAATCTGGTTTTCAAATCTCCTGAATATTCCTTGGGAAGTACGACTCCTCAAATTCAGAAACTAAAGATTACGACAATTTCTGAGGCATAAAACCCTTTAATGTGAAACAATTTTGTTAAAATACGAATTAAAAAAAAAAATAAATAACCATAACATTTCAGAAACATAAAAGCGAGGAAAGAAATTATTCAGAAATAAAAAGAAAATAAATATGAAAATATCCACTTACCCAAAGATTTTTTCAAAAAGATATTTCAAAGAAAACTTTTTATGAAGTAGAAAATTCATTCCGTAAATCGATGTGTTCAGATAAGAAAATCGAGTTACTTTGTGTTAGAATTGCTCAGTCATGAACTAATTCTACACGCAACTCCGTACCGGAACGTGGAGGAATGTATGTTTCAGTATTAAGTCAGACAAATATTATACCACGATCAACTTATATCGAGTTTGGCCTAACTGTATTTCGCTGAAAAAAACTTTCGAAAAATTTCAATATATGCACATAGAAATTTACAGTACTTTTTCCACATTATAAAAAAATCATCAAATTTAATTATATGTACAGTAATTTTACTGTATATGTACTATTTCCATTTCTTTACCTTATGAGCATAGTACTTCTACAGTAGACTAAACTTAATGTTACAGTGTATGTACAACTTTAATTGAAAAATATGTATCATAAAATAGCTGTTTGCTGGTAAATATACCAATGCATAGCTGCCAACTTTTACGCTTTTTTGCTACCACTAAAATTTAATAGAGATTTTTGCCTTGTTTAATCCTCACATTTCGATGATTAAATAAGACAATATTTACTATAAAATTTTAGTGGTAGGAAAAAAGCGTAAAAGTTGGCAGCTATGCCAATGTAAAATTCAATTCACGAAACTTTAAAATGATAAGATGTTTAACACTAGAACTACCCTGGGCGGTCATTTTGACGGCTACCATATGAATATGTTTCGGCTCAATCCAGAAATTTGATTATGAAATAAGTTTAATAGATACAAAGAAGAAAAACGTTAAATAATAAAGTTAAAGGGCTTTAAATCAAAATTCTGGTGTGAAATATTTTTATAAAACTTGGCTCAAATTTCCGGTAGTTCTAGTGTTAAATATACATATTTCTCTTGCTGCGTTGGGTTCATGCTTATTTGGAACTGATGCATGTCTTTATTCATAAGAAGGCATCCACAAGGTGATACTTCTCACTGCATTAAAGCGAAGTTTCCTGGGATGTGTTTGCGCGATCTCTATAAATACTTGCCAGCTTTCAACTTAACTTCAGTAAAATGTGAGTTAATTTAAACCAGGTAAAATATGATTAGAACCAGAATATTTTTAACACTAGAACCGTCATTAGGGATCATTTGACCCCTGTCAAATTGACAATAGTCGGTTCACACTATGGAAATATTAATAAAGTGGAACTGACATAGCCTTAAAATAGTGAAGCTTCAACTGTAACCGCTTTCGCATGGGTTGATTACCGCCGATGGAAACACCCATCAGTAAATTTATAAAGAGATATTCTCCTTATTTAAACGACTTCTCAATGAAAAATTTCAGTCATAAACAATGACAGAAACAGATTTTCATTTTTACTGATGGAAGTTTGTTTTAGCGGTTTTGCCATATTGTGACAACCAGTGACATAAACTGACTGTTTTACAAGGCAAACGGACACCAGTAAAAGCAAATAGAGCATTTTACCATATTTTTGAGGAAATATTTCCATGAATAAGACGCTTAAATAAGACGAAATTTTCTATTCAATTTTACTGGTGGGAAGTTTTCCCCCGGCGGTAATCAGAAACTGTAGATACGATTTTAAAAATGCAGCCGCCATCTTGTTATAACCTCCTCAGTTACTTCACTCGCAACTGGTAGACAGTACACTACATGTCACCTCCTCTTTATTCATAACCACATTGTTTGAACCAGAAATTTCTTCAAAAGATATGTTAAATGTAAGCAGCACAAAAATAGGCTAATTAAATAAGTTAAATAGTTTTTAATAACAATTCTGGTTTGACACACTTTTTATAAAACTTGAATAAAATTATTGGCGGTTCTTGGGTTAAAGAATTGACATATAACATGTTCCACATGGAAACGAAAAATTAAATAGCTAAAGTATTTTCCTGTTAGACACCTGTTTAACCTGGTTTAAATGAACTCACATTTTACGGAACGTAAGCCAAAAGTTGGCAAGTAATTCTATACGAAGGTTATTATACATTGGAATTTAGTATGCAATCTATATACCACGTTTAAATGCTCTTACTGTTCATGTACAAGGTTACACATGTTTTTTGCCACACCGTTTTCATACATCGTTTTTTGAATACTAGTATTTACGAACAATAATTTTTGTGGTAGGCTTTTAAAACGTTTGCGATAGAAATAAGTTTGGGGTACGGGTCTGAAAAACTAGAAAGAGAAATGTAGAACGGTGTTTTATGTTTTAACATTATACAGGCCGCTTGACGCAATAATGGTCATTTATAAAACTGTCTTTAAAAAATTCTAAATTCTCGCAAGTAAGTTTGTATAGCTATTTTTGGTTATTATAATGATAGATATTTCGTGAATAGAATAACCGAAAATTAGTGTTAAAAATTTTCTGGTGTGAAATCGAAATTTCTGAATAAAAACGCTCGACAGATTAGGCAACCATAGCTGCCAAGTTTTACGCTTTTTTTTTCCACTATTTTTTAGCAGAGAAATTTCTCTTATTTAACCATCGGAAACATAGGATTAATCAAGGCAAATTTTTCTGAACACAAATAGTGGTAGGAAAAAAGCGTAAAGGTTGGCAGCTATGGGCAACAGCTTCTTATGAACTGTACGCGTTAAAATACTGGTGCTCAGAAAACAAATAGAGTGGGGGTTTTGCACATACAATGGATATAATATACGGTATCGTGATGATAAATGATATTACAGTATTCGTATATATAACGTGTTTACCACAGTAGTTACAATCAGTACCATATATGTGATGTATAAAATACATTTTACGGTATATGTGATATAAAATATCGTACGGTTTATTTGAATTATTGTACAAATACTGGTCACATTGCTGCTAATTGCATGTACCATAATTTTACTTAGTCCTTTTTAGAGTGTTATTTTGTTGCAATGTGACGCTATGTGACCGTAATTCGTTTTCTTAAAATAAGAATTTCATCATAAAATTCTGTATTTAATCTTTTCAGGTTTAGTGCTAAAATGTTGAAACGATTGATTGATACCAGGGTAAAAAAGGAAATTTATTTGAAAATAAGCGAAAGCTTTACTTTGCGTACTTTGCGAGCATCAGAAAATAAAAATTTTCTTATACACTCGTCATTATAGTTAAAGGATAATTATAAAATATGCTCACAAAGTTAACGTTGCAACCGATGCCCAATGCTGCAATAATTTTTATTAATTAAATACAATTGAACACAAAATTTTACTTCCGCCCATACGTTAGCGCCGGAAATATGCAAATTCTTTGATTGACAATCTGGTGCGCAATGGTCGCATGTTGTAATTCTGGTCTGCAGTGTTGTTTAAAGTGAATGTGGTGTATGAGAGTGATCAGTGTTCATTAGTTATGGCTCATAGGCATCATTTAAGTGTAGGTCAAAAGTGGCGAAGAATTGGTAGAATCGAAGGAGGTCAAACACAAATGGAGGTCGCTGATGATTTGAATATCCCTCAAAGTATCATATCAAGAGCTTGTAATCGGTTTTTAAGCTTTAGATCCGTTGATATACAGCCTGGTCGAGGGTGACCAAGATCAACAACTGTATCCGAAGACTCGAATAAACCGTGAAGTGACTATTTGGTTTCAGACCTTCAGGCTGCCACAGAAACTCAAATTAGCCGTTCTGCTGCTGCAAGAAGGCTTAACGAGCGTGTACTGTATGCGAGAAAACCAACAGTTTGTGTCCCACTCACTCCAGCTTCCAAATTGCCCATTTAAAATGGTGCCGTCGTCATGTTCAATAGAGCCAAGAAGACTGGACCCGAGTATTGTTTACTGACGAGTCCAAATATAGTCTGAACACTGATTCTAGATATGTTTTGGTCTGGACAGAAGGAGGAACTTGCCTTCCTTTGTCCGTGAAATATCCCGTTTCCGCGACGAGATTTGTAGAGAAGGTATCGGAACCCCAAGTTAGACTGTTTAGGAGTGTTGTTGGCCCAGAATTTTAGTTAATGGATAATAATGCTCAGCCACACGAGCATAACGTTGGTACCATGTCAAACTATCCAATGTGAAAACAGTGGGCTACTTTTTTAAATTCAGATTTCTTAATTGGCACAACTTTTCTGAAATCGTAAAATCCCCCTCCTTTTCGCCTTAATTAATATGTCATTAAACAAGATTAAATAAGGTGAATTTTACTATTTCAAAAAGTGGTGCCAATCAAGAAATCTGCATTTAAAGAACGTAGCCCACTGTTTTCACATTGGATATTTTGACATGGTACCGACTATATGTGGTGTCAGAATACTTGCAAACAGAATATATCACTCGAATGTATTGTCCACCTTACTCACCCGAGTTGAACCCGATTGAGCATGTGTAGGATGCATTAGGGCACCGACTTTCAGCCCGCCAAATCCCTCTCCGGACGCTCCAGGAGCTGAAAAGTGCACTTTTAGAAGAGTGTCGTGCAAAGCCAGAAGATTTGATCAAAACTCTTGTAAAATATATGAAATGAAGATGTGAGCTATGCTTAACTGTCCGAGGTGACCGTACACCAAATTAAAGGGGAAAAAATGTCACTAGAGATGACTTAATTTTTCATTCATTTTCCAATTTCCATAAATTTGGTTTTAATTTCAATATTTACATAATAACCAACTTCCAAACGTTGTAATTTATGTTAACTAATGCTTTTGTACAAATTTCTATTAATAATTTTTCATGAATTATCATTTACCTTTTATTTCTGCCATTATCCTTTAATTTTGATGGCCAGTGAATAAATCTGGTGCGATAGTGGTATTTGGGAATTAAAAGTAACTGGGATATATAATATCCGACCGCTTTTAATGAGTTTAAACTTCTAATGGCCATGGTAAAATGCATTCTTGAATTTCAAAAATTAAGAAAATTAGATTTCATACCAAAAATTACAGAAAAATCTTTTTTTTTTAAATCACGGAATGTGATTAATAAAAAAAAGATAATTCAAAAATTATTAAATAGAGAAAATATTGCTATTCCGATTATGAATTAGGGATATCTCACTAAACGAATCCCCCAAAATTGACAACATCGATGGTAGCATATATGGTACTAATGGGCAGTAGATGCGTAACCCTTTCGAGGGCGATGTCCTTAAAAAAGGACACATAATTTTAATTACAAAACGGATAAACGGTACCAAAAATATTTAATTAAAATTTTCACTTAATAATGCACGTGAAAATAAGCACGTTCGTATTTTCTAATAACTTCGTTTATGAATTCTGGTGCCAGTCCATTATTTCATCAGTTTAAAAGCGGAATTACTCCGCGCCAGTAAGGGTTAAATAACTCAGTGAAGCTTTATTTGACTACTCTCATTAAAATATTTTGAAAAAAGAAGCCTTAGGAACATTCCAAATAGTTAATTCGTTACTGTGGCGCAGCTTTAAGGGATGCTGCATCATTTTACTATCAGCTTTATTATATAGTACATTGGCATTATTTAACCCTCTGTCTACCAGAAGGGTCCAATGGACCCGACATGTACATTCAAAATATTTATTCAAACCAGAAATTTCTTCAAAACAAACTAAATGTATAAATCAGACAATAATAAGTTAAATAAACAAATTAAATAGTTTTAAGTAAAAATTCTGGTGTAGAATGTTTTTATAAAACTTGAGTAAAATTTCCGGTAGTTCTAGGGTTAATCATACAATGTTCAAATATAAAATAAGCCCAAATTTAGTATATAATAATAATTGTAATAAAGCAATGCAGCATTCCCTGAGGCTACGCCAGTGATTGGTTAACACATTGGCGACAGGGAACGAGAATACCCGTGTTCAGGGGTGTAAAAACCTACGCACCCGCGGTCAGTCTCTCACCACTAAATTTTATTAGTTTAATTTCCCTAAATAACATTAGCATTCTTACAAAAAATTTAGAAGAAAAATAATGAATAAAATTTAATGGTGAGAGAAAATTTTTACGCCCCTGTTCGTGTTTATTTAACCAAGTATCTTTGACTAAGGGGGTTGCTTCTATTTTACAGAAAATACCTTTATATCATGTTGTCCTTGTTTTTGTTAGATTGTACGATATTTTATATTATATCCGTATATTGAAAGATAATTACTCATGCATAACCATGAAAAACCTATCTAGGAATCCGAATTACTAAGGACTCTCTGAAGTGAGTTGATCTTCTACTGTTTTAAAACCGAGATTTCACAAAGAATCTCTGTTCGCGAATGTGTTAACACATTGGCTACTTTTTGAAAATAAGCACGAAATTTACGTTCACAAATGTCACTATAAATTAAAACCCGCTCCCAACCAATCAGAAGCAGGAATGCTTAAATTACACCTTTTTTTTCCCTTACGAAATTTCCGATACCGGTAATAATGGCTTCCTCCAATCCAGAAAAACATATTTTTACGTGTTTCGCGCTCAATGTGACATGATAGATGCCAACATATCTTAATTATTCGGGATGTCTTATCCAAGACGAACATGTTTTCATCCGGAAATTTAATTTGAAAATGAAATCGAAAATGTGCCTTACTGAAAGAGGACACATTTCCTTATATATATATTTTTCAGCTATAATTATATTTGTCTTGGATCAGACTCCGGAATTATTAACTGATGTTGGCATCTATGAATGTGTTAAAATAACATTGTTACACTTACGGTTGAGTTCGGTTTTACACTCCCCCCCGTGATTGCCATTGTTTTACTATAACTTTTGTATTTATACAGGGCTTCCACTGGTCCCTTTTTTAAAAACCGGTCTTTTTAAGAAAAAAATTCGAGGTATGTTTTTGTAACAATTGCAAGTAAAAAGGACCTTACAGGTAAGTTTTTACGAAAGTTAAAAAGTAGATTTTTCTTTCAAGAAAAATGGTGTTCAAAAAATGGACCGAGAGAGAGCCTTGATTTATATACCATATTTTGTCATATTCCAAAAAACAAAAATGCATATTAAACCCATACATTCAAAAATGCTGATGATTAAATTTGAAAATCTTCTCGAACCAACCAATATACCAAATACTTTCAGGAAAGGGAGAGGCTTCTTTTATCACATAAATCCAGATTTTACATTAAATTTCCGGTATTTTTTGTGTTGTTAAAAATTATTAATGATATCTATAACTAGTATAAATATTTAAAACTTCAGACTTTTGAATTTGCATATACTTAGTTGTTCAAATGCCAATCTGAATGAGCTATATATTTGAAAACAACCGCTATATACATGTGTAAAGAACGCAGCTTTAGAAAATATTTCTTTTGCGGGCAAAAATATATCTAATTATTTATTTTTCAATTTGATGCTTCTTTCACAAACAGACATTTCACACAGTTGTATTCCCTAAAATGAGATTACATACTTTCTGAAAGTTTCTTTTAAATACTTGAAAGTTTGTGGAACAAATGCTTGAATGTTATTTGTTTAAAAGATTATGATTACACTTTTAGAGGAACTGGGTAAATCTGAACAGTATAACAGAAGATTAATTCGATTGTAAGCGAGAGAAAATCTTTGTTTATGTTGTCCAGACATAATTAAATTTGGTTAAAGATAACACGACTACTGTGTACTAAATTCGTATAGAAAACTTAAACAACAAAAGCTCCAGAATAGCAAAAAGCATTAAATTTGAACTTTTCATTTGTTTCAGTATATTTATCTTTTATACTTTCACGAAAAAGTTATTTTTGTGTGTTTGACATGAAGTTTATTTAAAGGGGAAACCAGTTTAAAACCTTTAAAAATAAGTTTGTTTAGCTTTTACAAAATATAAGATCCTTTCAGTTTGTAACTCTGTTTTTTTCAATGTCGAGTTAAAAAAAAACCGTGCTTTTATTCTATAAAATTCCTTTTTGAAAAATTTTAAATATATTATTAGGTTGAGCAAAAAGTTCTGGGATTTTTTTTTATCTAATAGTTACCAGAATTTGTATCGTATGTAGGAGTACTAGTGGTATATCTATAAGTGTTCAGGAATTTCGACTCCAAAATGCCTATTGAACGGTATGATTGGAGAAAAGATCTTACGATCCTGAAAGCCGATTCTCAAGGGCCGTCCATTTGAATCCTTTAACCCCTTAATTCTCGCTCCCGTCATATTCACGTGCGGTGACTTTTATTTAAATTTGTTTGATTTTCACCAGTTTTTTAGAATAGTGTAATTGGATTTATTATGGTATAATTTTATCTGTCATTAAATAAGTTGAACATTTCTTTTTTTAAAAAATTGGTGCCAATAAGCAATTTGAATTTTTAAACCGTAAATTAATGCCACCGCTAAGGGGTTAATAAAGTTTCAAAAGCATTTCAAAAGTTTTTGGATTCCAAGAAGCCGCCATGGTACTGCCAACAAATCCGGAATCAGGCAGAAAGTCGTGGACTATGATGGTCTCTACATTGAAGAATTGTCCTTGTTGCTTTTGTTGTTAATTTCCGCATAATAACGAAACTTCCACAAATTTCCCAGAACTTTTTGCTCAACATAGTACTAATTTTTAAATATACTATATATAATTTTAAATATATAACTTTTTCAACTGGTGGGCAAATTTTAGTACCGTAATTTCTCGCGTATGAGCCGCGACTTAGTTAAGTCATTTTCAAACCGGAAATTTTATTGAAAAAAAAGAAATAAAAAAAGCGCTAAGCAAAGGTAAGTCACATTTTATTTAAAATAATTTCTGGTAGGAAATCCAGTTATCTTAGGTGCGGCGTATACGCGCGAAATTACGGTAACTAAGATGTGGAGTAAAAATGTCGGGTGAAGCTACAGGAGATATGTTGAGTAGACCGGGGATTATTGGCCATGGTGGTGACATTGGCCCAATCACGATACTATCAAACTATCCGGTAGATGGCGTTACAATCTGAGCGACGCGGATCTTATTACGTCTTCTTTCACCAATAACAACACTCACATGAGTAACAACAGCGAAAAAGCAATCAAACGAAAGCCACTTAAAATTTTCACTCGCTTTTTTTTTCACTTACAAACAACCAAAACAAAATTTGCTTCTAAATTAAAATTTTGCCATAATACTTTAGTGAATGGCAGTCTAGAAAACCGTTGTTCAGAGATTATTTTCTACTTAGTGATTTGAAAAAAATTAACAAAATATTTTGATACGACGATTAACAACCGAAAAGGCAGTAAGGGGAAGTTGATCCATTTAACCCTTTCAGGGGCAAAGTACTTCTGATGCAAAAATGTTAAAATGATTGAATGACACCAGGATTTTCAAGAAAAATTATATGAAAATAAGTAGAAGCGTATCTTTGCGTACGCTGAAGAAAACAAAATTTAGTTTTAAAATTCTGGTGCCAGTGAGGCATTTAAGAATTAAAAGTAAGTGGTATATACGAGTATAACAGGGTTTGTACGCTTCACGGACTTATTACCAGAATTTTCGTAAAGTAATATTTGTCATATTTAATGAAAAAAAATCTACCTTCACATATAACGACCAGTACTTTGCGAAATTTCTTGTGCTAAAACACAAAAAATCCCCTGATTCCCTTGATTCGTACGAACTTTGTATAATATACCTGCGCCCTTCAAGGGGTTAATGTATTTAATTTGAATCCATTAAGGGTGCCGGGTAAGCGAAATTCAACCGAAAAATGGATTTTTGCTTTTTATATCGTTAAATAGTTTAAACTTTTAGCAGTGGGCTAATTTTTTTAAATTCAGATTTCTTGATTGGCGCCACTTCCCATTGTTTTCGTCTTAATTAATATGTTATTAAATAAAGCGAATTTACTATTTGAAAAATGTGGTGCCAATCAAGAAAACATAATTTTAAAAAAGTATTCCACTGGCAACACTGCTTCACAGCTTTAATTGACTTTTTCTCAAAACTTCGATTTTTCAGGTTTGTGTTCATTTTTTTAAAATATATATTAAACTTAAGAACTCAGCTTTTTCTAAATACTTATATTATGTTATAGTGCATACTTTAACACAGGGATTTAATGATTTATTGAGAATTATTTATTTTAGGAAGTGAAATCTTAGCAAAAATGCAAATTTAAAAATGACTTTCAATAAATAATTAATAATTAATTTTCAGTTTCACTTAGAAAGAAAATGGTCAGTTAAAATACGTAAAGCATGTTTGTTATTCAAACTACTCTAAAAAATCTAGACCTCTATCTTTCACACTTTCTGAGAAAAAGATACGTAAAGTTGGTGTATTTTAACATGCCGAGATAGAGCTTACCCGGTCCCCTTAACTGAATTTCTTCCAGATGATCAGATTTAATGCGATTTGTTGTTTAAAATTTGTCTAAGCTAACGGTGATTACCATTTGGAAATTATTTGTAGATTTTTATCCGAAAATCCACAAACATTATCATAATTTAAGTGGGATAACACCGGCATCCCTCTTTAAAACAATTATTAATGTTTAAGTGAAATTCTTAAGGACGGCTTATAAAATATTATATGATTACAAGGTGCATGAAAGGTTATCAACTTAAGAATAGGCTAAACTGTGGTATGTTAACAAATTTAGTATTGAAATTAATAAATGCAATAGGAATTTAAATACTTGCCTTCTAATTCTAAACAAATATGCCTAATAATTTAAACTTAAGAATAGGCTGAACAGTGGTATGTTAACAAATTTAGTATTGAAATTTATAAATGCAATAGGAATTTAACCCCTTAATTCTCGCTCCCGTGATATTCACGGGCTGTGTCAATCTGAATAAAATAATCAGATTGTTTGATGCTAACCAGTTTTATAAAATAGTGTAATTGGCTTTATTATGGTATCGTTTTTCCTGTTTTAAATAAGGTGAATATTTCATTTTCAAAAAAGTGATAGCAATAAGCAATTTGAATTTTTAAACTGTAATTTAATGAGACCGTTAAATGGTTAAATACTTGCCTTGTAATTCTAAACAAATATGCCAAATATGTTAACGTTAAGAATAGGCTGAACAGTGGTACGTTAACAAATTTAGCATTGAAATTTATAAATGCAATAGGATTTTAAATACTTGCCTTGTAATTCTACACAAATATGCCTAATAATTTAATGTTAAGAATAGGCTAATCTGTGATATGTTAACAAATTTAGTATTGATATTTACAAATGCAATAGGAATTTAAATACTTGCCTTATAATTCTAAACAAATATGCCTAATAATTTAACGTTAAGAATAGTCTGAACAGTAGTATGTTAGGAAATTTTGTATAGAAATTTATAAATGCAACAGGAATTTAAATTCTTGCCTTGTAATTCTAAACAAATATGCCAAATAAGTTAACGTTCAGAATAGGCTGAACAGTGGTATGTTAACAAATTTAGTATTCAAATTTATAAATGCAATAGGAATTTAAATATTTTCCATGTAAATTACACATTCCCATTATTATACTCAGGAGACAGTATGAGTCTTCAAGTGAATCCATATAAATGTATTAATGGTATTTCACGAATTGTTTAACTCATTGTTTAACTCATTGTTTAACTCATTGTTTAACTCATTAGTACCTGGCATCCTAATAATAGGATGTCTTTAAACTTACTGTTATCTTTTGAAATATTTTTGTTATTATCTAAAGGTAGTAATGATAGTATATATCTTTACATATACTAAAATTACATTTAATGTTATCCCCTCATTTATATTTAAGCATGTAGAGGAAAACGAAGTTGCTGATACTTTTATAACATACATGTGTTTCATTCATTAAATTTAAAAATGGCAGTACGAGCTAATAATTTATGGCAAAAAAAAAAAAAAAAAAAAAAAAAAAAAAAAAAAAAAAATGGTGGGAAGTTATGTCTGCTTAATTCTGCTATAATACAGCCTTATCAAAACGTCTTCAAAAGTTTTTCTATAGGCTATTCGCATATAATTACTACGAAAAACAAATATATTCGTTACATTTCAGCAAATGACATATTCTTTAAGTTTAAATAAACATTTTTTCTTTTTAATTTGAAAAGCTACATTTAATTTTTAAGCTTAAAAATAAGCCCCTCCCCTTTAAAAAAATACCACTCAATAGAATTAATAATTTTGCTTTTAAATAATTATTCTCACTGAGAATAAAAATTAACAAAAATCTTATGCAATAGCAATTTTTTGTAGGATTTACCGTAATTTCGGTGTTTAATCGGCGGATCAAGAATCATTTTTCGACCCAGAAACTTTTTAAAATAAACTGTAACTACTCAGATCGCGGTAAATATTTGGCTTCAATTACTAAATAAAATTTCTGGGTCCAAACAGAATTGTTTGATACGCGGATTATACGCCGGAAATTACGGTACACTTTTACTTGAATAATAAAGAAAAAATAAGTCTATTAACATAGCTAGTCGATATGGCATGACTATGACGTCACAATTGGTAAAAAATGTCACATGATTACGGTGACCAAATTGTGTATGATTTCATTAACTTGTCTCAGTATGGTTCTCACATGATCGTCGTTTCACTATTTTACTGAATGGAGTTATGAATAAACAGGAGGAGACGTATAGTGTGTTGTCTAACAGTTACGAATGAAGTAACTGAGGAAGTTGTCACAAAATGGCGGTTGATTTTTGACATCTGACCAACAGTTTCTGTTTACAGCCGGAGCAAACTTCCACCAGTGAATTTTGAATAGAAAATTTTGCCTTATTTCAGCAGCTTTTTTCACGAAAAATTTCCTCACGGATATCGTTAAAATTTCTATTTGTTTTTACTGGTATCATTTTGCTCGGGTATTAAAAATTTCCCCCCTGACATTAACAGGAGGTTGTGCAGGTTGTCAAAATATGACGGAAACACAGGGCCTCACAACTGCCAAAGTAAACTCCCACCAGTAAAAATAAAAAATTTGTTTTTGTCATTTTTTATGATTGAAATTTTTATTTTAATAAGGCGTTTAAATAAGGAAAATTTTCTATTTAAATTTACTGGTGGAAGTTTGCCCCCGCCACAATCAACCACTGCGAAAGCGGTTACAGTTGAAGCTTCACTAGTTTAAACCCTTAATTCTTGCTCCCGTGAATATAACGGGCTGTGGTGTCGGTCTCTGTTTCTCGGGTCCGTCATATTTCGGGGCTGGCGATTTACTTCTGGAAAAAATTTCTGATACCAGAAACATTTAACTGATATTGCGGTTTGAAGTCTTTCAATAGCAGCGTTTGGGTTTGGTCTTTGGTGCTGATTGTGATGTTGGACTTTGTATTGTATGTTTCGAAATATATCACACTCAAAAATATTAAATATCAAATTTTAATGTGTATTATATAATTTCAAATATTATTTGTAAAAATTTATTTGATGATGATAAATAAAGATCTAAGATGTGAAAAATAAAGGTCTTATTCGAATTAATTTGAATGGTGTAAAAGAAACATTAAGACACGGAATTCTCGCATGATGGCTTTTCCACAAATATGAATTTCTTCTATAACATCTTTTTTTTTCGCCTTTAAAAAAATACTAATTGCATATTTTATATAGAAACCATATAAGTATTCAATTTTTGTAATAAAAAAATAGGTGCTATTTTGATGGTTTTTCCAAATATTAAGCGACCGTTAAGGGGTTAAGGATATGGCATTTCAACTTTATTAATAGTTCCATGTTCTACTGTGTAGACACTGTAAACAATTTTTCAGTGATTTAGAAAGCGTCACGAAACGGGACATATAACGAAATTTTTTTTCACAGTGCATTCACATTTTGGTCATATTACTGTTATGTTGCTGTTTTGGAAGCCTTAGTGACAAATAATATTAATATTCACTTTTGTATTGCTAAAATGATTCCTGTTAAATACGGAGCAGCATCTATAAATAAATAAACTTAAGAAGTCATTGCTATAAGTAGTTTTGAATTCGTTAATTGCATATAAAATAGTTTTTTGTAAAAAGAATTTTATATAGAATGATTTGAGGATATTTTTATTATTATTTTAATGTAAAATATATTAAAAAAACTTTATTAAAAAATGTGTAATTTTAATAAAAACCATCTAAAAAAGAGCAAAATAGTGAAAGTGAAACATACTCAAATAATTGAAAGTACCGATTTTATAAAAATATGCTTATAATGAATTTTAAAAGTTTTGATTAATCACACATTAGAATTTCATTCCACATTATGTACTATTAGGAAACATTCAACTAATTGTTGGTCAAATTCCATGATAATCTGAATCAGAAGATTGATTGTCAGCGCAGAAACCGCAAGTCAGAAAATCTGACTAATAGTTATAATGGTGATTTTACAGAATAATAAATGGTACTGAATATGGGTTATGCATTGGACCGTTAATTCATGATTAATTATCGATGCTGTTTTATTATGAATAAGACTATGGAAATCAGGTATTATAATTGTAATGAATTTTGGGCTTTTTTACATATCATAAAAAATTATATGACAGGATTTTAAAAATATTTCTTAAGTCTTTTATTTCTTCTCTTTAACAGAGCTTTCGGTCATAAATGCTTTGAAAAATGTTACCTAAACATTTCTTAGACTCACTTCGACAAAATAATAAAAGAATATTCAAACAGTATTACTCTTTTTATTTAGCTTTTTCACACAATAAATTCATCTACTTTTTATAATCTTATGCCGTAAGTAGATCCACGTATTTTACACTGAGCGCAAGCTAACACACAGATAACACTGTGGCAGAAAAATCGATGAAGTTAAGGGGTCTCTGGACACTTAAAGTTGGAAAAAACGAAAAAAGTCCATTTTCAACGTTTAATATCTTAAAATGTATATGATTTAAAAATGCAATTTTTATTTCTATGAAAGATTAGGTTGTACGTTCTTTCATTTCATGTGTTTAAGAAATTGTAAAAAGCAGAATTATTATTTGCAGGAGGCTCCGAACTTTCAGACATTTGTCGAGAAGAAAATTGGTATAACAGCTTACGCGCGGGATTACGAAATACATTTTTCAACTAGAATGACATTTTTTGTGCCTAATTATACTTCAGATAGTAATAATTACCCTGATCGTAAATAAATTCGTATTTAAAGCATTTTCCTATTTTTAATAGAAAGTTGGATTTAGCTAATGCAAAATTTTGAAAATTTGAACAGTATAATCACTTAAAAAATATATATTTTTTAACAAAAAAAAAAAAAAAAAAAATTAACAATAAAAATAAAAATAAAATTTTAGGTTCATTTTATGTAGACTAACATGAAAAATATGTTTTAATAATTCCATGAAAAAAGATTCAGAAGTTTTTTAGATGTGCTGCGCGTTATTCCCGAAACATCATTTGGAGAAAAATGACTCCAAAGTTTCGGAAATGCCGCTTCAGCTATTAAGAGGGTATAATTCTAAAATCCATAACTTGTGTTGTAATGGTAATTTCAAGAAAATAATTATATCAAAATGTTCAGAAAAGATAGAAGTTTAACATCTAAAATATTAAAATTTTGACAATTTTGAAGTTTTAAGAGTCCTGAGACCCCTTAACCCTTAAATGCATAGTTATGTAAATTTCCATCACCTTTTTATTTAATTTTTAATACATAAATTAAGTTCTTACAACCACTATATTTATATAAAACTATTAATCCTCTAAAAATTACAAAAATATGCTACTAAATAAAGTTAAAAATCTATCTTAAGATTTCTGGTGTCTAATCCTTAATGTAAAAATAAAAAACACAATTCTAAAAGAATAATTCATGCAGTTAAGGGTTAATGCTTTCAATATAAAAATAGTTAGTTTTAATGAATTCGATCTGCCTAACCTTTTGATTACAGGCTAGAACTGGCGACTATTTTTATATTCACTCGTACCACAATTTACATAAAAAAATTCTTTGTGGTATATTTCTCTTGAAAGTATCATAATATAAATGTATGCTAGAGATTATTTTTCCAAAAAGGGTACGAAAAAGAGAAAAAGACGCTGGGAAGACATATATCCCAAACCTGCAATCATGGGCTTAACAGGCTTATATTGTATGCATCACATCACAATAAACTTCTTAGTAAATACAGTCGAACCTCTATTTAACGAAGTCGCTAAATCCCGGGAAAATGTTCGTTATATGGAAAATTCGTTAAATAGAGATTCACCTTTTAAAATACTTTAAACTACATAAAACATATTTTAAATTCATAAACACAAAATATTTTTACTAAAAGTAATTAATCACATTTTTTTAAATTAATTATATCGATTTGTTTTATTTATTTTACCCAACAATATCCATCATCAATTCATTTTTTCTGTGCTTAAATCTTTGAAATCGGCCAGGAAAACAAAACATTGTCCTGGAATACACTGTATTTTCTGTTTAAAGTAAATAGTTTTACATTAAAATTAACGAATTTTAATGACAATATTGCATTTATTATTATTATAACAAATAATTTTAAACCGTACATTAACACATGTGTCCTTAAATTTAATTACTGAAAAACTCTGTTAATTTTGCCTGAGTTCTTTATTTAAAAAAGTCCTTTCTCTCATAATACGTCTTGCATCTTTGCAATACGCCCAAAACCCCTTTATGCGTATTTTCTTCTAACTATAATCCGCGTCGGTTGTTTCAAATAATTTTAGCATTTCATCATACGAAGTTTTGTTAATCCTGCATAATGATCATTTCCATCATCATCACATTTGTCTTCATTGCAATTCATTGCTGTACCGTTTTTATTTATATCCAATTCGGATTGTGTTTCCAAGGTCTCAGTTTCAGAATTAAGTTAAATACAATCATCAATCAGAACATCATGTTTAATTTCTTCTTTTTTTCTCACTGTATCCACATTTTTTTTAAGTTACTCTAAGGGGTTATCGTCTTCGCCCTCCGTACTTACCAAATTATCACTGCTAACCAAGGAGATGCCTGGTAAAACCTGTTCAAGAGCATTGAACATCATAAAATGTGTTTAAAGAAAGAATAAGTTTGAAATGTCCAGAAATATTTTGAGAAGTGGGGAGAAAAAAATTCTTTGATCACAAGAAAAAGTTCGTTAAATAGAGAATGAACTTCGCTATTTGGAGGTTATTTTACGAAGAAATTCGCAAAATGTTCTTGGTTCCAAGGAAAAGTTCGCAAAATAGAGAAATTCGCAAAATAGAGGTTCGTTAAATAGAGGTCCGACTCTAAATATAATTAGAAATGATAAATATAAACAAATTTATCAAAACCAACAACTGAAATCATGATGTAATTAAAATTATGTAGTATAATACTTTTTTTTTACATTTTCGTTAAATTTAGCTTTGAGACATACAGTCTAGTCAAGGTAACAAAAAAATAGGAGAGAGAAGAATGAGCACTAGTGATGCCAGGTCACCCGCGTAAATCGGGTCTCCAAATACTCTGGACCATGGAAATATTGGGTCGATCGGAAAGTCGTGTCGTGTTGGGAAAATCAATTTGTACCGGAAAATTCTATTATTTAATTATTAGACGCTGATTCCGATATCTAATGACTAATAATTACCAGGCAGGATTTTACGGAATGTATTGATTTTCCCAACACGGCACGACTTTCCGATCTACCCAATATTAATAAGTAGCTGTTATATAGTGAACCCTCAACTGTAACCGCTTTCGGGAGGATTGATTACAACCGGGTCAAACTTGCAACTGTAAATTTGAATAAAAATTTGCTTCTCACTCAAACACCTTTTTTTTAACGTCATAAATGATGGCAAAAACAGATATTTATTTTTACTGACGGAAGAATACTTCAGTGGTAGTCCGGCCGTGCATTTCCGCCAAAAAATGACAACCTAAACAACATCCTGTCAGTGTCAGCTTAAATGATTATAAAACTTGGGAAAACTGTCATCAGTAAAAACAAATGGAAATTTTAACCATATCTGTGGGAAAAAAATTTTTCTTGAAAAAGCCGCTAAAATAATGCAAATTCTGATATGTAAAATATACTGGAAAAGTTTTCTTCGAGGGTTATCAGAAACTGTTTATCCGATTTAAAAAACAGCCGCCATATTGTGACAACCTCCTCAGTTACTTCACTCGCAACTGGGGGACAATACACTATATGTCTCCTCTTCTCTCTTCATAACTCCATTCTCTGGACAGCAGTAATTTCTTACAGTTTATTTCGCCATCTTTAATTGCCTATACTTCTGCCATTAGATAAGAAGAAGAAATTACTTTAAAATACTGGTGACCAGAGCATTTGAAGCTCCGATTAAAGCGGGATACTTGGCTACACTAGTGAACATGCATTTTTTCTTTAACCCCTTACGTGCCGAGAAAAACTTACGAGATTCACTCCTGAGTGCCACAGTTAGAACTTAGTGGCCTTACAAAATGGGGCGTGGCTTAACAGCGTGCGATATCTGTAAATAATCATTGAGAGATAGAAGATGTTCCATTCAATTTTTAAAATTTGTGGATTCACGAATAACTGAAAGCTGTGCCCTTAAGCTACCGGCAGGAAACTATTGTATGTATCTCGAACAAAAGATAAGTGAACGGCAAACCAAACAATATTTTCTCTAAAATAATAGTGGTGTACAAAAAGGGCGGATCCTTGTCAAATATGGAAATGAATTCGCTTGTATTTTCACGTCACTAGCTCAGTGCGATAGCCTTTATGAAGGTAGTTCCTTCTACTCCTTCTCCTCTGAAATAGGTCAGTCTTTAAAAAACATCTTCAAAGTCTTTTTTCTTTTTCTTTTTTTTTTTAATTCCAAAGCCGTGGGCGTGGTTTTAGTGGTGCAGCCCAGTATAAAGGACAATATTTTGGACTGACGTATATATACGTCAGTGGCACTTAACGCATAAACTATGCGCGACGGATATATACGTCTGTGGCACTTAAGGGGTTAATCCCAAAACTGCTGCAGTGAAAAACAAGACAAGCCACTTGGTTCATAATTATCTCTTCTTTCAGCTAAGGTTTTGAAAAAATAGCTTAGTGGGAAGAGTCTCTATATAGAAATTGCAACGAACGTTGAAATTTCCATATTAAGACCCAATTGTGACATTGTATTTGGATTCTTTGGTAAATTTAATCTTGGGATGACGGTTGCCAAAAGGCGCTAGAAATCAAAAATAGTACTTTTTTTCTTTATTTAACCCCTTAACGGTCGCATTAAATTACGGTTTAAAAATTCAAATTGCTTATTAGCACCACTTTTTTGAAAAAGAAATATTCACCTTATTTAATGACATGTAAAATGATACCATGATAATGCCAACTACACTATTTTATAAAATTGGTAGGAGTGAAACAATTTGAATTAAGGATGCAGCCCATGAATATCACGGGAACGAGAATTATGGGGGTAAACCCCTTGAGGGGCAAGCAATTACGTTCGTGAAATGCTGAATTCCCACCGGAATCTCTGAAAAATTCTATTTCAAAATAAGTAAAAGCAAATTTACGGCTTTTTTTTTCCACCAAAGTTAGAAAAGTACAATTTAATAAAATTTTTCTGGTGTAAAACTTCATTAATCGTAGGTGGTATATAATATATACCGGTGCCCCTCAAGGGGTTAATGACGGAAATTTTGTGATTTCGTAAAGTACAGTTTCTTCTTTTAAAATTTCCGGTATGAATGTGAAATTTCGAAATAAAAATGGAGGCCTAACAGGCAATGCTGCTTCGGATATCAAACGGGGAGTTATTAACACCCAAGGCTCGCACCGTTCCTAAAATTTTCGCATTTTTCAACCAGTGTGTTAAATAAGAATTCTTTGTGGTATATTCCTTTAAAATTTATAATAGAATTACACAACAAAGATTATCGTTTGAATTTAGTGGTAGGAAAGGACGGAAATTTTAGGAACGCTGCGAGCTCTGAACACCAGAATGACCGGAAATTTTACTCAAGTGTTTTTAGACCAGAATTTTTATTTAAAATTATTTAATTTATTTATTTAATTTATTTCTCCATGATGCATATTTTACTTATTTTAGAACCAAATTTCTGGTTCGAATCGAAATATATTTATTTGGTAGCGGTCATTTTGACCGCCATGGCCATTCTAGTGTTAACCCTTTGAGGGGCAAAGTATTTCTGTTGCTAAAACGCTAAAATGGGTGACATCGGTTTTTATGAACAAATTTGTATGAAACTAAGTAAAAGCTTTTCTTCGCGTATATTGTATTAAGAAAAATAAAATTCCTTTATTCTGGTGCCAATGTGGCATTTGGGAATTAAAATTACGTGGTATATATTATGTACCGGTGCCTTTTAAGGGGTAAGTGAAGTAGTTTGGGATTTATACAGATGTGATGTTTGGAACTGTAATGGTAAACTATCTTTTTCATATACACTATGACGCAAAAGTTTAGACAATGAAGAAATTCTTACATACTTTGAAAAATATTTATTCAATTTTCAAATCACTGCTTGAAATTAATGTGCTGTACATATAAGCAATATTTATGACAAAGAAAAGTGGAATTGTGCATATTGCAATAAATTAAATGGTAACAAAAATAAACTGCTGTCTCAAAAGTTTAGACACAAATTAAATAAAATCGAAATAAACAATTTTTAAAACCTGGTTGCGCATCCATGCTTATGTATTACGTCATATACACGAGATTGCATGGAAGAAACTAAATCTTGCATAGTTTGTGGATCGATATCGTACCATGCATTCTCAATAGATGTCTTAAGTTCCTTTTCAGAAGAGTATTGTCTAGCGTTGCTATAAACTTTGCGACACATGATGCTCCAAAGGTTTTCTATAGGGTTCAGATCTGGGCTACATGCTGGCCAGTCGAGAACTCTTATATTATGGGAATTAAACCAAGATTTTGAATGTTTTGCAGTGTGAATTGAAGCATTGTCTTGCTGAAATTCCCACTGAGGACCCCCTAGAAGCTCAGCAAATGGCAGTAGGTTTTCTTCTAATGTCTGTGTATAATGCTGTGAAGTTTGACGACCACTGGTGAAGGTCAGAGATACTTGTCCATTATAGCAAAAGGCTGCCCAAACCATCACCGAGCCCCCTCCTTGTCTGCGACTAAAAAAACGTCGAGGTTCCTTCCGCAAGTCATGCCAATACGATAAACAACCATCTGAACCATCCAGATTCCACTTTTTTTCATCGCTAAATATGACTGACTTCCATTTCTCTCCATATGACATATGCTTTCGAGCCCACATAAGTCTTTGTAACTTATGATGTGGTTTCAGAGCTGGTTTCTTCTGCATTTTGCTATAAACAATTGTTCCTTTTTCCAAAATTCGTCTACGAATCGTATCCTTTGATACAGAGAGTCCCGATGAGCTTTGAACTCCACGTACGCTCATTTGTAGAGTACTCGCTAGTCTTTGTATCAGGCGATCCTCTCGTACATTTGTCACACGTGGCCTCCCAGACCGACATTTTGCTTTATATTCGGAACCACTCGATAAAACTCGATAAATAGATTTTTTTGACCTATTAATAATAGCAGAAATTTCAGAAACGCTCTTCCCTTCACCTTTCAACTGCCAAATCCTTGAAACCTCATTCACTTGAATTTCTTTAGCTCGCGGCATATCGACTATGAAGCGCAATCGTTTGCAGAACTTAAGTACTCCAAATTTGTGACATCATCGATTCTAAATTTGCATATGCCAGCGAATATTCAAAGAAATTTAGAATAGTGTCTAAACTTTTGCGACAAGCACATTTGAATTTTTATGAAAAAAATTAGTATTATAGCAAATAAAACGACTGTCTTTTGTACATAGCATTTTAAATCAGTTTTTGAATATATTTACAGGTTTTTGTAATTCTGACGTCATAATTCTACATTTTAAAGCTGAAAGACGTCATTGTCTAAACTTTTGCGTCATAGTGTACAGTAATTTCCCGCGTTTGCGCCGTGGATTAGTTATGTCTTTTTCAAACCAGAAATTTTATTGAAAAAAGAAGAAGTCAAATAATTGCTAAGCAGAAGCAAGCCACATTTTATTTAAAATAAATTCTTCTGTGAAATTGAGTTATCTGAGGTGCGGCGGATTCACGCGAAATTACGGTAGTTGCGAAACAAATTGCCACGCGGATAGTTTTTAAAGCATAACTAAAACACTACTTGACGGAATAAGATGATATCTTAGTTTCGCGTATTTGAAACTTTTAGAAATCAATATCTGTTAAAAAATTACGGTTTACAAATCATATAGTTTTCTAATATTAATTTGAAATAAAATATATTTTGAAAAAAAAATCTCAACTTTGTACATCTGTCCAAAACAAGAGCGGATCAAGACTCTTCATGGTGAAATTGATGTTCAGTGGGTTAATTTCATTCGGAATTGCATATTTTCAATTCAGAGGGATTGTCATTGTTTTTCAGTGTAATCTAACCATCAAAGCTAATTGTTTTTAATATTTAGTCTAATAAAATAATTGAACTAATATAAAATAAAATAAAAATATTTTATTTAAATAACGAAGTGTAAACATTTAGTAAAAAACGATAATTCAGAAACATTTAAAATTAAAATCACAATTTCATACATATTAACAGAAGTACAAAAGCTTAATTCATTTCGCTTATATCCAGGTACTGTACGAGATGTGAAATGTCAAGAAAATCAGTCTACCCAATTCCTCAATCTCGGTCAAGAAATTAACGAAATAACCGTTATAAATAAAATGACTTTGAAAATGGTCATTTCCTAAGTTGTATATAGGAATAGCTGACTTGTTTTTGTTATAACGTTTTCGAAATTTTGAATGTGGCTCGAAACATTTGTTCTCTTGAAAAATACTGTAAGTGTTAGCATTGAAACACACGTCTATTTATTTTGAAAGTATGACAAAATATCTAGTAGTAATTTATATACGAAGGGGCATCAAATGAAAATCGCAAAAATGTTCTTAAAATTATGTTTTCTCTTCTAGGTGGTTAAAAATTACCAGACAGAAGTTTGAAGTCTTCCCAAGCTGGTAGTACGACGCAGTGCCGGTTGGTAGGATTGGAGGTGCGGAGAAGCTGATTAACCCTTTCAAGAGCATCCCTTACACAATTTAGGCATCCCTTACACAAATTTTATTTGGTAGGCACCTCTTTTTTTAAACAGTTCCCTTCACTGGTAAAATACAGAAAATGCTTTAATTAAAAAAGACAAATATAACATTTATTTATTAATGGTGGCGAAAACAAATTCCACGTGCGCCTTTTGACGATGCGTAAATGCATCGCCCGTCCCGAATGTGTTAAAGATTGCGGCACCACTACGCAGTTGCACCAAATAGGAAAATGCGTGCAGTTATTCTATTTTTAACAATTTCGGCCCTGAATTTTTTTCATTTTGTGGTAAAAATCCCTTTTAAGCTAATAAAATTAAAAATAACTAACCAAATCCCTGAAGTTAGGTTTTACTGAAGTTTAACGAATATGTTAGTTTCTGAAACCTAACGAATGTACTTATTTCGCATTCTTTGTATATGACAATAGTCGAAGGAAGAATTTTTGAAGACGTTTGAAAAATGTCGTATTACAACAAGATTTAACAGACATAAAAACATACTAGTATTTTTTATTGTTTATCCCAAATTATTCATTCGGAAATGTTGTCCATAATTTAAGTTTAAACCCTTTCGGCCCTGACTTTATTCTTAAACCCCCCAAAATTAAAACTTTTGTCAACTTTTTTTTCCTATTTCAAAGCTAGATGGCGCTGCTTGTCCACTGAAAAGTGAAAATGTAGAATGCACATATGTAAGTATAAGGTTTTTACGTATCTGAAAGGCGTTATTTATACTTTAAAGCATTTTAAAAGTAAGGAGCACATATATGACCGCCAGGGCCGAAAGGCTTAGAGAGTGAAGGCGTGAAACCAGTTGATATGCATAGGAGAATGCAGACGATATCAACCGGTTTCACGCCTTCACTCCATAAAACTCGAATAACTGTACACTGTTACTCTTCGGTGCAACTGCGTAGTGATGCCGCTATCTTTAATCAGCTGTTTCGCACCTCCAATCGTACCTGCCGGCACTGCGTCGTACTACCAGCTCGGTAAGACTTCACGGACCGTGCATGCCAATTCTCAACCACCTAGAACGAAAAACATAATTTTAGTAACACCTTTGTTGTTTTCATTTGATCCTCCGCGTATTTTTAAAAGGATTTAAAATGAAACTCAGATTTTAAATAATTAATTGTAGAATACGTACCCGAAAATACACATTTGTTTTTAAGTACAATTGTAACGTAAATAAGCGTATAACATAAAAAAGCTTGCGAAATTAAAAAAAAAATATATGTAAAACAGTTATATAAATTATTGATATTTATCTCAGGATGCTTTGATTCAAGGAACACAAAAATATGTTATTTAAAATTATAGTATTTCCTTTATGTAAGGACAGACATTTCGTGATTACATAATGTAAACACTCTCCTTTTGGAATTTCCGTAATAAATTCCATAAGTCTGAGTAAAAAATGAAACTAAAATGGCAATTCTGCTTTCATTTTGCTCATCATTCAAACTATTCCTATTTCAAAAATTGCATTCATATTCGGGAAGTAGACGCAATTACTTGCCGAACGGTACATTATAAATCTATCTGCAATTACTCAGTATTAAAATTGCGTGGGGGTCTCATTTCTCTTTTTATTATTGACCGTCTGCATCCGCGAGTTGAGTGGGAATTAACCCTCTCGGTGTGCAACCCTGCAACGCAAAAGTAGTAAAATTTGCGCAACCCGAGATTTTCTCGGGCATGCATTTTTTCCGTCTAATTAACCCTCCTTGGTTATTCCCACCAGTTATTTTTTTATTGTAAATTTTGACTTATTTAATCGGAGCATTTTCCCTATTAAATCAGACAAAAAGTTTTGCGGTGAAAAACCGGTGGCAAAAGAATAAAAATTCTTAAAAGATGCTCGTTGCGAAGGGGTTAAATACGCAATTTTTGAAGCTATTTTGATTAAACAACTACGCAGCTAGAAGGTTAAAGTCGTAATGTAAAAGTATTCTGATATTAAAAAAGTAGTTCAGATATCTTCCTGGGACTTATACGTGATATTATTATTGCAATAGCGAAATAAAAATCGATTCTACTGCTTTGATGGTTTTAATAATATTTCTATGTTGTTTTTACTGAATTGAGATTGAATTTGAATATTGAATATTTCCCACCGTCGATCATCTATTTAAAGTAATTAATTGGTTTATTATGTTTATTGTACTTAATAGTTGTACGAGAAACATTGACGTTATAAGCTTAAAACTTATGTAATGTTTGGTCACATACTGTTAAATATTTCAATAAATCAATATATTTTTACTCTAATTATTACAATATTAAACAAAATTACTATAATATCTAGCTCGTGAACTTCAATTTCCACCATTTCACACGTATAAAATGTTATCCTGTACAAAAATCAATTCATAGTATGCACCGAATGCGCTTTTCACCCACTACGCACATGGTACTATTAACAAAGAGGAACTGACATAGCCTTAAAATAGCGAAGCTTCATCTGTAATCCCTTTCGCAAGAGCTGATTACCTCCGGCGAAAACTTTCACCAGTAAATTGATATAGAAAATTGTTGCCTATTTAACACGTTCACGACGGCGCGGTGGGTCGCACTCGACTGTCTCAGAGTTGTCAAGCCTCCGGCTTTTTGCACACTCCTATTATTTTAGAGAAAATGTTGTTCCTTTAAATCGACCAATTGTCCTAATTAATTAAAACAATATTTTCTGCATTAAAATGCTGGTATCCAAAAGGCCGGAGACTTTGCAGTTCTGAGACATTCGAGTGTGACGCACCGCGCCGGCGTGAACGTGTTAAAGGCCTTATTAATACAAAATTTCAGTAAGAAATAATGGCAGAAACAGATTTGTATTTTTACGGGTGGAAGTTTACTTTTGTGGTAGTCAGGCATTATGTTTCCGCCATATTGTGACAACCGGTGGAGCAAACTGATTGTTTTTCAGAGAAACTGACACCAGTAAAAATAAATAGAAGATTTTACCATATTTCTGAGAAAATATTTCCATGAATAAGACAAATTTCTCTACTCAATTTTACTGGTGGGAAGTTTGCCCGATGCTATTCAGAAACTGTTGGTCCGATTTTAAAAGAAGAAGCCGCCATCTTGTGACAACTTCCTCAGTTATTTCACTGCAACTCGTACACAATGGAGTTTTGAATAAAGAGGTGGAGACATATAGTGTACTGTCTACCAGGTGCGAGTGAAGTAACTGAGGAGGTTGTCACAAGATGGCGGCTGCTTTTTTTTTTCAATCGTATCTTCAGTTTCTGATTGCAGCCTGTCAAACATCCCACCAGTAAAATTGAACAGAAAATTTCGTCTTATTTATGGAATTTTTTCTTCACAAATGTGGCAAAAATTTATGTTTGTTCTTACTGGTGTCAGTTTCCCTTGTAAAACAGTCAGTTTGTTTCCCTAGTTGTCACAATATGGCGGAAACTCAGGGCGTGACTACCGCCAAAGTAAACGTGTACCAGTATAAATGAGAATCTGTTTCTACCATTATTTATGACTGAAATTTTGCAATAATAAGGCGTTTAAATAAGCAGAAATTTTCTATAAAAAGTTACTGGTGGAAGTTTCCCCCGGCGGTAAACAACCCCTGCGATAGCGGTTACAGTTGAAGCATCACTATTTTAAGGACATGTCAGTTCCTCTTTATTAATAGTTCCATGTCGTAGACATTACTCTATATGTCTCTTGATCTTTATTCATAACTCCATTACTGCATACGACAGCTGTTTAAGCATGAGTCAAAATTTTGAATAAGGGAATAGCTGCCAATTTTTACGCTTTTTTCTTACAACTAAAATTTAACAGAAAAACTTGCCTTTATTAATCGTCGAAATCTGCGATAAACAAAGAAAAAATATCTCTTATATTTTATTGGTAACAAAAAAGCGTAAAAGTTGGCAGCTATGTAAGAATGAAAATCAATTAATTATAGGATCTTAAAGTTCTTTGATTTTATTTGAAGTATTTTTCATTATAGTACTTTTTGTAATAATTTGTAATAAATTTTCAAGTGTTTTATTATTTTAAAAATCATTTTCTATGTTATGTTACTTAATTCTGTGAAATTTTCCAGAGGCAAATCTTTCATTTAACCCTTAAATTAGCGATATTTTATTTTGTTTCTAAAAAATATAAATGATTCACTGAGAGGTTTGTTACATAGGAAAAATAATGAAAAAAATCAGAGATACATTTTTCATGTAAGGAGCTTGAAAGAGCAAGGGCGAATCCGAAAAATCGATTTTTTTTCTACCTCAGATACACGTAGGCAAACGTTGGTAAGTCGTTTTGCCCTGGTTCGACCTTAGTATTCTCACAGTGTCGAGCTAAAGTGCGTAGTACCTTATTCTATAACACTACTTGCAAAACTTTGAGCTTGATTTCCTAACACCCAAATTTCGGGATTAGCCCTTGCTCTTCCAAACTCCTGATCTAATACGTCAAACTTTTATTCTGTTGTACGTCCGCAATATAAGTAAAAACTACTGTCGTGTGGCTATTTTACGCTAAAATATTGAAAAATAGTAAATATTTTAATAAGCATGTCTCCAAATACCTTCTTTTATATAATTATTTATTTTATAATTAACCGTTTAATTCCCATGATAGAATACTTTCTAGAAATTACGTAGTTCAGAGAATCTCACTTTACACCAGAAAATTTCAATGGTTAACTTCGCTTTATTTAAATACGGAATGTCTGTTATTAATAAAAAAATATTACTATTTTAATTTTCTAGTGTGAATTAGGTATATACGAATAAAAATAATCTATTAAATTCAAAACACTGTTGTTTTCATATATGCAAATCTGCGCACCAAATGGTTAAATTTGGTTATTTAAGTGACAGTTTTTAGGCTACCTAATATTTGATACGAGTGTTATTGAAATTATAATATAGTTAATGCTTGTGTATAATATTTGGTCAGAAACTGCTAAATGTTACAAAAGACTAGTATATTCTCAGTATAATTATTGCTGCATTAAGTGAAAATTACAGTAATTTATAGCTCGCAAGCTTTAATTTCCAACAATTCATCCATACAAAATCTTACTCTCCACGAAAATCAATACATACTATGCTCTGAATGAACTTCTAACATGCTAGATTCGACAGGTGTTTGGAATAAAGGAAAGCACAGGATTTAAATATTTGAATAACTGTGATAATACATTAATTAATCTGTGATTTCTTTGATTTTATACAAAACGTTTTAAATTTTGTCACGTTTCTAACAATTGTTTTATGAATTTCAACTGCTTTTGTTACCTTCATAATCTTTTTTATGTTGTTACTTACTAAAATCTGTGAAATTTCTCCCTGACGAAAATTCCCTTTAAAGTATTTAATTGAATGGACTTACTTAAATAATAGTTGGTTATGCTTCCTAATATTTCATACGGGTATTCATAACAATAGAACTATCGTGAGCCGTCATTTTGACGTCTACCATATGAATATGTTTCGGTTCAAACCAGAAATTTGATTATGAAATAATAAGTTTAAAAGATACAAAGAAAAAACCGTTAAATAATAACGTTAAACTGTTTTAAATCAAAATTCTGGTGTGAAATATTTTTATGAAACTTGACTCAAATTTCTGGTTGTTCTATTGTTAACATTATAAATTTAACACTTGTGTGAAATACAGTGTTGCCAGATTGGGGACTTTTTTAATTCAGATTATTTGACTGTCACCACTTTTTTTAAATAGTACAATTCGCCTCATTTTTCAGAAATTTTTTATCTATTTTTAAATAGGCCGAATATTTCTATTTAAAAAAACGGTGACAATCAACAATCTGGGGATAAAAAGTTCCCAATCTGGCAACACTGGTGAAATAGTTGTTCATAAAATTCCGAATATTACAATAAACTAATATATTTTAACTATACTTATTACAAATATAAATTACAGTTACAATAATTTGTTGATGGAGAGTTTCAATTTCAGACAATTCACCCATATACAATATTACTCTGCAGTAAAATCGATATATAATTTGCATTCAACGAATTTCTATCCAGCTGCATACGATATATGTTTATAATAGAGGAAGCTGAAAGGTTTGATTCGAATTTTAGAAAAACAGTCATAATAAAATAATTAGTGGAACTTACAGTTATTTGAATTTATACAAAAGATTTTACATTGTAATAACACCTTTTCTAATAATTGTTAACGCATTTAGTAATTATTTCCGCAATATGCAATGTACTCTGAGCATGAATAATATTATTTTTCTAACTTTTAAGGATGCCAGAGAGAGAAATTTAAGCTTTCTCATCTAATATATTTTAATATTAATAGTATCTATAAATGAGTGCTTAAACATAATTTGTATGCGTAAATTTTTAGAGAAATAAATATTTAATTTTTTAATTAAATATTTTAAATTTTAGAGATGTTGAAAAATTAAAATACCTTCTCGAGGAATACTTTTTGTATATATTTTTAAAATTTTTGAACATAGAAATATATATATATTACATTACTTTCGGGATTTAGAAAGAAATATTTATTTTTAGAAATTTAATAGTGATATGTCAGTGATACGATTATCATTGACATATGAGGAATGTTTGAAAAGAAAATGCTTAATATTAAATAAAGCCATATGTATTTTTACTATAATTATAGCATAATTTAATGAAACTTACAATAATGTTTAGATCGTGATCTTCAATGTCCGACGACTCACCCATACAAAATCTTATTCTGCACAAAAATCAATATTATAATGTGCATGGAATGAACTTCTAATTGGCAGCATACGGCAGGATTTTGAAATAGAGGTGGGTGAAGGGTTTGATTCAAATATTTGAATAACAGTGATAATGCATTAATTATAGAACTTGAAATTCTTTTGTTTCATACAAAGCATTTTACATTTTAGCACCTATTCTAGTATTTTTAATGAATTTTTACTGCTATTATTCTCTTAATAATCTCTTTTTATCCGTTTTTTACTACATTTTTTTATATTTCCCTATACAAAACTTCCAATTAAAGTATTTAATTAAATTTACTTAATTAAATTATAGTTATTTGTACTACCTAAAATTCGATACATATAACTTTGACATTTTAAAGTTAATACTTGTGCGAAATGTTTAGGCAGAAACTTTTGAATATTACAATAAGCCAGTATATTTTCCTTTAATTATTTCAACATTAATTGAATATTACAATAACTGGTTGCTCATGTTATGAGTTTCAATTTCTATTTATTTACCCATACAAATCTTACTCTGCAGGAAAATCAATATAAATTCTTTTGTTTTATGCAAAACATTTTTTATTTTAGCACTTTTTATAATAATTTTAATGAATTCTTCCTGAAATTCTCGTAATAATCTAATTTTATGCATTGTTTACGGCGTTCTCTGATATTCCCCATCTAAAAATCTTTCAATTAAATTATTTAATTAAAGTTACTTAATTAAATTATAGTTATTTGTCCTACTTTACATTCGATACATATAACTTTGACATTATAAAATTAATACTTCTGTGAAATGTTCAGTATAATATTGTTGAATATTACAATAAGCCAGTATATTTTCTCTTTAAATATTGCAAATTTAATTTAACCCATTAACCGCCAAAACTATAAGGTCGAAATTTTCAACTTTTTAGCTGAACGGCGTTTGCCACCTCAAACTCCGAAAGATAATTTTCTCTTCATAGTCCAGGCAATAGAGACTGTATAGGGACTCTACCTAGCAAAATTAATGGTAGTACTGGAAATCGCCTTTCTAGATGTGTTTTGGGTCGCTGAATCCTAATTTGTAACTTCCCACCAAAATTTCTCCCGACAACCCCCCCCCCCCCCCCCCAAATTTTGGTAAAAAGCCACCCCAAAAAGGTTTTTATGAAACAATTAAACAAACAACTAAAACAAAGTAGCTAGAAATTCAGACAGTAGACAAAATTTGCAACAAATTAGATATATGACATTAAGACTTAGGATGAAGGGGAAGGGGGAATCTGCCTCGGAACATGCGCGCAGTGCTGCGTGGACTAAGTTGCGCAATTCCACTTAACCACTCACACGTTTACAGTAGACCTCCCATCTTCCCTCCGAACTTTCTCTATAAGGTTTACTTTAAGTTTTTTGGGTCGCTGAATCCGAATTTTAGGTAGCTTTCTTTACAAAAAAGCTACCTATTGCAGCCGTTCGGAGGAAAGCGATTTCAAAAAATTTTGGTATATTTTCATCGAACATGACCCCCAGACCCCGAAACCACACTCCGTTCAAAATTGATATATATATATATATATATATATATCCATATATATATATATATATATATATATATATATACATATATATATATATATATATATATATATCTGACCTATGTCACACTGTAACTCCCGTAATTATGAACCGATTTCGATGTAATTCGGTGTGTACATAGTACATACCAATGTCTCGACCGAGTTCGTTGGCCAGCTTCATCCGCCGTTTTGTTTCAAAATGGCGGCCATTTAAAAATTTAAAAAAAAATTTAAAACTTGAAATGTGGTACCAAAAAATTAAAAATGGAAAAATATTTTTTTCTTATGTATTTGACCTTTATACAAAGATTCCGGAGCAGTTTTTGTTTTGTCTATATTTTAAAAAATGGCTGAGTTATAGCATTTTGAATTTCTAGCGTGGCTGACATTTTGAAACGTCCTGAATTTTGTCACGCGATAAAAGGCGTATTTATGAACCGATTTGGATGTAATTCGGTGTGTACATAGTACATACCAATCTCTCGACCGAGTTCGTTGGCTAGCTTCATTCGCCATTTTGTTTCAAAATGGCGGCCATTTAAAATTTTTTTAAAAATTTAAAATTTGAAATGTGGTACCAAAAAACTGAAAATGGAAAAATATTTTTTTCTTATGTATTTGACCTTTATACAAAGATTTCGGAGAAGTTTTTGTTTCGTCTATATCTTAAAAAATGGCTGAGTTATAGCATTTTGAATTTCTAGCGTGGCTGACATTTTGAAACGTCCTGAATTTTGTCACGCGATAAAAGGCGTATTTATGAACCGATTTGGATGTAACTTCGTTTATACATAGTACATACCAATGTCTCGACCGGGTTCTTTGGCCAGCTTCACCCGCCATCTTGTTTCAAAATGGCGGCCATTTAAAAAAATTAAAAAATAAAAAAATTTAAATGAGATACTAAAAAATTGGAAAATGAAAAAGATTTTTTTTGTATGTGTTTGACCTTAATACAAAGATTCCGGAACAGTTTTTCTTTCGTCTATATCTAAAAAAAAAATGGCTGAGTAATAGCATTTTGAATTTCTCTTGCGGCTGACATTTTAAAACGACCTGATTTTTGTCACGCGATATCGGGCGTATTTATGAACCTATTTGGATGTAACTTGGTCTGTACATAGTACATACCAATGTCGTTGGCCATAGTACATACCAATGTCGACCAAGTTCGTTGGCCAGCTTCATTCGCCATCTTGTTTCAAAAGGGTTGCCATTTAAAAAAAAATTAAATTTAAAATTCAAAATGAGGTATTAAAAAATTGGAAAATGAAAAAGATTTTTTTTTATGTGTTTGGCCTTGATACAAAGATTCCGGAACAGTTTTTGTTTCTGAAAATTTGTTCTTTTGTTGATATCTTAAAAAATGGTTGATTTATAGCACTTTGAATTTCTAGCATGGCTAACATTTTGAAACGATCTTGTATTTGTCACGCGATAACACACGTATTCGCCTATTTCGATGTAAGAAGGCATGTGGATAGTATACATCAACACCTCGACCAAGTTCGCTGGCCAGATTCATCAGCCATCTTGTTTCAAAATGGCGGCCATTAAATTAAAAAAAATATATATATTTAAAGTGAGGTGCAAAAAAATTAGAAATTGAAAAAGGTTTCTTTCTTAAGTATTTGATCTTGATATAAGGATTCAGGAGCATTTTTTGTTTGTCTTTACCTTAAAAAATGGCTCAGATATAGCAGTTTCAATTTCTATTTTGGGTGACATTTTGAAAAATCTGATTTTTTGCATGCGACAGCACTCCTATATATTAACCGATTCCGATGTGAGTGAGCATGTGCACAGCAATTACTAAGGTCTGGACCAAGTTCACTGCTTAGCCTCATCCACCATGCTGCCTTAAAATGACAGGCACTTTAAGAAATTGCCGAATTTGGCAGCCAAATATAAGTTACTTTAAAGAAAAGCAGCTTGGATAAAGCTGACTAATTTCGCGAAATTCTCATTCATTATATTGATAAAAATTAGTATTGAATCTCCTATATTCGGTTTCCACTAAATTGAGCTTCGTGTGTTTGCATGATATAAGTTGGCTTTTTTTAAATAAGGATTATGAAAGCTACCTCTTCCTCCCGGCACTGGCCGGAAGGACTTTTTAAATTACCCCCAAAATCCCCCCCCCCAAATAGTTGTTTTTAACTTAAATTTCTTATTGTTTTAGGGGGAAAACATTACAAAATTCAGAAACTAGACAAAATTTGCAACAAATAGGATATATGACATTTGACGTAGGATAAACGGGGAGAGAGGGGGCTGCCTTGGAACATTCCCTGCGCGTTTTTCTCAAAAAACAAATTTTTTCAAAAAATAAATGTTTTGCGGGGTTGCGGGTGAAATTTTGGTGGTAAGTTACAAAATCGGATTCAGCGACCCAAAAAACATCTAGAAAGCCGATTTCCAGTACTACCATTAATTTTACCAGATAAAATCCCCTATTGCCTGGACTTCATCATTTAGTGCACGTAGCGCCGCACTGCATGTTCCGAGGCAGCCCTCACCCTCCCCGTTCATCCTAATTCATAATGACATATATTCTATTTGTTGCAAATTTTGTCTAGTTTCTGAATTTCGTAATGCTTTTCCCCTAAAACAATAAGAAACTTACGTTAAAGACAACTATTTGAGGGGGGTTTCGGGGGGGGGGGGGTAATTTTGGGGGGAAAGTTAAAAATTCGGATTCAGTGACCCAAAAATCAAGGAAACTTTTTAGAGAAAGTTAGGAGGGGAAATGGGAGGGCTAATGTAAACGTGTGAGTGGTTAAGTGGAATTGCGCAACTTAGTTTACGCAGCACCGCGCGCATGTTCCGAGGCAGATCCCCCTTTCCCCTTCATCCTAAGTCATAATGTCATATATCTAATTTGTTGGAAATTTTGCCTACTTTCTTAATTTCTAGATACTTTTTCTCTAAAACAATTAAAAAAATAATTTTTTTAATAAAAACCTTTTTTGGGGGGCTTTTTACCAAAATTTGGGGAGGTTGCCGGGGGACATTTTGGTGGGAAGTTACAAATTCGGATTCAGCGACCCAAAAAACATCTAGAAAGCCGATTTTCAGTACTACCATTAATTTTGCTAGGTAAAATTCCCTATTGCCTGGACTATTATACGATCTTAAACTTTTATGTCTTTAAATAAGGTCAATTTTTTAACTGAAAAATAGCGGTGGGTATGTAAATAACTTAAATAAGTGCATTTATTTTGACTGTTGCGTGAACGCAACACCAGCGGGTATTGCGTTAATATTACAATAATTCTTTGCTCATGAGTTTCAATTTTCATTTATTTATACATACAAATCTTACTCTGCAGAAAAATCAATATAAATTCTTTTGTTTCATACAAAACATTTTGCGTTTAGCACCTCTTCTAATAATTGTAATGAATTTATACTGCAACTCTCTTAATAAGTTATATACATTTTATTTTTATTTTTTACTGCATTCTCTGATATTTCCCATCTACAAAACTTACTATTAAATTATTTATTTAAATTTACTTAATAAAATTATAGCTATTTGTACTACCAAACAATCGATACGAATAATTTTGGCATTAAAAAGTTAATACGTGTGTGAAATGTTTAGTCAGAAACTATTGAATATTGTAATAAACCAGTATATTTTCCCTTTAATTATTACATCTTTAATTAAAAATTTCAATAATTTGTTGCTCCAGAGTTTCAATTTCCATTAATGTACCTAAACAAATCGCACTTTTCAGAAAAATCAATATAAATTATGCATTTAATGAACTTCATACGATAGATTTTAAAACAGAGGAAGGTTAAGGGTTTGATTAAATATTAAAAAAACAATTATAATACAATGATTTTTTTGATATCTTATTTAGTTGAATTTATAAAACATTATTACAGTTTAATAACACTTTTATTAACAATTTTTAATCAAGCAATTTTAATCAAGTAATTTTGTAAGCAAGCATTGTCTCAATGTGCTAAATCCTCTGAGAATGAAATAAGTTTTTTTTTCTAAAGTTTACGGTGGTCTTGAACACAAATTAGCCCGCTGACAATCTAGCAGAAGAGCAAAACTGTGATGTTGTTTTCTCTATATATTGCTTTCAGTGCTAGAAAAAGATGAGTCTTTCAAAATTATATAAAAAAAACTTAATTACTAATATGAATCTAATCCTTGCGATTATTAATCATTAATCAATGTACTAAAAATGTTGTATCTCACTAGTATTATATTACTTTAAATAATGCTTACAACACAGTGAAACCTGGAGCTTAGTGAACGAATTAACACGGGATTGTCCGCTGCCATCAAAATACACAAGGCCAGAGGACACGAGTTTTGACGTCATCACTAATCGACCGACTTCTCACTAGTGTTGGAATTTATACCGGAAATTTTTTAATAGCAATTTTCTTTTATTTGTGGAATATCTATCATTTTATAAAACAATAATAACCATTTAAACTTACTGGTGAGAATTTGAAATCCCCCGATAAAAAATCAGCCAGATGCGGCGATACTGTGGCATTCCGCATCTGGTTGAATTTTTATTTAGGGATTCCAAATTCTCACCAATATGTTCAAATAGTTATTATTGTTTTATAAGATGATAGATATCCCACAAATAAACTAAATGAAAATCGATATTCAAATTTTTTCGGTGTGAATTCAACACTAGTGCGAAGTCGGTCGATTAGTGATGACGTCACAACTCGTGTCCTGTGGCCTTGGATATTTCGATGGCTGCGGCTTGTCCGTGAGAAAGGTTTTAACCCCTTAATCATTGCGCCCAATAAATGAAGGTTATTAAAAAAATGAGATTGCTTGATTGGCGCAACTTTCTTGAAACAGAAATATTTACCTTATTTAATGGCAGATAAAATGATGCGAGAAACAAAGCCAGATACACTATTTTAATAAACTGGTGGTAATAAAAAATCCGAGTTAAAAAAAGTAGCCTACACTGCTCGTAAAGGTCACTGACGCGAGAATCAAGGGGTTGGGTGATTTTCAAAAAGTTTCGTGTTTTAATGTTCTTTCACATTTCCACAGAAAAATAGTTAAACATCATAATTTTAATTATTGCACTTTAATTATCAAGTTTTTTATTTTTTATGATAATTTAAAGATATCTTATTATTTAAAAAAAAAAATTAAAATAAGAAATATATTCTTTTGTAGACAAAATGTCACGATCCTAGGTTGTCCCAACAATCAATTTATTAGGTAAAGATTTGACTAAGTTCTGTTTAAAACAGATGGTTATAATTTTTAATACATTTTTATTTATTAAGATGCTACTAATTAAAAACATATTTATTTTCATTAATTAAACTTATCTATAATTCTTAATAATTATTTTAAACCGTGTCCTTAAAAAGAGTGTCATTGCCATGCTTCTGACAAAAAGTTCATCTAGAATTTTTTAGAGGGCAGTACATGCCTTTTTATCAAGGCAAAAATACTCTTTAAAAGTCAACTTGTTGTCAGGTTCAGATGAATAGAGTAAATAGTTTTATAGTTTCAATAAAACAAGCAAAGACTTTGAATGTTTTGATGAGTATTTTTTTGTACGCCATTACTGTACCCACTTTTAATTGATAATTAAATGTGCTTTTATTTCTTAATCTGCTTTTATTATATAAGAAATAGAAAGTCATTGTATGGGCCAAAAGATATAATGGCTGTCATTTATGCCTGGGGAAAAATAAAAATAGTTTGCTTAATTAGTCATTACCGTGCTCACTTATGTTCATTACCAAATTCATTAAAATATAAAAATTAGTTCAAAAACGTTAAATTAGTAATTTGGTCTCAGCTGATGCTTGTATATTTATTTTATGAGGTTAAGTAATTATTTACAAACAATTAAAACTTTCTGATTATTTCTAAAAATTTGATTTTGTTATTCCAAAACATGGACAGATTTTGAAAATGACCCGGTTAAACTTTTCTTTCTTATAAATAAGGTATGAGATTTCCGACTTTTTGCATACCAGTAAAATCTTAGAGAAAATGTTGTACTAGTAAATCAAAACAATGTTCCGATTACATAAAATAACATTTTCTCTAAGATTATACTGGTGTGCAAAAAGTCGGAAATCTCATGCCTGTACACATCATTTAATAATTTCTTTAGAAAAAAAGTGTTTGAATATTATATAACTTTATGTAAAATCTTTAAATAAAATTTTTTTTAGATTAAATATTTTACATTATAGAATGTTTAAAATTTGATTTAATAAAATTTGATATAATTTATCTTCTGCGTTTCGAAAAAAAGTATTTTGAGAAATATAATACTTATATATCAATGATACGAGTGTTATTGAAATTATTAATTTATTATTTGTGCTGGCTGTTTATCCAGAATGGCCTGAATATTACAAAAAAATAACATAGTTAGACTATAATTATACCAGAATTACATAAAATGTACAACAATGTGTAGCTGGTGATCTTCAATTTCCGACAATTCACCCATACAAAATCTTACTTTGCACAAGATTCAATATAAAAATATGCAATGAATGAACTTTTAACCTGCTGCATCGCTTCCATCGAAATGCTCAAGGCCAGAGGACACGAGTTTTAACGTCATCACTAATCGACCGACAATCGTAAAATCGTGCGGAATGCCACAGTGTTGCCGCATCGGGCTTTTTTTTTATTGGGGGATTCCAAATTCTCCCCACTAAGTTTAAATACTTATTATTGCTTTATAAGATGATAGATATTCCACAAAAAAGTAAAAGAAAATTGCTATATAAAACTTTTCAGTGTGAATTCCAACACTAGTGAGAAGTCGGTCAATTAGTGATGACGTCACAACTCGTGTTCTCACGCCAACTCAATTCACATCAACTCAATTAATTCAAGTTTGAATACTAAATAAAAAAAATCTATAGACAGCATCTCAAAAATACTTGGAAAAGGAAAGTAAAAATAAAGCGACAGTTCTTTTAACCCTTTGATTACGTTCCAGGTCTGACGACTATATTGAGGCGTAAAACAATTTACAATATTTTTACAAAAATATTTCTTCATAGTGGAATTCATTTGAAAATATCCAGTTATAAGTGTATGGCAGAGAATAATTTTGAAAAAGTAGCACACATAGAATAAAAAATAATCCACTGGGTCGTGTACAGGGTGCATAGGAAAGTTCCTTTAGCCTAAAAATACTTGCGAACGGAGAGAGCTACAGCTATGCAAATGAGATAACTGTATAGTAAAGCGACTACGCCAGTTCTAATGCAAACAACAGCAGCACCCCTAGTCATAAAATTTGGAGGATAGCCATTGAATATCGGAAACGAAAAGAGATAGAGCAAAATTTCCAATTAGAATGTTTTAGAGCATCAATTCATTAGTAAGAAACGACGTTTATTTCACACGGATAAGGTAAAGCGCCACCTGTATACCCAAAAATGTCCGAAATCGATCAGAGAGATTCTACTTTGCATATTCACATTTCGGAAATGTAGCAGTACGCAATTGCAGATTGTGACGTTGTGCTGTACTGTAATATCTGTAAAAATTTAATTAATTTCCAATGCATTTAAAATTTATCTTTTCAGGGGCAGAAGAATTCTGTTCTTAAAATGATGAAATAGTTGACTGACACCAGAGTATTCAAACGAATTTCTTAGAAAATAAATCCCCGTAAATTTGCACTTTCATAAAGCAAAATTTTATTAAAATATTCTTGGTGCAATTTGCCAGTTTTGGAATTAAAATAAGGTGGTTAGACCGTCTAGCCACCGCCCTTGAAAGGGTTAAATCTATGTTGTCGCATTGAAGAGACGTGCTATAGACCTTCCATGCTGAGAAATGCGCATGTAAAATTACTCTCACGAATACAAATATGTATCTTGAACAATGGCGAACATTTCGAACATACTGAATATTAACTTTTTATCACTGTGAGACATTTTGTGTTTTTTGATTTTTTGTGTGTGATGTTATCAAAATGTATTGGAAAAAGTACGTATTTATACAATAAATTGTGCGTATTTCTTCATACTTCTGGCTATTCCATTCAAACGTTTACACAAAAAATGAGTGCATCGATTTCGGACACTGTTTTGTATACAGGTGAGGATTTATCTTATCCATGTAAAACAAATGTCGTTTCACACTAATTAATTGATGCTCTAAAACATTCTAATTGGAAATTTTGTTCCATCTCTTTTCGTTTTCGCTTTGCAATGGCTATCGTCAAAATTTCACCACCAGAGGCGCTGCTGTCGTTTGCATTAAATCGGGCGTAGTCGCTTCTCTGTACCGTTACCTCACTTGCATAGCTGTATCTCTCTCTCTTCACAATCATTTTCAGGCTGAACTTCCTATGCACCCTGTGTATCTTGACCAGGGTTGCCAGTTTAACCTTCACTTTTAGTCCGAAAATTAGGATTCACACCAGAATGTACTGAAGGTATTTTCAGATTTATTTAAATGCAGACTTTTCTAGAAAACTTAAATTAAAAATTCTTTTCCAGAAATTTCCGGTATGAAGTTGGAATTTCGGAATAAAAATGAAGGCCAAAGTGGCAACCCTGGTCTTGATTAGTGTTGCCAGGTGTACCGTGTAAACCAGGGTACCAATTGCTATGTGTAGCACTAATTTCTTACAGTTTATTTCACCTTCTTTAATAGCAGATAATCCCGGACAGCAATGGTTCTGCCACAGAATTTAAATTAGTTGATTGCTCACATGCTTTCCGTTATTTGGCAGGTAGTCAGTTTCAGAAAATTGGATATTTTAACCCTTAATTGCATAGTGATGTAAATTTCCATCACCTTTTTAATTTTTAATACATAAATTAAGTTCTTACAACCACTATATTTATAGGGAAATATTAATCCCCTAAAGATTACAAGTATATGCTACTAAATAAAGTTAAAAATCTATCTTAAGATTTCTGGTGTCTAATCCTTAATATAAAAATAAAAAACACAATTCTAAAAGAATAATTCATGCAATTAAGGGTTAACATCATGCAAATTTGAGCTTTTGTGCCATTTTATGAACATTTTAGGTACAATAAATGTCAGATTGAATTAACTTTTCTAGATATTGACTAATGGACTACTTGCTTCAGATTACTGTCGCAATGTGCAACTTCTTAAAATTTATCAGTCAGTTATTAAGCCTAATTTGAACATTTTTCATTTCTGTAATATTTACATTATTTTCAACATTAAAGTAGTTGACTTAAAACTGACATAATGTTTCTTTAGACTAGATTTTTATGCTGATTTCTAATCTGTAATCCGTTCTTTATATCTAGTCTAATTTTTGAGTAAAATGCATTTCTACTTTTGCGTGGTATTAACACCAATTTGATAAAATACATTTTAGGTGTCTGTACCTAATGGTCAAAAGGGTGAACTGTTTCAGATTCCTATCAGGGACGTAATGAACAATGGGTATAATCGAAAAATTATTGAAAACAGTAGAATAATCAATCCTATCTAGCTGAAGTACATCACAAAGTAGCATAAAAAGCGTTTTCTGGACTTTTTAACCAAAAAATAAAATTTCTCTTTTTTAAAGGGTCTCATAAAACTTCAAATTTTCGAAATTTTATTTTTTTTTTTATGTTAAACTCCTATCTTTTCTTAATATTTTGATATAATTCTTTCCTTGACATTTCCATTAGAACAGAGGTTATGTATTTTAGAATTATACCCACTCAATAGCAGAAGCGACGTTTCCGAAATTTTGAAGTCATTTTTCTCCAAATGACATTTTTGGGCATGATGTGCAGGATATCGCAAAAGCTTCTGAATCTTTCAATAATATTGATGCAATTTTCAAAACATATGTTTCATGTTAGTCTGTAAAAACTGAACCTAAAACTTTTTTATTGTTAAAATATATATATATATATATTTTAGGTGATTATACTGTTGAAAATTTCAAAATTTTGTATTAGCTAAATACAACTTTGCATTAAAAATATGAAAATGATTTAAATACAAATTTATTTAGGTTAAGATTAATTATTACAATCTGAAGTATAATTAGCACAAAAAATTTAATTCTAGTTCCAAAATTTATTTTGTAATCGTGCGCGTAAGCTGTTATGCCACTTTTCTGCTCGTCAAATGTCTGATAGTTTGGAGCCCCCTGAAAATACTAAGTCTGCATCTTGTAATTTTTTAAATACATGAAATGAAGTGACACACTTATATCTTCAAACCAATAAAAATTGTTTTTTAAACTGATATATATTTTAAGGTGTCGGATGCTGACAATTGTCTTTTTTTTTCTCTTTACCAATTTTATGAGTCGTAAGACCCCTTAAAAACTAGACATGAAATCAACGCAAAAACCCAGTTTAGAAACATATTAGCGTATACATCGTCGGTACCATGTCAAACTGTCCAATGTGAGACCAGTCGTTGCCATCGAAATACTCAAGGCCAGACGACACGAGTTGTGATGTCATCACTAATCGAGCGACTTCTCACTAGTGATGGAAATCACATCGGAAATTTTGAATAGCAATTTTCTTTTATTTTATTTGTGGAATATCTATCATCGTATAAAGCAATAATAACTATTTAAACTTACTGGTGAGCATTCGGAATCCCCAAATAAAAATTCATCCAGTTGCGGAATACCACAGTGTTGTCGCATCGCGCTGATTTTTTATTGGGGGATTCCAAATTTTCACCAGTAAGTCTAAATAGTTATTATTGTTTTATACAATAATAGATATTCCACAAATAAAATAAAAGAAAATGGCTATTCAAAATTTTCCGGTGTGAATTTCAACACTAGTGAGAAGTCGGTCGATTAGTGATGACGTCACAACTCCTGTCCTCAGGCCTTGACTATTTCGATGGCAACGGACCAGTGCGTTACTTTTTTTAAATTCAGATTTCTTGACGGGCACCACTCTTTTGAAATAGTAAAATTCACCTTATTTAAACTTATTTAAAGACAGATTAATTAAGGCGAAAAGAAGGAGAATTTTACCATTTCAGAAAAGTGGTGCGAATCAAGTAAGCTGAATTTAAAGAAAGTAGCGCACTGTTTTCACATTGGATAGTTTGACATGGTACCGACGACATGTGGCAGAAATATTTTGACGTGAAGAAATGTTATTAGAAAATTATTAAAAATATGCAAATTAGGCAACATACGGTCACATGTCAGTATAAGAAACAACGTTTTTGTAAAATAAACTAGACAGTAATCATAACATAAAAAAAACAGTCTAATAATGCTTTATGTCTTAAATTTGCATAAAATTGTACAAAAATTCCAAAAGTTGCATAAATCGAAATATGTAAATATCTCAAAAACTAGATATTATGGAGAAAATTTAAAAAAAACATTCGGAATAAGCACAAAAAATTGAATAAAAAACAGCTAATTTCTATTTCTTTGGCACAGCAAAAGTTCAATTTTGTTGACCAGTGTAATTCTGCCATTAGATAAGGCGAAGAAAATTACTTTAAAATACTGGTGTCCAGAGCATTTGGAACCCTGATTTACGCGGGGAAACATGGCAACATTAGTCCATGCCACCCCGAGTCAAACAGTTAACACTAAACTATTAATTTCTTTTATTTTAAAACTATTACACTTTTTGAACTGATTAAAATCGTGCAGAAAATAACTCTATCGGACATAAAAGAAGTTTTCTTACTAAAATATACAAAATTAAAATATATTTAACACATGAGTGGTTTTCTTTTTTTAATGAATTTAAGTATTTCTTTAACTGCTTTTTAAGAATAATTAAATTAACATTTCAATTATTCAGAAAAAAACTAATAATCAAATTTGCCATCTTTTGTTTATAATCTTTTGATGTAATCTAAGTTTTTTAACGCAACTACAAGTGTAATTATAAAAAAATTTACTTGGTTCGTAAGTGGTAAAATAAGATTATTCATAATATTGTTCATACAAAGAAATATTTTATTACGAAAAGCTTTTTACGTCCTTAAAACGACCAAACTTTTTATGAACTTTATTTTTGTTTTGTAAATAATACGATATGAATATATTTTTAGTTATACGTAATCTTTATTTATCTTTCATTTTTGTCATAAATAACTGCAATTTTTTAATATAAAACATGCATTTTAATGGAATTTTTTGGAGAAACAAATAAGGAAATTAATTCGACATTTTTTATAAAAGAATGCAATTTATAGGCCATGCACATACAGTACATTTGAAACAAATAAGAGAAAAATTTTACATATTCAGCGTTGCCACGCTTCAGAGAATTTTCAGAACAGAAAATTCTTCAGTACCAGCATTTTCTTATAGAAAATCTATCCTTAAAAAAGGAAAAATTTCGAGCGTTTAAGCTAGATTTATTTTTCTATAAACAAATACTAGTATTTCGCCAGAAAAATTCCCTGAAAGGTGGCAGCTCTGATGTATATATATAGAGAGAGAGGGGGAGGGGGTGTATTATGAAATGTTTGGAAAAATATCTTCAATATATGGCCAGTGCGATGTTGCAGCGAACAGTAAAACTGCCAAATGACTTTCTAGTACTATCAAGATGCACTGCGGTGAATTCTCCTTCGGATACCTGTTGGTGGAGTGATGTGGTGAAATGAAACCTTATTCTCAATTGTTACAGTTTTCTGCAGGTAAGTTTTATTAAATTTGTATCAGTTATAAGACCTCTTCATGAATCATGCTAACCGAGATCAGTATTAAGTTAAACAGTTATATTAATCGTCCTGTTAGTCAATTTATATCTATGCTAAATTGTTGAGGGGTGAAGAGGTTATTTTTTCAAGATGGCGTGTCGGGTAATATGGAATATTAGCTAGACAACTGTTTCAAGACTTGCCTAGTAAAGGTGAAGAATAATTCCGCTCCGATGTATCATCTGAGATGGGCTATTTACCAGGTTGTGCACCAGATGAGAAAGACACAGTGTGCCTCTGTCGCAATGGAAAAGAGAAGAGGTGGATAAAATGCCTAATGTGTGCGATGTCCTTTCTTTAGTGGGGACGAAACACATTTGTGATTTTTGTAAAAATCAAAACTATTTTTCAAAGAATCTGATGATTTGCAGATTCTGTTTGACTTTTTACTCATTGAATAATCTTGGTTACTCTTGTAAATCAAAGTTTTTCTTGCAATTTTAATATTTCTCATACATTAAACGACTGATTCATGTTAACCGAAAAGCAGAATTTTTTTAGGGTTCCGTACTTAAAAAGTACAAAGGGAACCATTATAAGATCACTCCTGTGTGTGTCTCTCTGTCACAGCCATTTTACCCGTAACCTATGGAACCCGGAAAGATCAAATTGGGGGTAATAATAAAGACTTTTGGCCCACATATTTACTAATTATTAAACATTCACAAATATATTTAGGGAAAATGTAGAGGGGCTAACTAAACTGCAGGAAAAAAGGAATCTTTTTTTTATATATCATGTCGGATGTCTTGTGAAAGCTTTCGTAACGCTGAGTTCAAAAAGATATTTTTAAATTTTAGGTATTATATTTTCAGAGATATCGTCGAAAATGTTGTGCAAAAATATGTTTCCGCCCTCCCCCCTATTTCCGGATCTACTGAAACTAAAATTATAAAGAAATAGATATAGTAGACGTTAATCTAAACCTTGCAGGAAAGCTATAGCGATAACTCAAGTTCACATAGTTTCTGAGAAAATCGCATATGTCTGTTACACACAAATTTCGATTTTCGGGAATTATGCAAGGTATTGAGGAGCACACTGGAGGTACCTATAAAGTAGCAGAAGTATAAAATAATTGTTGATAAAGATTTTTGAGAAAAAAAATCGTCGTTAATTAACCGAGATATTAACTCTTTAAGACTGTTTGTACTTACATAATGACAGGGGCGGCGTATGCTATCTACCATGGGATTTTGAAGCCTAGATAACAAAGTTTAATGATATGTTTGACTAATGCAATGCCCAGTAAAAGTATACAAGCAATAAACGTCAAATTGTTAAAAACAGACTAGTTTAATTAGATTTAATCTCATAAATATTATGTGATTCGTGATGCAATGAGTGGCTATCGCAATACGCTTACTCTGTCTTTAAAATTTAATTAAAAACCTGCTGGATAAATGCTCTACGCACCAAGGCAGCGTTGCAAGTTTTGCGACTTCCTTTCTAAGCGCACTTAGCACAACGCCAAGTTTAAACTTTGAACAAGAGTTTTAGTTACGCTCTAAAAAGAAAAGGTTATTACTATGCTCAATTTAGTTTTACGAAATGCCAAATGGAGCTTAAACATGCACTACTTTTATCGTCAGTACCTAATTTTGTTCATCATAAACATATTAGGATAAGATATAAAAAAAATAGTTATACAGAATAGCAATATTTGATATTATTTAGGCTTCATATCACTTAAAACTTTTATGGTTTACGCATTTATATTTTTCTAGTATATACAGCTATACCCTACCTTGCGATGTATAGATTTTTTACAAAATATTATTATTCTTTTAGCAATGAGTTTTTTAATAACACAATTACTAATTCATATATTTATTGTCCGGAACCCTCTGAGAGCGAATAATTCTCGCACTTAACCGTTTATTTAAATCTAAAATTGATTTGTATTTTTTTTACTTCCACTTTAAATGCATTAAAAATGTATTAAGAAATAGTCAAAGTTTGTAATTTACTAACTTTTAATGTATCTCAATATTTTTTTTTATGTTGACTTACAAATCAAAATGTAAATAGTATTCCATAATCTTAGCCTGTATCAATACAGGTCTGATATACACTTATACTGCTATCAGCAGAGGAACTGTAAATGTGCTGTGGAAGATACCTGTTACAAAACTGTATGTTGAATTCATAGAAAAGTCAGATATTGTTGACGACAGTTCTTTATTTGAATTCTATTTCATTCAATTACTTTATAAAAATACAGATTTAAGTTGAAAAATATTCAGAGCCAACCTTGTTTAAAATAGCTAAGTGAATCATTAAAAATAACTTTGGTTAAAACCGGATTAACTTCAATACACCTGGAGCTTTTCAAAACAGCTTAAATTTAAATGATAGATAAAACCGTTTTCTAAAAACATCGTAAAACTCAAACTAAATATCTTACTGTAACTTAAACTCAAACATATTAAAATCATAATGATAACTTTAAAGAAATGAACAGAAAAGAGAGAGCGCGGCAATTGATTAGGGAAACGCAATTTATACCTTTGAACTGGACGATTCCATTTTACAAAAAGGGTAGATCCGAGAATAGTCGACTACGGAACGGCTAACGCCATCTATGAAACACTTTAAATTTAATGTCAGTTCTTTTAAATTAATTTACGTTATAGGAAACAATTAACATTATATTCCAGGTGATGAAGGTATTGCTTTTAAAATAAAGAAGTTCTATAAGCATTAAAATGTAAAAAGGAAAGCTATTAAATCAATATAAGTTTACGTAAAGTTTTAAACCCATATTAGCCATAAGTGACAAGTAAAATCGGTTGAATAGATAACAAAGCCCCCCACTTGTCACTCATGGGAAAGAAAAATTAAACAGTTAACAAATCCCTAGAATTTCCAAAATTCGCTCTGAATTTACAAAGGTCAAACAAAAATTCAATCTGAACTTTTACCATTACATCGTTAATCTTCTCATAAAATCCAACATTTTTATCCAAATATAACTTGTCGCCTTTTAAACAGTAACATACAATTACTAAACCTTATAAACATTAACAAGATTTATAACACTATATAACAAGAAACAAATTACCCTCATGCATCTAAAATGCAATATTTCCAACCACAGTATCTAAAATTTAACTCTGGTTTAAACTTCAACAGTCCATCAGCTTCAATTAATATTCCTAATACATTACTAGATAAATTCAAATCTTTCTGAAAAGCAAATCGTTTTAATACAACATCTAACGTGACTTCATTTTAAAACAGTTTCAATATAGTTTCAATACATTTTCAATCAATATATTTCAATATAAATTTCTGAAAAATTATACATATTCAAAACTTTATTAATTATCACATTCATCCATCATCTTTCATCCTTCATCATACATGGGCCCATGATTCCATTCTCTTTCATAACACATAATATACTCTATAAATGTTTAACTCATAATTTCATATTTCCACTGTATATAATAAATGCAGATTTTTTACATGTCAATAATTCAAATTACGCATTCAGATTTCTATTTCAATAACTGAAACAAGATTAAACTTTCATTTCAAATTTAGCTCAAAAAAAAAAAAAAAAAAACTTAAACTAATAAAGTTCATGGTTAATCTCAATAAACTTACAACAATGTTAACATAATGAAGTCGACTTCATGTATAATTAAACTCTTATATTTAAGTTTCACCAAGTGAACCGGGATACTAAAGTGGCATTTCCAATATTAAAATGAAGGACTTACTGAATTAAACTTTAACATGCCCGCAAATGGGGCCTTCCTGCAACAGTTACACCTTTGTCCGACACTATCCCCTGTAGACTCTCTGGCCGGATTGCATTTTCACCTTTCACGAGACGTTACGAAAGGCCGCTCGAGCCCCGGAGAATGGAAGGGCAAAGGGTACTTATTGCATTCCGGCGGGATTTTAAATTGGTTCACAAGGCTAAACTAAATTCAATTTTTACACATATAAAATTGATCTTATACATAACCTTATATAGTCAAAACTTAAAAATACATCTTTTATACAGAAACTGGACTATCTAGTACAATAAATATTATATAAATACACTTTAAGGCAATGAGGGGTATTTAACAAAATTTAACAATCCAAGAAAACGTTTAATTTAAACCCTGATAATTCAAATTTACTAAGGGGCTTGGTGAAGATGTCGGCGTAATTTTCTTTACTTTTAACATACTTTACTTCAAAAATACTTTTATATACCAAATCTCTAATAAAAAATAACTTTACATCTATGTGCTTCGTTCTGTGGTTTTCAATGGGAGATTTGACAAAACTAATGGTGGCCTGATTATCAACCAATAATAAAGATTTTTCCTTTCTATCACAAATTATCCTTCGACCAATGCATTCGTCCATTATTCTATCGAACCATAAGAGCTCTCTTGCAGCTTCTGTCATCACAATAAATTCCGATTCCATGGTCGATAAACTTATACATTTTTCCTTAAAGGACCTCCAGATTATTGGTGATTTATCTAAAAGTAATAACTGACCTCCCATTGAAGTTCTGTCATCCCTGTTTGTGGCAAAATCGGCGTCTGAATATGCAATTACATGTACATTTTTACAATTCAAATTCAATTTTAAAGATTTAGTAAAACAAACATATCCCAACAGCTTTAATAATCCATGCCAATGTACTAATCCAGGGTTATTTTGAAATTGGCTAAATATATTTACTGCATAAGCAATATCGGGCCTGGTTCTATTAGATAGGAACGACAAACATCCTAAAACACTTCTGTATGGAACTTTAGACATTTCAAATATTTCGTTATCGGATTGAGGGGATTGGGTTTTTGAATAAACTACACCTTTGCTTATTGGGAGTGAAGTGATAGGGAACTTAAACTTTTTAAATTTTTGACAAATCTCATCAATATATGGAATTTGATGTATTGCTAGATAGTCATTACCCTCCTCGAATTCTACACCCAATAGCTTTCTGGTTTTACCTAGTATCTTAAGATCAAAATAACCAGTCAAAAGTTTAACAACCTTTTCCACCACTCTTTCATTTTTACCGAAAATTACTATGTCGTCTACATAAAGAAGCAGGATAATGTTATCATCAAAACTATACACGCAATTGCACCATTCAAACTTAACAAACCCTATATCATGCAAAATTTTATTTATTTCAAAATACCACATTCTGCCAGACTGATGTAAACCATATAAAGCTTTTTCAAATTTACATACTAAATTTTCGTTTTCCATAAATCCTGGAGGTTGGGACATATATATTGTTTCGGCCAAAGGTGCATATAAATAAGCACATTTTACGTCGCATTGTAGGTGTGTCCATTTTTACAGGAGACTAAAAGGGAAAAGAAAAATCTAATAATGGCAAAATTAACAACCGGTGAAAAAGTTTCATCATAGGTTTCCCCCTTTATTTGTTTGAAACCTTGTGCCACTAGGCGGGCCTTATACCTTACAATTTTGCCCTTGTCACACTTTTTAATGTGAAAACCCACCTACAACCTAAGGGTTTAGCATCGCTTGGTAACTTAACTAGTTTCCAAACTCCCCTTTCTCTCATAGTTTTCAATTCTTCTCTCATGGCCTGTTCCCAAAACTTCCTTTGTGGGGATTTTAAAACTCGTTTATAGGTAGTTGGTATTTTGATGTCATCTAGTCATATATCCTCATTAATATCAGAAGTCTCCGTATTTGAACAAGAACTATCCTCTTGACCTGAAACCACTCCTTTAAATTTATTTGATCCTTTAAAACAGAAAATATGAGGTTCAAATTTAAGATGATGCTTTTTACAATACTTTTCTACATCGTTTAAGGATCTCAACCTTTCAGTTTTTCCCTGTTCGTAATAGTAAATGTAGTTACGATTACCATAAGCACTCGGGGCAACTTTTCTTAACCAAACAGTATCAGAGAGTGGACCTGTTATGAGGTTATGAGGTTAAAAATATGAGGTTCAAATTTAAGATGATGCTTTTTACAATACTTTTCTACATCGTTTAAGGATCTCAACCTTTCAGTTTTTCCCTGTTCGTAATAGTAAATGTAGTTACGATTACCATAAGCACTCGGGGCAACTTTTCTTAACCAAACAGTATCAGAGAGTGGAACCCCCCTCAAAACATCTTTACTTGATTTTATTTCCTCTGTGGAATTCTCCTCCTCTGAAGAGGATAAATCTGGAGGCTTATACGAAGGGAAATAATTTATATTTGGGGTATCATTATTTTCAACCTCACCTTCAAACTCTTCATCAGATTCCTTATCAAAAATAGGAGATCCTATCTCTTTTGAACCCATCACGACTCCACTGCGCCGGACACTATCTGGGAGTTCCTCATTGAAAGAAACATTAATGGTTTCAATAATTTTGTTTTCTCCAGGTAGCCAAACCCGGTAACCTTTAGTACTAAAGGCGTAACCAACCATTACCCCCCTTTTTGCTTTTGCATCAAGTTTCGACCTAAGTTGCTTGGGAACACCTATATATGCTATAGCTCCAAAGGGTTTTAAGTGTCTAACGGATGGTTTAGAGCCACTATAAAGTTCGAAAGGAGTCTTCGACTGAGATTTGTGACAAATGCGATTCCAAGTATACGTAAAATACAACGCTGCCTCCGGCAGAAACTTCGTTTTAAACCACTTTCACTAAAAATTGATCTGATGCCGTTAGCAATCGTTTGATTGTATCTCTCAATAGTCCCATTTTGTTCAGGGGAGTACACGTCCGTAAATTCGTGTTTAATGCCTCTCCCTTCACAGAAAATCCTAAAATTATCATTTTTAAACTCCCCGCCATTATCTGATCGAATGTACTTTACTTTACGTTCGAGAAATCTCTCCGCCCGGATCACATGATTGCGAACAATTCCAAACACTTCGGATTTTTCCTTTATGGGAAAAACTGTGGCCTTACGCGAAAAATCGTCAATAATTGAGAGAAAATATCTCTCTCCGTTTCTTCCTTTCTCTCTTACAGGCCCCCAGACATCCATAAACAACAACTCGAGGGGACGTTTAGATCTAATCCTATTCATTGATTTAAATGACGTACGTCTATGTTTACTAAGTTTACATATTTCGCAAAAAAATTTTCCTGATTTAACCCGGGGAAGACCTCTAACACTTTCATTTTTGGCCGTATTTTCTATCAAATCTGGACTTACATGCGCGAATCTGCGATGCCAAATTCTGAAATCATCTTTAGATAGATGGGACGTTTCAAATTTAACCTTTTTAGGAATTAAACTTGGAATTTTAGGATACAAATGATAAGTACCATCCCTAAGAAAAGCAGTAAATAAATATTGACCATCTTTGGACACCTCCACCTTACCGCCTTCACCAGTAAATTTTACACCTTTTACATCCAATTTTGGACCTGAAATAAGATTTTTCCTTAGTTTAGGGGAATACATTACATCAGAAAAGAAAAACAGCCTTTGGCCAAACTTTAACTTTACATTTCCCTTTCCTTCTATCGGAAAAGTAACACCACTTACAGCAACAAACATTTTTTCATCTTTTAAAGGCTTAAATTTATAAAACAAACTCTTATCACGGCAAAAATGGTGTGAAGCTGCGGTATCAAATAACCAGCTATTTTCGCTTTCACTACCACTCAAATTTGCCTGAATATAAAACAAGAAAGGATTGTTTTTACCTTTTTGTTTAACGCTGTTAGAGTTTGATGATGATTCCTTCGCTTTGCCTCTGCGATTCCCGTTTCTCTTAACTGGAGACTGGGCACGTTCGGAACTGGATTCGGAGGCATCAGACACACTAGAAACAGATGGAACACGTCGATTATAACTTCTAGAGTCTCTTCGGCGTTGTCGACAATCCCTTTGTAGATGGTTTGTGCTCCCACATCGAAAGCATCGAAGTCTACTTTTCTGTATATGTTGAGTCTCAACGAAAAGTTCTTTACGTTTGTCTAAATCTCGCAGGGCTAATCTTGATTCCTCGGCGATTAATTCCATTAGAATATCGTTGAAAATAAACTTTTCCTCCTTCCAACGTAATATAACTTGCACTATGCTGTCGAAATGGCTTGGGAGATGACGCAGGAGTTGAAATGATTTATACACCTCTTCAACAGGATGACCAAGGTCGTTCAGTTGATCGGCAATTCTATTTAACCTGGCAGCAAATAAATCTATCTTTTCATCTGGCTTTACTTTACAGGACATGAACTCGGAAAACAGGAACATATGCCGTGATCTATTATCAGGCTCGAAATGTTTCTTTAATACATCCCATACATCTTTGGGATTATCTTTGTTCCCTATGATTTTTCTAAAGTCCTTTCCCATATTTAAATAGATTGTGGATAAAGCAATCCTTTTCCTAGTATGAAAATCTTTCACATCCTTTGCTGTAATTCCCTTATCGGCATCAATTTCAGGTTCCTTCTCAATTCTAGCGACAATATCCCATGCGTTCTTCTCCAACAGAAGGTATTTTATATCCATTTGCCAAGTTGAGTAGTTTAAAGCTCCGAGCTTATCGATCTGTACTTGCATACTCGCCATCTTCAAAAAATATCAGCCCCCCTTCTTAACAAACACAAATGTCTTTGAAATGGGAATAAAATTTATGACTCTTCTTATTTAAATTCAACACGCTTCTATTATCCAGGTATGGCATTGGTTGCCCATAACCTCTTCTCTTAGCCTGTATCAATACAGGTCTGATATACACTTATACTGCTATCAGCAGAGGAACTGTAAATGTGCTGTGGAAGATACCTGTTACAAAACTGTATGTTGAATTCATAGAAAAGTCAGATATTGTTGACGACAGTTCTTTATTTGAATTCTATTTCATTCAATTACTTTATAAAAATACAGATTTAAGTTGAAAAATATTCAGAGCCAACCTTGTTTAAAATAGCTAAGTGAATCATTAAAAATAACTTTGGTTAAAACCGGATTAACTTCAATACACCTGGAGCTTTTCAAAACAGCTTAAATTTAAATGATAGTTAAAACCGTTTTCTAAAAACATCGTAAAACTCAAACTAAATATCTTACTGTAACTTAAACTCAAACATATTAAAATCATAATGATAACTTTAAAGAAATGAACAGAAAAGAGAGAGCGCGGCAATTGATTAGGGAAACGCAATTTATACCTTTGAACTGGACGATTCCATTTTACAAAAAGGGTAGATCCGAGAATAGTCGACTACGGAACGGCTAACGCCATCTATGAAACACTTTAAATTTAATGTCAGTTCTTTTAAATTAATTTACGTTATAGGAAACAATTAACATTATATTCCAGGTGATGAAGGTATTGCTTTTAAAATAAAGGAGTTCTATAAGCATTAAAATGTAAAAAGGAAAGCTATTAAATCAATATAAGTTTACGTAAAGTTTTAAACCCATATCAGCCATAAGTGACAAGTAAAATCGGTTGAATAGATAACACATAATACCCTAACTTTCTCTCTCTCCCTCTCTCTCTGTTTCTATATATATGTAATCTTATCAGTGCTTCTGCGCTACAGCTATAATAATGATTCAGATGTAAAATAAAATAAATATTTTATTGCAACTGAAGAATTGACCACGCTTAGAGATTACAAATAAAATTTTCCTTAACGGAATTGATAACCTCTTTTATTCGAACTATATTTCACTTATCGACTATTTTTCCACTAGAGTTTGTCTCTTAACCCTTAAATGCATGACTTTTTAAAACTAAAATACTGCAAATTAGTAAATATTTTAATAAGTATGAATCTAAATACCTTATTTTACATAATTATTTATTTTACAAAAGTTAACCTTTAACTCTTTAACCCTTTATCTACTGACGGTACTTATAAGTACCACTCAATTTAAACTTTTATACCATAGTGAATATTACTAATATTCTAATGGTACTTTGCAAAAAACGCTCTTTTAGCTCCACATTATCCGAATACATGGCAGCAGTAGTTCTAGGTTTGTTACTTTAGAGAGGCATGAGGCTACTTTTGAAGCAGTCGATGTGTTTTGTGACGAGATTTTGTACAGATTGCCACGCTCGTCTTTTCATTGCTGCAAACACAGTAAAGGATATAAGATAAGTGTTGGATTTTTTTATGTGTTCATTATGATCTTAGAATACAATATGACTAGCTATTTTAGATGAACGGTGTATGTATTTGATTTAACTGTTGAATTACTCTGTGGTACTTATAAGTACCGTCAGTACACTGGGTGTTGGAGAAAAACTTCTTGTTTACTTTTCGTCTGTATAGTTATCCATCGTTTTCGTCTGTTTTAAAATGTAATTACTAAAATGTAGTGTAGTAATGATTTCTCTGGTATTTCTTTCCTGTTTCATTGTTATTTTTTTTATAGGAAATCGAAAAAGTTGTGGCCCCGGCTCGTTTTTGCTATGTTAGAAATGGCATATATAAATTCATATATCGCATATGTGGAGATTCGAGAGAACATGTTGTCCCTGGAATATTGACGTCGCATAACTAAAGGACTGCTAACAAGATCGAAAAAGTTGTGGCACCGGCTCGTTTTTGCTATGTTAGAAATGGCATATACAAATTCATATATAGCATATGTGGAGATTCGAGAGAACATGTTGTCCCTGGAATATTGACGTCGCATAACTAAAGGACTGCTAACAAGATCGAAACCTAAAAAAAAATAGTTTTTTTTAACCCTTTCAGAAAGCAAAGAATTTTCAATTCTAAAGTGTTGAAATAAATGATTGGCACCGGAATTTCCCAAACGATTTATTTGTAAATAAGAAAATGCTTATATTTCATAGACTTATTAAATCGAAAATATTTTCTGGTGCCAGTTGAAATACCTTGTGGATTTTCTGTTACGATATTTTAGTCATAGTGTACTGACGGTACTTTAAAGTACCACTTTTATTATTTACCTCTAAATAATTAAATTTCTCACGGGTGAATATTTTTTTTTATGTTTATCCTTTAATTTTCATTGTAGTAACTGAAAAAAAATATTACATGAAAAAAATTGCAGTAGATCATAATGCCGTAGATAGAGGGTCAATTTCCATGATAGAATACGTTCTAGAAATTACATATTTCAGAAAATCTGGCTTTACACCAGAAAGTTTCAACGGTTAATTTCGCTTTATTTAAATACGGGATGTCTGTTATTAATTAAATCAAATATTGATATTTCTATTTTCTGGTCTGAATTAGATATATACGAATAAAAATATCTATTAATTTCAAAACACCGTTGTTTGCATATATGCAAAGCTGCGCACTAAAGGGTTAAGTTTAATTGATAGTATACACATGGATCCCACTGCTCCGTTTTTTATTTTAAACCAGCAATTTTTAAGAAAAAAAATTCGTAATAGGTTTCCGAAACTACTGCAAAAATTCGCTCTTCCGTATAAGTTTCTACGAACTTTTTCTTTGAAAAAACATGTGGTGTTCAAAATACGGCCTGAGTGGAGCCTTTTATACAGTGCACTAAATTAGAGTTGGATCACCGAATAAAAAATATTGCACGAGAAAAACTTCCTTTAACACGTTGAGTGCCACGGTGACTGATACTGAAGCGCTGAAAAATTTACAATGTTTTAAGTAATTTTTAAGAAAGTATAATCTTGTAATAAATAAAAGGTAGGTAATTTTTAAATAAATTTTCAGTAATACTTAAAACAATATATATATTTTTAGTTTTATATCATATTATAGACGTCAGTCATCGGTGAATGACGCGTTTTAAAAGGAAAGTTCAATGTCGGCCACCGGTGGCTGACGTGGTGTTTAACTCTTGTTAAATATGTTTCACTAACAAGTAAAGGTACTATAGTCTATGGCTGCGAATTTCGATTTTTATAGCTCATTCTATTCGTTTCATCGAGTTTAGTAATTTTGTACCTTGCATAACAGCTATTGAGTTTTTATAATGATAGGGGTCAAGTCAAAGTTCAAAATTTCGTTCATTGAATAACAGATGCCTTTAATGAAATAAATGCGATTTATGTTTACAAATTGTTTTTACAGTGCCATACATTTCCAATAACTACTATAAGGTTATATTATTGCTGTTATTATAAGAATTTGTAATTACAGATAAAATATTCTTATGCTACTTGACAGACAGGTTTTCGCAAGTTCTGACATCCTCGTCTTATTATGTGTTGCTAGTGGGCTACTTTTTTTTAAATTTAGATATCTTGATTGGCACCACTTTTCTGAAATGATAAAATTCACCTCCTTTTTTCCTTAATTAATATGTCATTAAATAAGGCGATTTTTACTATTTTAAAAAAAGTGGTGGCAATCAACAAATCTGAATTTTAAAAAAGTAGCCGACTAAAAGAAATAGCAACACTGGTCTAGTTTTGTTCATCTCGACAATACTTTTTCCCTAATTCGGAGCAAAAATCTTTGTAACAACACATTGTCTGTTCTTTTGTCATTTTTTCAGCAACTTCTTAACTTGAACTGCGTACGGTTGCATGCAAAGGAATTCTTTTCTACAGTTTTATTTTCGGCAGCTCGCATTATGCAAATTTTTTTAACTTTGACCCAGCCCCCTGTCATTATTAAAACTCAATAGCCGATATGTGAAGTAGCAAATTACTTAGCTCGATGAGACGAATCGAATGAGCTATAAAAATCGAAATTAGCCGCCACAGACTATAGTATCTTTACTTGTGAATCACAATTTTAGCTTAATCCCTTAATTCTCGCTCCCGTGATATTCACGGGCTGTGTCTTTTACTCAGATTGTTTGATTCCCACCAGTTTTATAAAATAGTGCAGTTGGCTTTATTATGGTATCATTTTACCTGTCATTAAAGAAGCTGAATATTCTTTTTCGAAAAAGTGGTGCCAAAAAGCAATTTTAATTTTTAAACCTTAATTTAATGGGTTAAAGAAAGCCTCGAAGCATTTCCGCCAGACACTATTATTCTCGAATATAAGTGACTTCGTAGAAAAGTGAAAACATATGCAACTATTTTAATTTTAGTTCTTAATTCTCTTACACACTAGATACGTGTCACGAGCTATGATATAAAATGTTCGCATACATGCATGAGGGCAGCGTGTGTATTTCGTTTAACCATTTCCGGCACAGTTGTCCCACGTCGGGACCACCTACTTTTAATTCAAACTTACAAACGGTACCAATTTTAATAAAATTTTGCTTTTACAATGAAGGTCTAAAGTAACAAGTTTTTAATTTCTAAAAAAGTCTTTTTGATAATCCGGTGTCAGCCAGTCATTTATTCATTTCACGAACTGAATTTTTCTGTTACGGAAAGGGTTAACAAGGAAACTGCCTGTATAATTTTTTGTTTTGGACATTAAAGTTTGACATACCCAGTTTCGCATACCCAGCAATCCAGTATATCAACGTTTTAAAAACGATGATACGTTATTATAATGTTGAATACTACTGAATGTTATATTGAACTTTGAATAAGGGATATAAGCATATCTGTATATAAGATAAAACTTCTATGAAATACAATTAAGAGCAGTGTAAAGAAAAGGTTCAAAGTTGTCAAAAGACTCTAGTATTCCTCTACGGTTTCCTAAAAAATTAAATTTTTTAATTATTTACGGGTAATACGTAAACATGCATATTTAACGCTACGAACATTATTAGATTCCAAAACAACATACTGTGCGTGTCAATAGTTTAAGCTCAATAATAATTTTAAAATAAAACTTTAAACATAGTTTCCAACTTTTACGCATTTTTCTCACCACTAAAATCTAATAGTAAATGTTGTCTTATTTAATCGGCGAAATCTGCCGATTAAGTAATGCAAAAAATTACGTTAAATTCTAGTGGAAACAAAAAGGCGTAAAAGTTGATAGCTATGACTTTAAATATTCACTTTATTTCAGTATCTGTCTTGCATATATTAATAATAGCAGTTTTAACACCATATTCAATAAAATTATCTTTTAAATTTTATTTCAAACCATGGAGTTTAAGATTAGAATAAAAATAACCGTCTCTAAAGTTTAAGCACAAAATCGTTTTTATGCAAATTTTACAAACCTATGTCAGCAATTGTGCACGCAAACGATTTCTGGGTGTATAAGAAGCAGTCAGTTGTTGGTTTTGAGTTAGTACAACATTCCTAAGTCGAAAGAATTTTCAGAGGAGGAGGTGATAAATATCTGGAATATGAGTGCAAAACATGCCTCGTTCTGAAATTTCCAGTGCATTAAATAGATCAAAGCGAGGTATGCATCAAGTTTTGACTCGTGGTAATGATTTCAAATGAAAATTCCGTTCAGGAAAGCCAGTCTTCAGCTGGTAATTACTCTCTTTCGTAAATAAAGCATGCAGTTGGAGATCGAATATCGAAAAAACTGTTCATAGAAGAGTTTTGGAATCGGAATACATCAAATACCGTAAAATGGCTCGGTTACCATGTCTGAAACGAAAGCTATAAAGAAGCTAGATTACAGTGGGCCAAATAGCATATGTCATTTGGTGATAAGTGGCTGAATGTCATATTCAGTGATGAAACAAAATGGAACCTGGATGGCCCTGATGGGTTTAAGTACTATTGGCATGATGTCCGCAAATAACATAGGTGTATTAAAAAGCAGAAAAAGAACGTTTAAAAATGCACAAATAATACATGAAATGTAGCAAACAGCTGTTTCAAATCTACTAGCGAGATTCTTCTTCAGTGCAAGATAGGAAAAAAGGAACAGCGTGCTAGAAAAAGCAAGGCTGAGCAAAATAATAGACAGAGACACGCTGGCTTACATACCCTATGCTGGTAGCGAAGGCGCCAAAAGCAACCAATTAAAGAGAAGCAGTGGAAACGACTGGGTGGACAAGTAGCGACCCCTATCGGAGAAGGAGAGAAAAAGAAACCAAAAAAAGAGGAAATTAAATTAATGCTTTCCAAATACTTGGACAATCAGCAGTATTAGATAAGTCATTGACTAAAAAGTGAGAATTTTTAGTGATGTGGTAAGCTTTCCAAAAATCAAGATCAAGGTTAGAAGAACATTTTGGCGCCTTCGCTACCCGCATAGGGTACATAAGCCAGTGCGTCTTTGTCTGTCATTTTGCTCAGCCTTGCTTTTTCTAGCACGCTGTTCCTTTTTCCCTATCTTGCACTGAAGAAGAATCACGCTAGTAGATTTGAAACAGCTGTTTGCTGCTTTCCATGTATTATTTGTGCATTTTTGAACGTTGTTTTTTCTGCTGTTTAATATTGTTGCACAAAGACTTTATTTGCTATTTTTAACCCTAGATCTACCGGGAATTTTATTCAAGTTTTAATAAAACGTTCTACACCAGAATTTTTATTTAAAACTATTTAACTTATTTATTTACCTTATTTTTGTCTGGTTTATATACTTAGTTTATTTTAAAGAAATTTCTGGTTTGAATGAATATTTTGTATATACCTGTCGGGTCCAATGGACCCGTCTGGTAGACGGAGGGTTAACCTAGGTGTATATTTAGCCGACAACATGGTGGTAGTTGTGTAATGGTATGGGGGCTATTTCTTTCAGTGGTTAGATACCTCTTGCATTCATTGGTCGTGAAAACACTCAAAACTATCAAGATATACTTTCCAACCATTTGCTCCCTGTTACCGAGGTTTTGGGGGGAGAAAAATGGTTACTTCTACATGATAATGCTTCAATCCATACCTCAAAATCAACTTCAACGTGCCTGAAGTCGTAAAAAGTATCCGTTTTGAAATGGCCGGCATTTAGCTCTGATTGAAACCCTATACAAAATATGTGGGGTATTCTCACTCATGCAGTTTATCCAAATGGAAAGCAGTATTCTTCAGTAAAAGATTTGAAAAATGCGACTGAGAAGGCGTGGTTTAAAATTGAACCAGAAACAATAAATCGAAAACCTCATTTTATAGGTGGAAAACGGTATATTTAAAGTAATTCAGCAGAATGGAGCAATAATCCAGAATTGATTTTTTTTTAATCCTTGTTCTACTAAAGACTAAAGAACTACTGTCCTTAAACTTTTGACACGCACAATTTTTTTTTTCATAAATTCTATTATTTGAGATAAATTTTAAAGCATAAACCTGTTAAATATCTTTTTAAAACTATCTTTTTGTAAGTCATGTGAAAAGGAAGTAACTTAATAAAATTTTATTTTGATATTTTGTGTTGTGCTTAAACTTTTGACATGCACTGTAATATATTTGATATTTATTTTATCAAAAAATAATAAATAACATGTCTGTCAAATTTAAATTTTGATTATTATTTCCTACTGTACTGTATTTCATGCTTCATGACAACAACAACAAAAGCAGCAGCATAGGCTTTATACTCCTATTTTATGCACTTAAAAGTGTTCAAAAGAAAGCTCAATGTTTCTAGAGAAAAAAAATCTTTTTAACTTAAAAGTTAAAAAGATTTTTTTCTCTTCAAACATTAATCGTAAATCATTTAGGACATAAAGAATTTATCACATGGTCCTGCAATGCATTGAACAATTTCCTCATACCTGAATGGATACCATTAGTTCAAGAAATATATATTATTTTCTTTATTGCTAATGTATTTCATACTGGAAGGAGAAAAAAAGCAAAAATAACTGTTTTGACATTAGTGATTGAAACTGAAGAAAGTAAGGGAATATATGAATTATTTCTTTATTTGTGTTTTTCTCTGTAACTTTTATTTTCATTAAAGTATAAAGCTATTGAATGTTTCTTGTCTTTTGTGATTTTATTGCAATAAACTTTGTTGTTTAATGTGTAATCTTCGTTTGTTTTTCATTTTTTTATGAAATTTAATTTTGGTGTACTCTGTAAAAGTAATAAATATTTCTTAATCTAGTTCTTATATTACTTAAGATTTATGGAAATATAGTAAAACCTATTGAGAGTTACCAATAGTAGAGAAAAACGTTCCTTTAACACATCGGCTGATAAGTTCCCGGTCTGATGAAGAAAACACAACTTTTTTCGTAAAATTCGATTTTATTCATAAACATAGTCTCCGTTAAGAGCGATACAATCATTCCAGCGCCTCTCTAACATTTCAATACCTTTCTAGAAGATCGAATTATTTTGGTCCTCAAAATAGGCGTTTGTTTCGGCGATCACCTCCTCATTCGAGCCAAATCTCTTGCCGGCGAACATTGTTCCAAGTCTGCTAACAGGTAAAAGTCGCTGGGAGCCAAATCTGGAGAATAGGATGGGTGTAGAAGATTTTCGTGCAATTTTGCCATCGTAACCAAAGAGCTGTGACAGGGTGTAGGGGGGGATGCGACACCCACTTCGAAAACAGCTTTCTCATAGACAAACGCTTACGCAAAATAAAGCCTACGAGTTCTTTTGATATGTTTAGAGTGTCAGCTATCTCCTGCAAATTCACTTTACGGTTTTCTAAAACTATTTTGTGGACTTTTTTTTATACTTTCCGGTGTAACCATCTCTTTTGGGCGATCAGAGCGTTGCGCATCATCGATGTTTGTACGTTTAAATTCAGCAAACCATTCAATAATGGTTGATTTTCCTGGTGCAGAGCCTGGATAACATTTATCAAGCCAAGCTTTTGTTTCCACGGTGTTTTTCCCCGTCAAATGCCAATATTTTATCAAAACACGAAATTCTTTTTTCCCATTGTTTTGAAAATACAAAAAGTTGTTTCACTAAAACCACTGTAACTTTTGAAGAAACCGTCATATCGTCATAAAATGTTTATAGCTACCTTTTTAATGTTAGTACTTACTAAACAGAATATTAATTCTGTATTTGTGGCGCCATCTCTGTGTCAGACCGAGAACGTATCAGCGTATGTGTTATCTACAGAAATATCAGGAAGGAAAACATTTTCGAGATTTAAAGAAGCTTTTCAGGAACAAAAGTTTCTTTTGCTGTCCGTGATTTTTCGAAACTTTTCAGAGTAGTTTTTGCATAGCATTAATTAGTTTTCATCACACGAAAGATCTATGTTTCAAATGCAATCAATTCTAAAGTACGAATTTTTGCTGTCAACACACATAATTAATTAATGCTATCAGCATTAGCATTAAAATTAACATATTTCTTTTCTTTCATGCAAAAATTCTGCAAATAAAACTGTTTTCAGAAATGTTAGCATTCAAAAAATCGATTTTCCGTGCTTTTAAAAGTGATTAATGCACTGAAAAAACTAGTTCGAACTTGTTTCCGATAATTACGGGCAGCAAAATAAACTTGTTTAAAAAATTCTTCTTTAAATCTCAGAATTAAAATGGTGTTAGAGGCTTTTGAATATAAAGAAACTATTTTCGGAATCGCACGATACTCGAAGAGTTTGTGTTTTTGTTAAAAACTTCAACAGTTAATTTCAATATAAGGGTGTCCCAGAAGTAATGGAACAAACTTTAAGGGGGGGGGGGGGGTAGGGGACATCACAAGGATTCAGAATTGCATGGCAACCCATGGTCGGAAACGTCATGGGAAGGTAGTATGACAGGTACAAGGGACGAAGAGACACAAGACTGAGATCATCTGAAATAATTTATTGGTCAACGATATTACATTTACTGTGGTAGATGATATGTGAAAATGTTACAAAAGATGTTCAAAGTTTCCACAATTGCTAGCGATGCATGCATTACACCGTCGAACCATGGATTGGCGGACTCGCTCAAATACACTTGGATTTTGTTGGATATCCACAGCAGTACAGTCGAGTCTTGCAACCAGATCCATATCAGAATACACAGGCGTTGCGTACAAAGCATTTTTCAGTGCATCCCAGGGAAAGAAATCTATGCTGCTTAAATCAGGAGACCTCGGTGGCCAAGAGCGTGGGTCTTGTGAGCAACACCACCTAGCGGCGAACGAGGCCGTTTCCGACCATGGGTTGCTATGCAATTCTGAATCCTTGTGATGTCCCCTACCTCCCCTTAAAGTTTGTCCCATTACTTCTGGGGCACCCTGTATATATGGATAGATTCGAGTAGTTGTAATCTATTATTTTTTTAACAGAAACTGAATTACAGAAGCTTCAAATAACGGAGTTATGAATAAAGAGGAGACGACATATAGTGTATTTTCGAGTAGTTGCAAGTGAAGTAACAGAGGCGGTTGTCGCAAGATGACTGCTGGTTTTTTAATCAGATCCACAATCTTCGATTACCGCAGGTGAAAACTTCTACTAGTAAACTTGTACAGAAAAGTTCGTCTTATTTAAGTGCCATATTCATGGGAAAATTCTCTCACAAATATGGTAAAAGGTTTCTAGTTATTTTTACTGGTGTCAGTTTGCGAGGTATTATAACCTTTTAACTGACACTGAGAGGAGGTTGTCTTGATTGTCATAATATGGCGCAACTACTACCGCTGAAGTAAACTTCTACCAGTAAAAATGAATATCAGTTTTTGCCATTATTTTTGACTGAAATTTTCCTTTGATAAGGTGTTTGACTAAAGAGAAAATTTCTACTTAAATTTACTGGTGGAAGTTTTCCCCGGCAGTAATGAATCCCTGCGGAATCGGTTACAGTTGAAACTTCAGTATTTTAAGTATATGTAGGTTCCTCTTTCTTCATAATTCCATGAATCAAATACGCGAATCCAAAATTACAGTCTATCCCAGCAAGTAGTTTTTGAATTATTCTAAAAAGGTTACTCGTATTGCAACGATAAAAAATGAATTTAACATTTGGAGTTTCTTCCTTTGATCTCGTTAATTTCTCAACTACTTGATCAAAGGATCCTTCGTTTTGTATCATAATGTAAAATGGATAGAAAAATAGAAATTTGATGCTGAAATTAGGTTTTGATATAGAACATTTTACAATTGGGCACATTTTCTAAATGTAGACTACACTCTAAGACAATTTTAAGCATAGCTGCCAACTTTTACGCTTTTTTCTTACCACTAAAATTTAAAAGAAAATTTCGACTTAATTAATTGCGGATTTTGCTAATTAAATAAGGGAAAAATTACTTTCAAGTTTTAGTGGTAAGAAAAAAACATAAATGTTGGCTGCTATGATTTTAAGTATGGTATTAATTAGTAACAGTTATTACAAATCAATTGGTACCAGTCACATTTTTATATTTTCATTTTCAAGGGGAGTTAGCGTGGGGTGTTCGCTTTTCTAGCTGGCCAAAAGTCGATTTTTAAAAGTTTATCGTAGCGTAATTTATTTTTTGCCTGTCATAGCTTAATAGTTAGGGCATTGTACCATGGCTGCTTAGTTGGGAATGATTTAATCACTTTGCGAATAGTTGTTTAAACTGTTACTTGAAGCGAAATAAAATATACAGCTCCATTATGGATGCTTCCGGACAAAATATGGACTATATTTTATCGGATTTATGTGCATAAATTTTCCACTTATCAGCTGATATTTCATATTTAATGCCGCAAAAAACTTACAATTTTTCATTTTTAATATGGAAAAAGTTATATGATAAAGCAAGATTAAGCTCAATTTTTAATATCATTAAATACTTTAGATTATTACCTTTTCGTTCCAATTTAATTGGTTTACCTTTTCCTGCCTCCCCAATTTTTAGAATTGTTTTTAGCTTATTAAGTTTTAAACATATAAATTATTGAAAGTTGCACTAGTATTTTTTAACACACTGTGTATAGACACTTTTCAAAATTATTTTTTAAATCTGCATCATTGTGTAACCCCTTTATAGTTTTCCTATTTTATATTCAATGTTCATGTTCTAAGAGATGGCATAGTGAAAATATATAATAATTGGACTCATGCATAATACATCATGCACCTTATAAATTTCCAAATAGTTGACCATAGTTGATTTTGGGTTTCGATGATTATCAATTAAATTGTATGTCCAAAATAAGTTTTGGTGCTACTGTGATTTAATTTTCAGATGCTACAGTAATAAAGACTTTCTATAACAACACAGTACTATGTTGGTTAACTTCGCAATAATATGATAAAAGGTGTCGCACTTGGAAGGCTCTCCTTAGAATATACGCAGGAATGCTAGCCTCGGGAACACTCTTTTTGGATACCGGTATTTTAATACAGAAAATGTTATTTTATTTAATTGGAACATTCAGCGGATTTAAAAGATCAATATTTTCTCTAAGATAATACTGGTGTTCAAAAAGCCGTTCAAAAACTTTGGTTGTAGTAATAAAAATGATTAAAGAAAGACAGAAAATATTATGAAATTATAAACCAGAACGTTTTGTGAGGAAATTTACATATTCGTTTTATAGAATATACAAGCACATTATGAAAACGTTCTGAAGAGAACACTAATGTAAAATTACTAGAACGATCATCTGACACCAAAAAACCATGTTTCAATAACTTTCGTCGTTATGTCACTTTCAGAGAACATATCCCACCTACTTGGGAATTTAATTCGATGATATTGCATTTCGATGATTATCACTTAAATTGTATGTCCAAAATAAGTGTTGGTGCTGCTGTGATTTAACACAAGAACCGCCATTAGGGGTCATTTTGATCCCCTACCAAATTGATAATTGTCGATTAGCACCAGAAATTTCTTCATAAGATATATTAAATATCTGCCGTACTAAAATAGGCTAATTAAATAAGTTAAGTACTTTTAAATAAAAATTCTTGTGTGAAACACTTTATTATAAAACTTGGGTAAAATAGTCGGCTGTTCTAGTGTCAATGTCCTGATTCTACAGTAATAAATACTTTCTATAACAACACACTACAATGTTGGTTAACTTCTTAGTAACATTATAAAAGGTATCGTACTTGGACGGCTCTCCTTAGAATATACATAGGAGTGCTATCCTCGAGAACACTCTGAAGATGGGGTGTCTGTAAAAAACAAAAACAAATGTATAAAATCATGGATTTTACGGCAGAATTTTAAGGTAAATGTCCTATTTTCAATTTACACAGAAAAACCCCGTAAATGTACGTCTTGAACATGTAATTTTGAAATACACACATTTTTATGGGCTAAACGTGTTTTTTTAACGGGAACAATCTGCTTTTTTACGACCATTACCCGGAATATCTGTACCTTTAATATTACTTGCATATGTTTTACAAAAAGTGAAGTATTACCTACAATTACCGAAATTTCCCGCGTATCCTCCGAGGCTTAGTTAAGTCTTTTTAAAACCGGAAATTTTATTGAAAAAAAAGAAGTCAAATAAGTGCTAAGCAGAAGCAAGTCGCATCACATTTAAAATAAATTCTGGTAGGAAATCAAGTTATCTGAGGTGCGGTGGATAGGCGCGAAATTACGGTATATAAAAATGATCATAAAACTAAAATTAACTTGAAATTCCTTTTACAATTTCGTGCTAAGAGACTTTTTCATGTGAATTTTCTCCTAAATATTACTTATAAGATAACACTAAGAAAATTATGGTATATGTACATGTCTATCTATATATACATGCATGTAATAGATACACATATATATATACATATATATGTGTGTGTATATATATAATATATGTATGTATATATATATGGGCATATACACATATGTATATATAACTATGTATATATATGTATATATATGTATATATATATATATATATATATATATATATATATATATGTATAACACTGGCGCACGGCTAACCGAAGAGTACCAAAATTATTTTTGCCTACGGTAAATTAAAGGAGTTATGAAGATTTTTCGATTTAGAGAATTATATACAGTGAAATACGTTTAACACGAAACTGAGGGGATCGACATTTTTTTCGCGTTAAAAGAATTTCGTGTTAAAAGATTCGTAAAAAAGAGAACAAAACTCACCAATATTTTCGATGTCGTCAAATTTCATTTCGATTTCTTGTTAAATTGATAGGTTGTATCCATAAGCTAAAAAGGAAGAAAAAATTATTTTTTGGGGGGAAAATTTAGATATAATTTTTTGAAGTGTCTTTTTCAGCATCATATTGTCCACAAATTGTTTGAGATCATCTATTGTTTTATTCATCTCTCCATTCGAAAGAACATCTAAATAACTGCGCACACTTTTAATTATTTTCTTTATTTCTTAAGTAGAGGGGGCAGGAACTGCATCGTTGATTGCGTTGTCAGATTCGTCGTCAGAATCTACATTTCACACAAAATTTTTCGTGTTAAAAGAAAACAATTCATTAAATTGCATAGTATACTGTCCGAACCACTATATCATTTCGTGTTCACACATTCACACCGGCGCGGTGGGTCACACTCGACTGTGTCAGAGTTGTCACGTCTCCGACTTTTTGTACACCACTATTATTTTAGAGAAAATGTTGTTCTCTTAAATCGCCCAATTGTTCTAATTAAAAAAAAAACCAACATTTTCTGTATTAAAATACTGGTATCCAAAAACTCGGAGACTTGGCAGCTCTGAGACAGTCGAGTGTGACCCACCGCGCAGGCGTGAACGTGTTAACCGATTTTTTATATTAAGCGTTTTCGTGTTAAAATTATTTCACTCTATTCTGTAGAAAACAAACTGATGCATTAATTTATAATCCCCAATTTTTATAGAAATGCAAAATTTCAAAAGCTACCGGCTATGGATGAGACAATTATAAATATTTTAAGCTGCTTTTTATTTCATTGGATTCAGTTGAAACCACTCAGTGGGAAGCAATGTTAACTGTTAGTTATGTATTGTGTCAGGAGTAGTATCGTTAGAAAGCTATTGCCATTAGGAATATGAAACCCATAAAAAATACTTGCCAGAATCCAGCCATTTACAGGATACCAAAGCATTTCTTCTGTGACATCACACATAAATAAATTTTTTAAAGCGATTTTGTCTAAAAAGTGTACAGTTAGAAAGCTCTTGTTATAAGAATCAAGAAAAATATAGAACTACTCGTCGGAATACTATCATTCAAGAAAATCGAGCCAATGATTCCTTAACCCTTAAAAGCATGACTTTTTAATTTGTTTCGTAAAATTATATATGATTCTCTGAAAGGTTTATAACACAGGAAAAATAGTGAAAAAAAAAATAAGAAATACATTTTTCTTGTAATGCTTCAACTTTTTCTTATGTTGCACATATGCAAAACAAGTAAAAACTAAAATATTGCAAATTAGTAAATATTTTAATAAGTATGAATCTAAATACATTATTTTATATAATTTCTTATTTTGTAAAACATAACCCTTAAATGCATCAATTACTTTTTAGAATTATGTTTTTTACTCTCATATTAAAGATTAGACAACAGAAATTTTAAGATATATTTTAACTTTATATTTTTGTAATTTTTACAGGATTAATATTTCTATGTAAATATAGACGTTGCTAAGAATTAAATAAAAAGTGATGTAGATATGAATCATAATGCATTTAAGGGCTAAAGCGCTGCCATCGAAATACTCAAGGCCAGAGGACACGAGTTGTGACCGACTTCACACTAGTGTTAGAATTCACAACGGAAAAGTTTAATAAATATTTTTTTTATTTTATTTATGGAATATCTATCATCTTATAAAATAATAATAACTATTTAAACTTGCTGGTGGAAATTCGGAATCCCTAAATAAAAATTCAGCCAGATACAGAATGCGACAGTGTTGCCGGATATGGCTGTTTTTTTATTGAGGGATTCCTAATTCGCACCAGTACGTTTAAAGAGTTATTATTGTCTTATGATATGTTAGATATTCCACAAATAAAATAACAGAAAATTGCTATTCAAAAATTTCCGGTGTGAATTCCAACACTAGTGAGAAGTAGGTCGATTAGCGATGTCACAACTCCTGTCCTGTGGCCTTGAATATTTCGATGACAGTGGGAAAAGTCATACATAAGGTAAAAATAAAAATAAACCCAATGCCATGAAAAATGTTAGAAAGTACTTGTCCTGACGATCAAGACAAGTATAGCCTCTACCGTCAGAAATCCAAGCGTTTACGTGATATAAGATTAATTTTTCTCAATATCATGAAAAAAGAACTAAATAACGGGAAAAGTCTAGTCATACAATAAAAAGTCTCATAAATGACTGACCTTGAATTTTTCATCGCTATACATTTTTTGACTGCAAAGTGATAACAAAAAATAAATAAAAAATAAATACTGCCTCATTTCAAATATTGAAAGGTTTCATTTTATATATTTTGTATTAATTTCAAAATATATTGTATTTGATATATATATATTTGAAAACAATACTATACTTTAACTATAATTTTGTTAATAGAAATCGATTTCTATAAGCTTCAAATACAGGAATGCAAAATTATAGTTCATTCCTCCGTGCGGTGTATGATTTATGCTTGATAAACTATCCGAATTGCAGTCAGGTTAGTTAGTTGAGTATACTGCTCATACCTTTTGAATACGAAAGATAAACAGACGGAGTAATCGGCCCACTGCAAACATCTATCCCTGAATTGGGGTTCAACCCATGGAACTATTAATAAAGAGGAAATAACATACCCTTAAAATAGCGAAGCATCAACTGTAACCGCTTTCGTAGTGGTTGAATGCTGACGGTGAAGACTTCCCCCTGTAAATGTATATAGGAATTTTTCTCTTTTTTAATTTAATTTAATTTAATTTAATTTAATTTAATTTAATTTAAATGCCTTATAAACGCAAAATTTCAGTTATAAATAATGTCAGAAATATATTTGAGATTTACTGGTGGAAGTTTACTTTCACGGTAGTCAGGAGGTGCATTTTCGCCATATTGTGGCAACCAGTAAAACAAGCTAACTGTTTTACTAGGCCAACTGACACCACTAAAAAAAATATATAAATTTTTACTTTGTTTGTGAGAAAATATATCCATGAATAAGACGCTTAAATAAGAGGAAATTTCCCTTTCAATTTTATTGGTGAGCAGTTTGTACTGGTGGTCATCAGAACTGAAGATCTGATTTTAAAAAAGCAGCCGACATCTTGTGACGACCAGTTACTTCATTCTCAACTGGTAGACAGTACACTATATGTCTCCTCCACTTTATTCATAAATCTATTGTTCAAACGATGAAAATGATTTCAACATTAGGAGTTCTACGTTTAAACCTGCATGATTCCTAAACTATTTGATCGAATGGCTTCCTGCTCAGTATCCATTTGTAAAAGTTGTCGAAGAATCCAAATATGATGTCGTTCAGTCACGTAGGGGAGGAATTTTGCAGGTTAAACGTTTAGAAATCTAAATTTCAATCCATTCTTACAAATAAAATTGCAATGCGAGTAGTATATGTATGGATTAACCGTTCGAAGTTTGTATTTCCATTAAAGTTACTTCCGTTTTATAAAACTGGTAAATACAGAGATTTCCTAAGAAATTTTAACCACATCTAAGTCAAAAAATTCTAAATATCTAATCGTTACATTCAAATAAATTTAATATTAAAAAGAAACTTCACGCCTTTGTTTAATGGTGTAGCAGCAGAGAACCAATTGACACCGCAAAATTTTACTAGTATTCTTCATCTAACTTCAGAACAGATTTTCTGAGATTTTTAAAGACGAAGAATACTATAAAAATTTAGTGGTGTCAATTGCTCAACTGCTGCGCCACGGTTCCACCACTGGTTTTGTCAATAAACCATTAGGGTATTTCAATAAATAAACATTTTTGAGATAGTCCATGAATTCTATAAATGTTTGGGATACCATCGTTATTCACATATATAATATTATCATTTGAAAAGTACTCTTATTGTAAAAAAAAATTTACACCATGCCTTACGAAATGCTATAAAAAAATATCATGTTTGAAAAAAATGTGAATGATAAAGTTTTGAGTTAGAAATTTTGGAAAAAGCGAAATAAATGAAAAAAGAAATTTTCAGAAAAATGCATGCTTAATTCATATGGCAAAAAAGAAAATGTAGATTCCAAATAAATTATCCATTCCCAGTGTAACAAATCAAACTGATTTACTGATTTACGAGAGAAACCCTTTAAAATATACAGATACTGGATGATACAAGAGAATCCCATGTATTTGTGAAAACAGCCAGCGATTTTGGCAAAGTCCTGCTTTTTACCGAAGAGATCAAATAGAAGCCATCGATCCAAGTTCATCTTCGCCAGTGACATTTCACCGACAAGGAGTTGAATAGAAAGCGGGACTGGTATTCCTTTAATACGCCGCTAAAGCGAAACTAGAGTGGGGTTAGAGAAAAGTTCCCACGGGCAAGGCGAATGTGGAACAGTGCTTCCGAAAACGGGGCATGAACGGGGCGATAGCTTGTAGATGACATCAGAAGCCAAACGATCCTAGTGACTAAAGAGACGCTATTGTTTTTGAATCAAGGGATCGGGAAAGTAGAACCTTGATGAGAAAAAAGTTAGTTAAGTTTAAGCTCTCATCAGAGATGGTTCAGGTAGTTTACCTGGCCGAGAACGGCAGGCTTTCAAGTTTTAGAATATTATCTTGGAGGTTACCGAGGGGAACGATTTCTTCATCCCGACTCAGGAGCGAATAAAAGACTAAGATTGGCTGTCAAAGCAGTGCGGTTCTCCAAGCATAGGAGAAAGGGAAAATACTAGCCAGCGTTGACAGAATGCAGAGATATTGTTCATCTGCTGATTATTTATTCAATTTGTTTGGACTTACTACAATTCACTGCAAATGTCATAAATCATATAACTAACCCAGCATCGATTATACTTAAATTCTTGTGACTAGGCAGAATTTATTCAAGAAATTAATCATTGTTATTTGTTAATTTTCTTTATTAATTTTGCCCACGCCTTTCAAAACACCACCACGCTACGACGTCTTTACACAAGGTCCCACACCAGATACTCTCATAAAATGTTAAATATCAAGAAAAAGTCTTTAAAATTTATATTTGCTAAAAAGTATGGTATTTAAATTTCGTTCGGCAGATTAACAGGCTTAGAACAGTCTACTTTAATGAATACTCCATTATTGTGAAGATTTACAAATTCTTTAATATATGAGTTATAATTGGCGTAGATACAAATTCAAAGTGGTTTTGTAAAACCAAATAAATGTTCTATATTCAATAAATTCAAAACCTTAAATGTAATGTTTTGCAAAATTTGACCATTTTAACGTATTCGGATATCTTAAGCATAAAGGAGAGAACTTTTCCCCTTGAAAGGTATTTGTTATGATTTGCTGAAAGCTGTGAAGAAGTAGAATTTAAAGCTGGGGACATTTTTCGTACCAGTTCATACGTTAATCCACGTAAGGAAACGTAAACAATGGTTATTGTTTGTTTTTTTTTTCTGTTGGTGTATTCTATCAGATGAGTTACAAATAAAATTTGATTTAGAACCTATACCCCAAAAGTGTATAAAAACTTTATGAACATCTTTAAGCACCTCTTTAAGGGTACCGGGAAAGCGAACTTCAACCAAAAAATCGACTTTTACTTTTTTATATAATTAAATAGTTTAAACATTTATCTTTTCAAGGATGTACTACACATGTTTATATATAAAAAGAAAAGTGTTGCATTTTTTCATTCTTTCTAAGAACACTTCACATTTGTGGGTTACTTTTTTTAAGTTCAGATTTCTTGATTGGCACCACTTTTCTTAAGTGGAAAAATTCCGATTGTTTTCGCCTTAAGTAATATGATATTAAATGAGGCGAATTTTACTATTTCAAAAAAGTCGTGTAAATCAAGAAATCAGAATTTTAAAAAAGTAGTCCAACGGCAACATTGCTTCACAGCTTTAATTGGCTTTTTCTCAAAACTTCGATTTTTCAGGTTTTGTGTTCCTTTTTTTCAATATCTATTAAACTTAAGAACTCTGATTTTTCTAAATACTTATGTTATAGTGCATACTTTAACACATAGATTTAATGATTTGTTAAGAATTATTTATTTTAGGCAGTGAAATCTTACCAAAAATGCTAATTTAAAAATGTCTTTCAATAAATAATTAATAATTAATTTTCAGTTTCACTTAGAAAGAAAATGGCTTCTTAAAATACGTAAAGCAAGTTGTTCAAACAACTCTAAAAAATCTAGACCTCTATCTTTCACCATTTCTGAGAAAAAGGTACATAAAGTTGATGTATTTTAACATGGCCGAGATAGAGCTTATCCGGTCCCCTTAAGCATCCTTAAACGTTCTGAAGCCCCTTAAGAATATCCTTAAGCCCCTTTACAAATGTAATTCTCAATACTGATTATTTGCTGCTGATAAACAAATGTAAGCGCGAGATAATAAAAACCATTTTGTTTATATTATCCTATAAACCTTAATCACATCACTCTCCCGAAGGAAATTATTTGACATTTACTTGTACACATACGACTGATAAATAGAGAGTACTACAAAAAATCTTTCTCCTTAAATACAAATTCATTCCTTATATAATGTACTTTGATTAAACACCGGAAGCGAAAAAAACTTTATTAAGGAAAAAGAAAATTGTCACTTAATCAATCTTCTTTCTTGTGTAATCACAAGACGTGTGACTAGCGGATTTTCTGTGATTTAGAATATAAAAAATATATTTTTTAATCTTTATATTAAGAAGGTAGTTCCTTGTATATTTCTTTTCATTCTTAATTATTTATTTACAAAATTTCTTTTAAAAGTAAAAAATCCTACTTACTAGAAATATCTTTTAACATTTTATGCATTTAACTCTTTAACCTTTTATGAGTGACTTTTTATTAATTTCATATAACAAATAGATTGGCAGTAACACGATTTGGGATGAGTTATATTTACATTATTTTACTTGTACTTAAAGTATAATTCGTTTAAAAAAGCAAAAATATTTTAAAATAGATACTTTCGTTTCCAATTAGAATTGTCCAGATTTCTTGAAAGTTATGGAACGGAAAGTTTAAAATCTGAAAAGTTATATTATGAGACTAGTACATTTAATCATTTTCTAATTTTATAAAATAATAAAAATAATCTATTAAAGGAGTGATTTTAGTAAAAGTTAAGTAGTCCACAAAACCAGTGTTGCCAGTGAGCTACTTTTTTAAAATTCAGATTTCTTAATTAGCACCACTTTTTTGAAATGGTAAAATACGCATTACTTAATGGCATATTAATTACGTCGAAAATAAGGAGAATTTTACCATCTCAAAAAAGTGATGCCGAACAAGAAATCTGAATTTAAAAAAAGTAGCCCACTGGCAACACTGTACAAAACACCTATAAATACTAATTCAGTTTATTAAATGTAATAAACGAAATAAAAAAAAAATATTTCAATATTGTACAAATTTGCTAAACTACAGTTACAAAATTCCATAAAAAATATAACGGAAATCCAGCAATGAAATTAAAAAAAGAAAGAAAAGAGTAATAACGATTATTACAGTCGAACCTCTATTTAACGAAGTCGCTAAATCCCGGAAAAAAGTTCGTTATATGGAAAATTCGTTAAATAGAGATTCACCTTTTAAAATACTTTAAACTACATAAAACAGATTTTAAATTCATAAACAATAAATATTTTTACTAAAAGTAATTAATCACACTTTTTTAATAAATTATATCGATTTGTTTTATTTGTTATACCCACCAATATCCATCATCAATTCATTTTTTCTATGTGTTTAAATCTTTGAAATCTGCAAGGAAAACAAAACATTGCCCGGGAATACATTGCATTTTCTGTTTAAAGTAAATAGTTATACATTAAAATTAACGAATTTTAGGGACATTATAGTATTTATTATTATTATAACAAATAATTTTTACCTTACATTAACATATGCGTCCTTAAATTTAATTTCTGAAAACTGTTAATTTTGCCTGAGTTTTTTATTTAAAAAAGTGCTTTCTCTCATAATACGTCTCGCATTTTTGCAATGCACCAAAAATCCCTTCATGCGTTTTTTCTTCCAACTATAATCCGCGTCGGATTGTTTCAAATGATTTTAGCATTTCGCCATACGAAGTTTTGTTAATTCCTGTATAATGATAATTTTCATCATCATCATCATCATATTCGTCTTCATCGCAATTCATTGCTGTATTGTTTTTATTTTTCACACTGTCGAAAATATCCAATTCGTATAGTGTTTCCGAGGTCTCAATTTCAGAATTAAGTAAAAAACAATCATCAATCAGCACATCATGGTTAATTTCTTCTTTTTTTCTAATCTGTATCCACATTTTTTTAAGTTACTCTAAGAGATTATCGTCTTCGTCCTCCGTACATACCAAATTCTCACTGCTGACAAAGAAGGCGCCTTGTAAAACCAGTTGAAGGCCATTGAACATCATAAAATGTGTTTAAAAAAAGAATAAGTTTCAAATGTCCAGAAATATTTTGAGAAATGGGGAGAAAAAGAATTTAGATCACAAGAAAAAGTTCGTTAAATAGAGAATGCACATCGCTATTTGGAGGTTATTTTACGAAGAAATTCGCAATATGTTCTTGGTTCCAAGGAAAAGTTCGCAAAATAGAGAAATTCGCAAAATAGGGGTTCGTTAAATAGAGGTCTGACTGTATTACAATGATCGTCAACGCACTTTGCTTTTACATGATGAACATTGGCGACTTTCTTCGTGACTTAAAGACTTGGAAAATATGGTCACCAAATACTTATTTGGTACATTCGAAAAACGGAAACCCTAGGAGAATTAAAGGAAGTACCAAGTGCTCGTATGGTCTGAAAAAAGGGAATTCCGAATGTCAGAGAAATCGAAAACATATCACCGGCGTACGTATAGTTAACCCTTTTAGGGGCAAGTAATTGTGTTTCTGTAATATCTAATTCACACCTAAGCTTTAAAATATTTTATTGCATAATACAGAAAAGGAATTTTCCGACCCTTTTTTTTTTTCTCCGCCAAAGTCAGAAAAGCAATATTTAATAACTTTTTTCTGGTGCAAAACTTCATTAATCGTATGTGGGATATAATATATCCCACTGCACCTCAAGGGGTTAACGTAATGAAGAGAGGCTATATAAGTTATTACTCCGGAGAATTTTAGTTTAGTCTTTAGTCGGAAGTGATCTCAGTTAGAAAAAGAGTGCGATATTGTTGTTTCAGCTTTTCTGAATTCAAAACTGTTTACTCGATATTTATAATAATAATTGAAATAATCACTCTGTTAATGATTTTTTTATTAACTCAGAAATTACCATTTTAATTAAAAACTACTTTTGCCAAACAAAATGCTGACAATTTATTCAAAAATTCAGGGAAAATGCTTCGGAAAGAGATTTTTTTCATTCATTCATAAGTTGAGACATGAAAAAACTGTTGAAACAAAGCAAGATGACAAGAAATCTAAAATATCATGGAAGTAGCAACAAAATATTCGTTACATTGGTTGTATATCAAGAGCGGGCTTTTTTCGAAATTCAGCACGAAATTTACGTTTACGAATGTCACTATAAATTAACACCTTAACGGTCGCATTGAATTACGGTTTAAAAATTCAGTTTGCTTATTGCCACCACTTTTCTGAAAAAGAAATATTCACCTTATTTAATAACAGGTAAAATGATACCAAGGTAAAGCCAATTATGTTATACTATTTTATAAAACTGGTGGGAATCAAACAATCTGAATAAAACACACAACCCGTGAATATAAAGGGAGCGAGAATAAAAGGGTTAAAACCCACTCGCAACAAGTCGGGAAAAAGTGTACTTGGATTGCACCGCCTTTTTTCTTCCTTACAAAATTTCTGGTACCAGTAATAATTTATTTCTCCAATCAACAAAAACGTAATTTTACATGCTCCGAGATCACTGTGTTAATATTTTCAATAAAATAAACCTTTTGGTAAATTATTGAAATTATTATAATCAATTATTAATATTGAAATTATTATTATATATATTAATCTTTAGACTGGAAATATTTATTATGAAGCGCACTGTTATCGAAATAGTTTATTTACATTTGAAAATCTAGAATGAAACATCAATATATCAAAAACATTGGAGATAAAATTACGAAGTAATTCATGACAATATTCTGCCATATTGATGCAAGATTTAAATTGCCAAAATTAAAACACACTATTAGCTATTATTTTCAAAGAAATTGCCAGATTAACAATAGTGGCAAAACCAAGTTTCGCTACAACATAATACAGTCAAACTGCTAAAAACTTCACTACTTAAATCTAGACTCAATTTCATTTCAAATATCATGAAGCAAAACGAAGTCGAAATGTTCGATACACTTCATTGACACACCATTACCAATTATCCCAATTTTTGACTATCACATTTTTCGTATACAAATATTAGCATAATCGCCGATTCCTGTGATTGAGCCTGTGTTAATTCATGTGATAAAGCGAAAATTTATTTTCAGAATTAGTGGTTATAAAAATTCGGGAAACTTTGCAACTGTGCTAATGGAACAATTTTAACTGTATAAATTTCAATAAAATTATTTAATCTAAAAATTATCTAAAACTTTATTTTAGATGACACATTTTATCTGTTCATAGTACTGTATAGTACGCTAGTTGCTAATAGCATTTTTAGCATGATTTATAATGTAACAGCTTTAATTACAAATTAAATTTTCCAAAAATCGTAGTTGTTCCATTTTTATGAGTAGCAAACTTTATCAATTAAAAATATTAACATAAATACAGAGAATTGTCTGCTTTTGCAAAGGTACTTTTTCTTTCAAAAATTTTAATTAGCTTACAATATAATTTTTCAGCTTAAGTTTTAATGAATTAGTTTATGAAAATATTTGCTCGACAGCGACTTTATTTCTGGTGGAGCAACTGTGTTGTCAGAGATGTTTCTACGATTTAACTGAAATCCACATAAAATTGTCACATAAAATTTGGATGTTATTGTAACATAAAATAGCGTTATGAATGCTACTATAACAACTAGGATGAGTATAGCCGCTGCCATCGAAATACTTAAGGCCGGAGGACAAGAGTTGTGACGTCATCACTAATCGACCGACTTCTCACTAGTGTTTGAATTCACACCGGAAAATTTTTAAATAGCATTTTTATTTTATTTTATTTGTGGAATATCTATCATCTTATAAAACAATAATAACTATTTAAACTTACTCGTGAGAATTCGCAATCCCTAAATAAAAATTCAGCCATAAGCGGAATGCCACAGTTTTGCCGCACAATAATAAGTAGATGTTATACTTTCATCTGAGGAATAAAATGCTTTTGTTTCATTTGTAAAACCCTTTATATGAGAAGGACACTCACGACCATGAGCACCTTACGTGTACTTGTAAAAACGCAGCACATGTGAAATGCAACTTAAATTTTAAGCACTGTAAAGCAATACTCGTCATATTCCATAACGTAAATAACTATAATATTGACCGTATCTTGACGAAAGATCATGAAATTTGTGTTTTATATAAAAAATCGCTTCAACCCTGTAAAGATAAGCTACTTTTAAAATGATAAATAATGAGTACTGAGTTCAAATAATTTCCCTAAATTTATTTATATTTTTACTAACTTCGCTGAAAAATTAGTTAAAACTTTCAACTAATAAAGCTCAAAATACTTAAGTAAAACTTTCCCGCAGATACCGATTTAACAATATTTACAATAAAAAGAATTTTCCGGTATGGATTTTCCCCTCCCTTCATTGAATTTCTAGAAACAGAACTTTTACTACTCACTGCATTTTTTAATACACTGACTGACGAGCAGTAGAAGAATGTCATCTATTTGCACAGAATATATACAGTACTGGCTAAATTATTATGGTAAAAGGAAAATTTACACATAAATCAGAATAGAAGTTAATTTATTGTATTACATTTAATATTTGGTGAATTTATATGCATAACATACAATGAACATAATTATAGATGTAAACTCATGATTTGTCGTCATTCGTATGTCCATCTTTAGCATATTATGGCTGCTTTTATACGTCTTGACATCTCTTCTTTTGAACCAGTCTTTCCATTTCATCACTATGATGCCATACACGAAATAATCGTTCGATTCGTTGATCCTTGTTTGTTGCTGCAATTTTTCTTAACTCGAAGACTAGAGTGAACAAAATTGCAGCAACAAACAAGGTTCAACAATGGAGTTATGGATAAGGTGGAGGAGACATATAGTCTGCTGTCTACCAGTTGCGAGTGAAGTAACTGAAGAGGTTGTCACAAGATGGCGGCTTCTTTTTTAAAATCGGATCTTCAGTTGCTGATTACCGCCGATGCAAATGTCCCACCAGTAAAATTGAATAGAAAATTTCGTCTTATTTAAGCGTCTTATTCATGGATTATTTTTTTTCACAAATGAGGCAAAAATTTCTATTTGTTCTTACTGGTGTCAGTTTGCCTATTAAAATTGCCAGTTTGTTTCCCTGGTTGTCACAATATGGCGGAAACATAGGGCGTGACTACCGTAAAAGTAAACTGCTACCAGTAAAAATGAAAATGTGTTTCTACCATTATTTAAGCCTGGAATTTTGCAATAATAAGGTGTTTAAATAATGAGAAATTTTCTATATAAATTTACTGGTGGAAGTTTCCACCGGCTGTAAACAACCCCTGAGATAGTGGTTACAGTTGAAGCTTCACTGTTTTAAGGATATATCAGTTCCTCTTTATTACTAGTTCCATGGGTTCAACTAACTGAGCAATTAACTCGTGCATGGCAACATAGTGATGAAATGGAATGACTAATTCCATGGAGCTATAGACTGGGAGCCGGCAGGACAGACAATCACCTCATCGAGTTGGAGGCTGAAATTCCAGAATTAGCTAAAACTCGATTCCCATATTAAAACGAAATTGGTCTGCCAAGTCATATCTTGGTGGAAAACACCTAAAAACCCGATTTTACGGGTCGACTCTTAGGTTTACCATTGCGTTTTCCTGCACCCAAAGGTATGGAAACATGGCGGACTGGGAGCAGGAAAACAAAATAGTAAACCTACGAGTCAACCGGTAAAATCGGGTTTTTAGGTGTGTTCCACCAAGATATGTCTTGGCAGACCGATTGCGTTTTAATATGGGAATCGAGTTTTAGCTAATTCTGGAATTTCAGCCTCCAACTCGATGAGGTGGTTGTCTCATGGTTCGTATGCCTTCTTGAATTTTGCAGACCAGAAAATTTTTCGGCACCAGTATTAACTTATAGAAAATATCTTCTTAAAAGAAAGCAAAATTTTGCGCGTTTAACCTAGATTTATTTTTCTATAAAAAGATACTGGTATTCTTCCTGGAGTAATAACGGTGTCGGTACAAACCATGTGTCTTTGCTGCCGGTTCCCGGTCTATTATGAATACAGACGAGCAGGCATATAATGCGCTGTCTAGTAGTAGCGAGTGAAGTAGCAGAAGACTATTTAAAGGAAAATATTTTTCTAGTATTTTTCTCTTGCACATCCAGTCAAAGTGTATATGAAAGATTTTTGTTTTGAGAAAGTGGTGCAAGATAGAATTAAAAAAAATAACGCCAGTGGCAGCCCTGAAATAAATCCGTACCCAAGGAGTTAATAGTTCCATGACTGATTCAGAAGTATATTCCAAGGGGTGCCAAGACGTATAAAGGCAGTCGTATCTGCTAAATATGGACATACGAAGTACTAAAAGCCATGATTGGACATCTATGAATATGTTTATTGTAACTAAAGCATATGGGTAGTTCTGAAATTAAGTGGAAATTTGAGTCCCAATCAGTTTTTGTTTTGTACTTTTTTGCATACAATTGCTCAACTAAATAGATAATCTATGAAGGCACATCTAAAATTTGCATTAAAATACTTTAGAATGAATTTTAAATTTAAAACAATTTTAATAAAATTGAAATCATACTAAATGTCACCTCAATGGTATGTCCCTCTATGCCTCTTTTTACTTTACAATATGAATGTATCCCATAAGATAAACGAAAAGAACAGTATAAAATGCATTATGTTAAAAAATGAACATACTTTACTTACTTTTTAAAAGAAAATTTTGAAAATTTATATTTAAAACAAAATACAGACTAAGATACTTCAGTCCCCCGAATTAGAGCTACTTCCATGACGTAACATTTATAGTTATATAAAAATCTACTAGAATGCAGAATAATCTAGAACTTGGAATACAAATTAACTACAAGCAGCTACTTATTGGATGGAATATTTCTGAAGCATGGTAAGTTGTTACTTCATCCAGTTTTAATTAAAAAACTTTTAACTACCATAGTGTACTTTAATTGGGTGTCAACTCCATGGCCTCATTAATTTTGTCAGTTTTAAAAATAGAAGAATTCTGTTGATAAGTAGCGTTAAATTGCTGTATTTAATTTTGTATCCAAGTAGCATTATGTTCATGTTGTGTATAGTTTAGAAAATATTAGGCCTAACCTCAGATATGTCACCTCCATGGATGTCACCTCCATGTCATTGTTGTATCATGGAGGTTTTATTGACCCATGGATGTGACATTTATTCATATAAACGATATTTTAAGGATGCTTAAAGCAAATTTTTAATTACTGAACCTATATTTTTATTTTGGGGATAATTTTATATATATAAAAATATTTTTTGAAACCGAAAATTTTTTATTCTAAAATATTTAATTTTGTATAAGTTTGATTTTTTAATGCCTTTCAGTATTTCTTTCAATACAAGTTAAATTTTAGATTTAATTAAACTTTATTTTAAAGCCTCTTATTGAATTTTCTGATCTCCTAAACTTAAAAAAAAATAATAAAAACTGAACTAAATTTAAATTTTCTGCTTTTCTATGCTAGCCAATTTGATAAATAAATAAATAAAAAATATTTGTTTAATATTTAACATATTTAAATAATATGACCACACTAGAGTACTGCGCAATCGTATATTTAAAGTGCTTATTTTCTATTTACCTATGAATCTACTTATTTTTATCTAATTGCCAGTTAATATTTTTAAATATTTTTTAGTTATCATGACTCGGGCAAAAAGCAAAAAGAATTCTGTAGAGAAGATAAGAAAATTTAGACGAGAAGCAGAGCAGAAAAGACGGGATAAAATTAAAGAAAATCCAGAATTGTATGAAAAATGCAAGAAAAAAGAACGCGAAAGATATTACAAGAAGAAAAAAGTAGGAAAAAATAAAAGCTATTTCCCAATTGAGTGAACGACAGAAGCGTGCACAAAGAAAGAATTGGGTAAAAAAGACGAGCAAAAGTCGAGAGAAGAAAGCAAATAAAGAAAAATTACAGTAAGTTCTTTTAAATTCTCATACACCATAAAGAGATGATGATCCAGAATATATAAACAATCCTGTTGCGAATGTTAAAGATGTGATAGAAAGAGCAGGTACCAGTCGAAAAGAGTGTCGAAAAAGGTGGTTGAAAATGTTTTAACAGAAACAAAATAAAGGGATACAAAAGAATAAAATTGCTTGAAAAGTAGTTTTAAAATGTTATGAAAAGTTGAAATATAAAAGATAAAAAGATTATTATAAGAAAAGATATAAGCGCATCATAAGTAAACGAAAAAATTTAAACAGTCCAAAAGAGAAGGTACAGAAAATATTGAAAGCGGAAAATGTTTCTCCTAAAGTCAGAAAATAGTAGGAGAGCTGTTGAGCATTTTAGGGTAGGCGTTTGAGGCACTATGAAAAATTTGTGTAGCACTTCTTTTTCAATGTCTCAATCGAAAACTCAATGTCTGGCTGAAGGATCGTGGAACTGAGCCCACCCGTGAATGTTTAAATTTCCAAAATTTTCGTTGCAAAAAAATATCCTTGAGGCATTTTGAAATTTTAATACCTTCAAATTTAATATTTAATGAAATAAAAAATATAAAAGCCAGACACTTTAGTCGGCCCAAAAACTGTGCCATACACGTGTGATGTGCTATTCTTTAACTACCCAAAAAAGGTATTTGAGGCACGCTGAGATTGCGACAGAATAGTATTTATGCTTAGAAAAAAATACTTTGAATATGACAGACACTTTAGTCGGCCAAAAACTGTGCCAGACACGTGTCAAGTGCCATTTTTTGACTACCCAAAAAAGGTATTTGAGGCACGCTGAGATTCAGACAGAATAGTATTTATGCTTAGAAAATAATATTTTGAAGATGACAGACACTTTAGTCGGCCCAAACACTGTGCCAGACACGTGTCAAGTGCCATTTTTTGACAACCCCAAAAAGGTATTTGAGGCACGCTCAGATTGAGACAGAATAATATTTATGCTTAGAAAAAAATATATTGAAAATGACAGACACTTTTGTTGGCACTTTCTACTTTCCAGACAACATAGAATGTTAATCGTGAGTGTCAGTAAAGCTGGACTTGCGGTGCCTCGCAGAAGATCCATTTACTGACTTACGATACAAACAAAGCGTAAATCGCGTTGCATATTAAGATGATTTTTAACTGGATGCGTGCCAATGAACCCCCAAAATTTATCAGGGAAGCTCCTCAACATAATAAACCGGTATACCAAATTCGGAACAAATCGAATAATTCTGCAAGAAAAACCCATTTATCTGAATGAAGAGGGGTGAACTAACACCCCTTTTCCCCCTTTATCCTTAACCAATGAACCCCCAAAACTAATCAGGGAAGTTCCTTAACATAATAAACAGGTTTACCAAATTCGGAGCAAAACGAATAATTCTGCATGAAAAACCCATTTATCTGAAATAAGAGGAGGATGGACTAACACCCCTTTTCCCCCTTTATCCTTAACCAATGAGCCCCCAAAACTAATCAGGGAAGCGCCTTACCAGAATGAAACTAGAAAAATAATTTGAAGCAAATGGGATGTTTCTATCAAGAGTTATCGCGTTTCGTACATACGTACGAACATACAGAACCGGCGAGCACATAAGCTCTCAGGCTTTGATAGCCTGTGAGCTAAAAATAAAATATTTTCGATTATTTGGCGCTAAAAGACGAATGCGCAAGTGATTTGGCGGGTAAAACTTTTCCTCACCAAATGCGAATATTTTAATGCATCTGAAAATTGCTTGTTAAATGAGTATTGGAATGCGCGATACTTAAGGCATTTAAACTTAAACAATGAAATATTTTATTTTTTCTATAAGCTTATGTAATATATACAAGTTGCGCGTTGCTGAAGTTATTTAATTTTCGGACGGTTTCACCCGCTCGATAAATTTAAGTGCACTTTAAATGTAACTGTCCGATTAAAAACTATTTCATTATATATTTCGAAATTAAATAAGTCGTTGTTTCTATGGCAACAATACTTTTCTCATATTGTCTCCGACACTAACACTATCGAAGACAAAGCGACAGTGCTCAGAATCGGACCTTAAATTTGAGTTTAAAGCAGTTTTAATCAGTTTAAATTTTGTACTAACCGTCATTAAACGATCGTTAAATTTCATTACATATAAATGTATATGACAAAATAATAGTTATAAAAGTATATTTATTTATGTTAAACTTTCTTAAACTAGTTCCGTGTAAAGAGTAGACAAAGTTTTTTATTAAAGAGTATTTTTCATAAAAGTTTCCGAAGTTTTCTGGGTATGCGCTTATGCAAACCTTCCTAGTTAAAAGTTTTAATTTATATGATGTAAAAAAAATATTTGGTGTAAAATGATTCTTTACATTCATTGAGGCAACTATTGAAATCCATGCAGGTAATAAATTCGTAGACGAGCTGTGCTACAGCTATTGTCTTGAGCTATACAGGTAAAAGATATAAATTGTACACATAAATATATTCTACAGTTCGTAAAAAGAGTGTTTTCATCTATCCGATAGACAAGATTTATTTTAGTCAAGGAATATGAATGTCTTACGCTATTTGTGAATATATTATTATGAGGAATAAAAAAAAAAATTATACTATACCTAATAAAGAAGAAGGCACATTGGACATTCCTGAAGCGTTGTCGACCCCATATTTCTTCATTAAAGCGATGAAACTTTTGTAGCAATGTCTATGATAATCCTCTTTCAGATTAGCATTGGATGGTAAAATAATATCTTTACATTTTAACATATGTTTTTGCCGAATTTTCAATACTTCACAACATTTTTGTAACGTTTTTTCAGTAAAAACAGTGATTTTTTTCGTCGCAAATAACACATTTTTTTTTTTTTTTTAACTTTCCATGATTACTACTCCAAAATTTTCACAACTGCATGCTTGCTATGCGTCACGTGGTCTTGAGAGAGCCTATCACAGTTAGATTTGTTGTGAAGCGCAAGCATCCAGTTGAAATTCATCTTAAGATGGAACGCGGTTTACGCTGTTTTTTTATCCTAAGTCGGTAAATGGATCTTCAGCGAGGCACCGCAAGTCCAGCTTTACTGGCACTCGCGTTTAACATTCTATGTTGTCAGGCAAGTAGAAAGTGCCAACAAATGTGTCTGTCATTTTCAAAATATTTTTTCCTAATCATAAATATTTTTCTGTCTCAATCTCAGCGTGCCTCAAATACCTTTTTTGGGTAGTCAAAAAATGGCACTTGAAGTCTGGCACAGTTTTTGGGCCTACTAAAGTGTCTGACATTTTCAAAATATTTTTTTCTAAGCATAAATACTATTCTGTCGCAATCGCAGCGTGCCTCGAATACCTTTTTTGGGTAGTCAAAAAATGGCACTTGACACGTGTCTGGCACAGATTTTGGGCCGAATAAAGTGTCTGTCATTTTCACAATATTTTTTTCTAAGCATAAATATTATTCTGTCTCAATCTCAGCGTGCCTCAAATACCTTTTTTGTGTAGTCAAAAAATGGCACTTGACACGTGTGTGGCACAGTTTTTGGGACGACTAAAGTGTCTGGCTTTTATATTTTTTATTTCATTAAATCTTAAATTTGAAGGCATTAAAATTTCAAAATGCCTCAAGGATATTTTTTTGCAACGAAAATTTTGGAAATTTTAAAATTCACGGGTGGGCCATGTGCCACGATCCTTCAGCCAGACATTCGATTTTGTATTCAGGCAATACAAAAGAAGTGTTTCACAAATTTTCAGGGTGCCTCAAATACCTTCCCTAAAATCTTTAACAGCTCTTGGACTAAAATGCCTGGAATTCAGTTCAGAATTGACCACTCAAATCGAGAAAAATTTTGATAAAAATGAGAAGTCTCCAAAGTCAAAGAAAGCCTTTAGACTTGGCCTTTCTGAAAGAATAATAAAGAAGTACCGCAGTATGCACAAGATTTCAGTTAAGTCCTGTTAATCAGTATTTAGCAAATGTGACCTCAGTTGAAGATTACATAGAAGTTAAATTTATGCTAAGAAGTTCGGGATCCAAGAACAAATTTCTTATCAGTAAGGAGCAAGAAACAATCATAAGATATGAAATATAAACTTGTGTGGTTTAACACATTCACGCCGGCGCGGTGGGTCACACTCGACTGTCTCAGAGTTGTCAAGTCTCCGGCTTTTTACACACCACTGTTATTTTAGAGAAAATGTTGTTCTTCTAAATCGCCCAATTTTTCTAATAAATAAAACAACATTTTCTGTATTGAAATACTGGTACCCACAAAGCCCGAGACTTGGCAGCTCTGAGACAGTCGAGTGTGACCCACCGCGTCGGCGTGAGTTGTTAAACAGCGGAAAGGAACAATCGGTTACAACATATATTTTATTTAATCCCTCAAAACTGCAATATTATTTAATAATAAATTAAATTTGAGCTTTGTTCTTCTTTAACATGTTACTCAAGAATAGTGTTTTTTACCTGTATTGTAATCCAGTTTTTGTTTTGATGTGTTATTTGACTTTCCGTATTTCATTGAAATAACATATTATACCTCTTAAACAATAAAACAAACTAATATCACAACCATAAATGTTTTCCTATCTAGTAAATGCATAATAAAACTTATATCCATCATTACTATTAAAGGTTGTCACCTCCATGGAATAATGTGTCACCTGCATGTTTATATGAAAAATGAAATTTTATTTTAAATTAAAAAAGAATTAACCTTGACCTCTGATCATGATTTATTTATCTCTAAAACCTTAAGAAAATGTTGGAAACACAACTTAAACACGACAATTTGAACTTTTATTTTTTACAAATTACCAAAGTGAAATTTCCACTTAATTTCAGAACTAGCCATATATATTCAACCAATATTAAATGTAATACAATACACTAAGTTCTACGCTTATTTATGTGTAAATTTTCCCGTTACCATAATAATTTGGCCAGTACTGTAGAATTCATTTAATCTCCAAACATTCGGCGAATATTTTGAGTTCTTCCTTTAAACGGTTTTCTTGCTACTCGCTGCTGTTGTACAACAGTTTAGGAAAATGAGTTACCAGTATTATGAAATTGATTGCACCCCTTGTTTAAAGATGACTGACACCTTTGAAGTTAAGTTATTAACCGAATAGATATACTATTAACAATTGAAAAATATTCATGGAGGAATAATTATGATCCATAGAATAAATGAATAAGTCAACATTCTTAATAAACCGGATTTTAATTACAAAATTCCAACTGGTTATAATTTGATATGGCCAACCAAACCTGATAACCAATATAGCAAGGCCATATTGCAAAATCTCCCGTACGGAAAGATTGAATGGTACGTCACAAATTACACTACAGAATAAAGAACCCTATCTGTTTCTGCTAACCACATTTTTTTATGTATGCCTAAGCTTTTATTAAGAAACAAAATATTTCTTAAATTATACAAGATAATGTTATACATATTATACCTCCAAGATAAAATAAATAATAAAATTAAAATTTGTAATAAAAATTATTTTTTAGTTACTAAATTATTTTTAAAATTAGATTGTTAATTGGATAATAATCTACATCCATTCAGTTGAATGAGACCTGGAAAACATTATATTAATCAATTCTTTCGTCATTTGTTTTCCTTTTGTTGTCAATACATTTAAATGTTTAAATGAAATCTGTATATGAATCAGCATTAGTAAAATTTAAAGCAATAATCTTATTCTAATTTCAAAACATACTAGGGTGACTAATTTCTAATGGGAATAATATTTATAGCCATAAACAGTCTTTGAATAATTCATTTAAAATGAAAACAACTGATATTTAAATACTTTAACATTCTTTTATTTTTTCCGTACATATTTTTTTTTTAAATAACAAGTTTCATATCTGTTCATGGAAAAATTTAATCTGTTAAAGAGTAATGTAATTTCAATGTAATTTTATATATTGTCTGCTCACTGTTCGTTGATTAATCCTCATTGCCATACATTATATAGACGTTTATCACATTTTTGTAACCGTTTCATCACGCGAAATGCATGTCTGAAGTCGGACATCTTCAGAATACAAGTTCGACACACCAATTCCAAAGAATACCAGGAGACGATAGCTTGCAACGCTTCTTCCTTTAAACTTATTCACTACTATTTACCAAATCCTATGCCGTATCCCTAAGCATGTTACGTATGCTAGAGCTATTTAACTGTGTGTAACTTTTCATTTATTCCAATCTTTTAACACGTTGAGTGCCACGTCAGTCACCTGTGACCGACACTGAACTTTCCGTTTAACACGTTCACGCCGGCGCGGTGGGTCACACTCGATTGTCTCAGAGCTGCCAAGTCTCCGGCTTTGTGGCTACCAGTATTTTAATACAGAAAATGTTGCATTATTTAATTAGAACAATTGGCTGATTTAAAGCAACAACATTTTCTCTAAAATAACAGTGGTGTGTAAAAAGCCGGAGACTTGGCAACTCTGAGACAGTCGAGTGTGACCCACCGCGCCGGCGTGAACGTGTTAAGCCGCGTCAGTCTTCGGTGACTGATACTTATAGATTGTGTAACGGGAATCTTATTTCGTGGCCCAAACGAAAAGACAGACAAAATAGACTTAGCATTGAACGTGTTAATCCTCATCTCCAAATGCAGCTAATAATTTTCTGCCATTTTCAAAAATGTATCGGCATCTGCAACTTGCGTCTATAACAATTTTCGTTACGTGTCTTCAGTTCCACAGTATTTTTAACCACCTTAAGCACAATCATAGAGGAAAAAAAACATAAAAAGTGCTACAGAACTGTCGTGTGGAGACATCATAAATACACAATAAAATATGGCAATATTTCATACTGGCAAAATAACGTTGTCCATATGTTTGAGAAAAAAGCAAACAAAAAAATTTTGTTGGGCTTTTAACACCCTCTTATTTGTTCGTCACTCTCGCCTTTATCGACTCTCTTTCTATAAATTCTTTTTACAGATATAGATTCCTTCTGAACGCATGAGTAATTTCAATACTAAGCAGTAAAATTTCTCTTTCTTATTATTTGCGTGACGCACTGTCCTGAAGCCTCGCGTGTTCTGTCGTGAAAGCACATTCAAGAATCGGATTACATTTAAAATACAATATGCGGCTGGAATTTTATTAAGTATTTATCGTGTTCATAGTAAATATTTCTTACTACTGACTCAGCATATAATTTAACTTTAGAAATTGAAATGTAAAAAACCTACTACAACAGAAGTTCTTAAAACTCATTCTATTTTCTAAGCTAAACTTTTATGGAAAATGAATCTGCTGGAATTGTTAATTTATCTCTTTCAAAATAAACATGTGTAAAAAACGAGTTATATAGAGAGTGTTCTAATTATAATGACGATATTTAAAATTCAATATGAAGTAAACGCCGGCTCTTGAAATTATTCTTGAAAGAGAATATTGTGTAAAGACATGAAGTTCTTTACTACAATATCTTATTTTAATTCTCAATATCAACAATAAATATCACTTCACTATCTCACTTCACTGAAACTCAACAGACTGTCTCAACAACATCACTGTTTTGTAAAAATGCCTAAAAGAAAATTGCCTTTTTAAAACGCAAACATTTTTTTTTGGCGTTTCAACAGCTAAGGTTACGTGGAGCAACTGGTCCATTTTACAATGTGACTCTGGAAATTCTGGCAATTCAACTTCAAAAATCTAATGTTCTTTTGAATTAAAATCTGAACTCTTGTAAATGTGTTCAGTTAGGTTCCCTCTATTAGATATAAATGCTCAAAATTACATTTTAATATTTAAAAAAATATATATGCATATTTCATCATTTTCCCTTAAGGGTCCAGTTGCCCCATAAAAATGGGGTAAGTGAACCAGGAGGGTCTATGTTCCACACGCGTTTATTATTTTTCATATGGGATATCAGATGCTGTTTGAAAAAGTGTAAACAACTTAAAAAATTTAAACCAGACAGATCATGCAAATTATATATCAACTAATGAGCGTTGTAAAGGAAACCCTTTGCTGTGAATGTGTCTAAAAAAAGCACTAAAACTGAAAACATTAGATTTATTTATACCAAAAACATACAAATTAAGTAAGTATTTATGCGCTTTGGTATATGTAATAAGTATAAAAGTTACATAGGTATTTTAAGGGGAAAATAACAAGGTAAATCTATGAACAAACGGCTAAGTAAGTACTTACGTACTTCCTCTGTATCGTACATTTTCAAGGTTTGGCTATCTCGCTTTCAGGGGCAAGGTACTTGCATTCATAAAATGTTGAAATAATTTAGTGACACCAGTATTTACAAGAGAATTTATTTGTAAACAAGTAAAAGTATATTTTCGCGTGCTTAATAAAGGTGAAATTTTCATTACAAAATCCCGGTGCTAATGTGGCAATTAGGGATTAAAATTATGTGGTCCCATAACGGCATCACCGCCCTTCAAGGGTTTAAGAAATTTGGTGTGATACCACCCAATATGCTTTTTTAAATTTTATTACGTAATTTTACACTAGAACACCGCCACCGGAATACTAGTTCTGAGCGTTGACACAAAAATGGCGGCTGATGAAGGCTTATTTTTTTCAGCATGTGTATGGTCCCTTAAATATTCGTACCAATAATTTTTTTAAGTTTCTTCCGCTTTATTTTTCTGAGATTAAATGAGTCAGAGAAACCTTTTATAAAATACTGGTGTCTACATTTAAGAGACCGTACCTATGTTTAAAAATATCCGCCTTCGGCTGCCGCCATTTTTGTGTTGGCCTAGTATTCAGGGGGCGGTGACTAGAACGCCAGGAAATTTTACTCAAGTTTCAAAAACATATTTGACACCAAATTTTTTATTAATAATTATTTGGCTGATTTATTTAACGAAAATCTGCCCTTCAAAAGAAAAAAAAATTAACTGATTTTGAGAAAGAATTTCTGGTTCAAATTGAAATTTAATCATGTATTCGGAGTCGAATCGACTCCTTCCGGGCGTTATAGTGTAAGAAGGTATTCTATAATTTTCTTTATTGTGAGCAAAAAACAGCGGAGAAAATTATTTCTCGTAGTAAGGGAAACTCAAAAAAATTATTTATAACTATTGCATAGTTGCCAGCCTCCCGATTTTTTTGATACCAGTAAAAGCTTACAAAAATGTTCGCTTTACTTAATTGCGTAAATTGTGTGATTGCATAAAGCAAGTATTTCTGCATAAAAGTATTGGTATGAAAAAAATTGGGATGTTGGCAACTAAGCTATTGGGGTAACTGGATCCAACATGGTCCAGTTACCCCATGCTTGAAAAAATTATGGGGTAACTGAGACACCGGGCTTACATTTGAAACATGAATGAAATATATATAGATACCTAATAATATTAATATTGTTATATGCCCAATCTTTTTTTTTTTTTTTAAAGTTTGTTTAATAAAAGTACTTTCAGTATTTTAATAAAAAGCCTAGGAAGTTCAACCAAACGGACGTTGTTTTTTAAAAAAATGAAACGTAAATTTTCGACAACCTATCACAGCAAAGTGAGAGTTATGATTGAATTGACACATATTGCTTTAGGAAGTAGAGATTATGGTGCATTAAAAAGCTATTTTTGCTATTTTTATTATGGTGCATTGTTCACAAAAACTAAAACTTAATAAACATCAACAGATTTTTTTATAAAATAGCCTATGGACCAGTTACGTCGTGGGCGCAGTTACCCCAGCTAACCCTATACAGAGTGAAAGGTTAACCCAGACGGACAGTGGAATGTATGATATCCCACCTAATTCTAATGCATATTAGCACGAGAAACATTTAATTAAATTTTACTATTTTAACTTTGCTGGAAAAATGTTAAAAAATTTGCTTTTCCTCATTTTGAGATAATTTTTTTCGAAATTTCCGGTGTAAGTTCAACATTACACAAATACAATTGCTTGCCCCTGAAAGGGTTAACCCTTTATCTATTGCATTATGATCTACTGCAATTATCTTCATGTAATTTTTTTTCAGTTACTACAATGAAAAAAAAAAAGGATAAACATAAAAAAATACACACACACCCGTGAGAAATTTAATTAATTAGAGGTAATTAATTGAAGTTGTACTTTGAAAGTACCGTCAGCCCACCATGACTAAAACATCGTAACAGAAAACCCACATGCTAATTCAGAAGGGAAGGGAATTGTGGTAAAATATTTCCGATTTGAGAAGTACGTGAATTACAGCGTTTTTCATATTTATAAATAAATTTTTTCGCAAATTCCGGTACCAATCATTTATTTCAACACTTTAGCAAGGAAAATACTTTGCTACTGAAAGGCTTAAAAAAGCTTTTTATTGTTTCGATGTTGTTAGAAGTCCTTTAATTATGCAACATCTATATTCCAGTGACAACATATTCTCTCGCATCTCTACATATTCAACATATGAATTTACATACGCCATTTCTAGCATAGCAAAAAAGAGCCGGTGCCACAACTTTTTCGAGTTCCTATGAAAAATAATAATGAAACAGAAAAGAAATGGAAAATTATTACTACACTATATTTTAGTAATTACATTTTAAAGCAGATGAAAACGATGGATAACTACACAGACCAAAAGTAAACAAGAAGTTTTTCTCCAATACTCAGTATACTGACGGTACTTATAAGTACCAGCAAGTAATTCAATTGTTAAATCAAATATATACACTGTTCACCTTAAAATAGCTAGTGAAATTGTATTCTAAGTGCATAATGAACACATAAAAATAATGAAACTTTTATCTTATATCCTTTACTGAGTTTGCAGCAATAAAAAGACGAGCGTGACTATCTGTACAAAATGTCTGCACAAAACACATCGACTGTTTCAAAGGTACCCTCCTTTCTCGCTAAAATAACAAACCTAGAACTACTGCTGCGATGAATCTGGATAAAGTGGAATTAAAAGTGATTTTGCAAAGTACCATTAGATTATTAATAATATTCACTATGGCATGAAAGTTTAAAGTGACTGGTACTTATAAGTGCCGTCAGTAGATAAAGGGTTAAAGTGAATGAACTTTCATACATCTTTATAGATTCGTTTCAAAATTGAAACGAATGCATCGAAACAAGTTTAGAATTTCAGACAGCACAGCTCAATCTATGAGTGAAATTTGTACTAATACAAAAATGCAAGTGCAAGATATCCCTTATTTCACAAAAAAATCTCCTGAAAGATTAACTCAAATAGCAGTCACCCTTTGTCAGTTATTGAATTTTAGCAACCGCCAGTTTTTTTAGAATGCCCTGTAATTAAATTATACATTTGTCACGATTCAGATCCCTCATATTAATGATAAAGTTTTAATGTTTCGCTAAAAACTAAAAGGCTATAAATTACTTTTTACTAATGTCTCAGCTTTCAATCTTTACTTGATAAAATAACAAAAGAAGTAAAGAAAGTTAATTTAAGAAGAAACTTATAAAGTATCGAATAAAATTAGCATAAAGGAAAACCCAAACTTTTCTCGGTGGAAACAAAACTTGCAAATTAGAAAATTAGATATTCTATTTTCTGTTCATGAAAATTTATCTGTTCTCTAAATCGATTAAATGATTCTGGATTTAAATGTATAGATATGTTGAATATACTCAGACAGTAAATGATGACGGGAAAAGTTTTAGATGGAACTTCTGATGATTTCAATTAAGCATGTCTCCTTCCAATAAATCAATACAGCTGCTTTTAAATTACTTATGTAGTAAGAGACTGTGTGAGTGCAATAATTAATTAAGGTAAAATTATTTATGAATTTAATTAAAAACGTAAAATCTGATTCAAAACGTGACAATAAAATTTTAATTTTTCATGCATGTATGATGCCTTGATTTTATTTTCAAAATATACACAACTTTATATACAATTTTCAGTTATTATAACCTAGTAGCATATATTAATCGTATTTACTAATTAAGCATTCCTTTTCATGTTCAAACAAAAACTACTTTGAAATTCTACGACTCGTAGCTTTAGTGAAAAAATTAATCATAATTCATATAATATCAAAGTCTTAATAATTTTTAATTAGGTGGAAGAGTGGAAATATTTTTATATAACAAACATATAGCTATTTTTATAAGGTTATCGTTAAATATGGGAGAACAATCATTTGTACCATGAAGTACTTTTACAAATATTCTTTGAATGGTTGTCTTTTATGAAATATGCTTTCCAGACAAACTCCATGACGTGATATTTTAGTAAAAACAATTTGATATGCATAGAAAAATGTCTGAAGCTGTCATTTTAAATTTAGTGTTCTTAAAACAATGTTATTTTAGGGACGTGTTTCAAAAAAGTATTCTTAAACAAATAAGGCTTGCAAACATATACTTTTTCCATTGCAATTTGATAATGAAATGTTTGAATCCAAAGAGTTTTAATTTTTTGAGTTGTCAATTTATATGTAGTTTTTTTTTTTTTTTTTTTTTTTTTTTTTTTTTTTTTTTTTTTTTTTTTTTTTTACTGGTAAAGAAAATTACTATAGTTTTATTATACTTTTTTTAAATAGAAGTACTGTTAGTCGCGTTGATTCAAAACAAATTTTAACCTTCCTAGTACCATTGGGCTCTTATTTGACCCCAGTTAATTTCTATTTTGAAATTTTTACTATTTGAAATCAGAAAAAAAAATAAATAATTTATACATAATATATTAAATTAAATAGACATCTACTAGGAAAAAGTTACATGCAATAAAATTAAATTTCTGGTACAAATCATGTAAAACTAACAATGGGAGGTCCCGAGGTTAGTGTCACCGAATGCGATGAACATTTGTGTGTCGATAGAATATAGTTAGTATATAAATATATGACCGTCATACAGCGCAACCCCCAGGGGGTCTTGAGAAAGTAAGTCACAAACTTTAAGCTACAATTTATAATCGGATAAATTTTCTTTTATGGCAAGCAGTTCAGTAGCATGGTCGGCTGCATGGTGGTTTTGTGATTTTCTATCCGAGTACGAATCTGGCTCGAACTTGTTTTTCGGAACGAAAATTTTTATCAATCATTTTCGAACCGCAATTAAAAAAATATGTATAATAATTGAAATTTACGAAATATATGAGTTAAATGTATGTTTTGTAGCATATCAGTGCTTTTTTAACTACGAAATTTTGCATGTTTAAATATGTAACGAAAAGTAAATAAACCCGCATATTTATATGTCTATAGACCAGAAATTTTTTGTTGTTATTTAAAATTATTTACAGTTATTTCAAAAAATAATCTACTGTTTTTCACAGATGAATAAATTAAAACACGTGATATAAATGCGTGAATAATTATATTATTTTAATTTTGTTTCTATATGAAAGTATTTCGAATATTTGATGATTTTTTTAATAAAATTTTTAAAATTCTTTGCCTTTTTTTTTATTTCGGATTTTTGGTTTTGTAATTATTACCTACTTAATAACTATTTTCAGCAATTCAATATATTTTTAGAACTTATTTTTAAGCACAAAGACAGTTCCTAACTATAATCATAATAATCCAAGATTTAAAAAATTCAAAAGTTAAAAAGCTAGTTGGTAAAAAACGATACATTTACTTCACTGTGAAAAATAGTAGCTTTTTTATGTAAATAACAGTAAATAAATTTTTAAATTAGCTTAATTTTATGGTCTATAAAAGTTCCAACTGATTTTCTTTGGTTTTTTGGACTCTTTTAGTTTGTTATTACAGTCCAAGTGCCGACAGCACAAAAACCTATGTTATCAAGCACAAGAAAAAAATCTTTATTCTATGGAAGAGTAGAAGTAGGGGAATCTCATGATCCATGTCTGCCGGAAGTGAAGTGGTGCATTAGCCAAAAATTAATATCGTCAGTGGTTGACTCGTAGGTTTATCATTGTGTTTGTCCTACAAACAAAGGTATGAAAATATGGAAGATAGTTGTAGGGCAAGCACAATGTTAAACCTACGAGTCAACCACTGGTGGTATTAATTTTCCTTTATATACCACTTCACTTCTAGCAGACATGGATCATTAGATTCTCCTACTTCCACTCTCCAATAAAATACAGGTTCTTTTCTTGTACTTGATAACGTAGGTTTTTGTGCTGTCGGCTCTTGGACTATTATTATTGTTTATTTATTTGACATTTACTTTTCATTAAATATATAAGCATGCAATGTTTCGCAGTTAAAATTGTATTTATATAATTAAACTTCATTATATAAAAATATTAATCAAGAAAAAAATATTTCCGAAAGAAGTTAAAACGTAGACACTTATTCTAATTCAAAATCAAGAATCCCAGACTTTAAAAAATCATATTAAAAATATAAAAACATATTTATAGTAAATGACGAAATATTTGAAGTATTTGAATGAGGAAACAAAATTAAAATAATATATTAGTTCACTTATTTTAATTTATTATTCTGTTAAAAATTGTAGATTTCACAGAAATAATTTTAAATAATTTTAAATAACAACAAAACATTTCTGGTTTATAGAGATATGAATATGCGGTTTTTAAAAAAACTTTTCATTATATATTTAAACATGCAAAATTTCGTAGTTAAAACAGTACTTATATACTACAAAATATACATTTAATTCATATTTTTCGTAAATTTCAATTATTATACATATTTTTTCGATTGCGGTTCGAAAATGATTGATAAAAATTTTCGTTCCGAAAAAATAAGATCTAGCGGGATTTGAACTCGGGTAGAAAAATCTCAAATCCAGAATTCTACCAACCATGCTACTGAATCGCTTGCCAAAAGAAGGAAATTTATCCGATTATAAACTGTAGCTTAAACTTTCGGATTTATTTTCTCAAGACCACCTGGGTATTGCGCTTTATGACGGTCATATATTTATATACTAACAATACTGTATCGATACACCAACGTTCACCTTATTTGGTGAGTCCAACTTCGGACCCTCTCCTTGTAAGAATTCTCACAAAGTACTAAAACCAGGTACTAGCATAGCTGCCAACTTTTATACTTTTTTCCTACCACTAAAATTTTATTGAAAATTTTGCCTAGGCTAATCTTGCAAATGTGCAATTTAAATTAGGCAAAATTTTCCGTCAAAATTAAGTGGTAACAAAAAAGCGTAAAAGTTGGCAGCTATGAACTAGGAATGAGAGAAATCATCATAGTGGAAAACGAATCAAGACATATTTTCTGAAGTTTAAAATTTGATTTACACTTTCAGTAAGTTAAAAACATTCTTTGGTTTTGGATAGACTAATTTGCTTTTAGAAATTTACCGAGATTATGTTTAAGGTCTTATTTACCAAAAATTGGTATATATCATATTAGTATTTATTGCTATTTAAACTGCTGTATTTAATATTTTGTAAAGAAAATAGGATAAAATCGCATACTTAAATTATTAGTTGCATCTTGAAGCCAGATTTTTTTAAACAGAATTTAATGTTACTTTACGTACATATTCTGCACTTATCTTTCTACAATTAAAAATGTTTGATCTCAATATTACCCACAACACATTTTTGTTATGATTTATTATAAAAAGTCAAATCATGCAGCTTTAAATGAACGACCGGGTATGTTATGTTAATCTTACAAGAAAAATCCCGAAGCGATATGATTTACGTTACAACTTTAACAAAGGAACTAAATTAATAACATTTCATTTTCAAATCTAATGATTTAAGATTTAAAGACAAAGGGATATTCATTACATTTAAAGAAATATCAGACAAGTTCATCTTTTTATAAGCTTCATAAAAATCGTTATCACTTTTGCCTATATAGACTTGTTCGTATATTCATTAAACATTGTTTACGGGATCTTCAAAGTCTGTTTTCCAATCTTTTTCTTATACTACGAAGGGTATCTGGTATTACCCCAAGAGAATGCGATCAAAAAGGAATCTGTAAAAATGCCCTTTTAAATGTTAGAACAAGTTTCCTTGCGGGAACTAAATATTTATTAAACATGCTTTACATGATAATAAAAAAAAATAACTTCCTTTAAATGTGTTCATATACAGGGTGTCCGGTCTCAACGGTGTCCAATAGCTAATTCCTAAACCGTTAGTCATAGACATATAGTTCCAATTACAAAAATGTTTTAAATCAAGTAATGAAATATTTTAAAAGCGACTTGGATCAATAAGAAAATTTCTTAAAAAATTACGAAATTTAAATTTTTATACGGTCCCCCGGTCCTATAAGTTATATTTAGTAATTTTTTCGTATTACACTGACAAGTAAGACAAAAAAAGTCCCATTCATATAACACTAAAATTGAGCTAGTTATGAAAATGCTTGACTTATGCCACTTTTCTGCTCTGAAAAAAAAAATGAGTTCGGCTTGGCTTCGAGGGATCACATACCAAGTGTTTAAGGTATTCGAAGATCTTATTTCACGTGTATCTGCGCGTTGAAAAAAATCGTGCAAGTATTACGATTAAGTTAACATTTATTAAGTTTCAGATTGGCTGAAATAACATATGTTTTATTTTGTCAGGATTTGAGACTGTTTCTTTTATGATTTCTTTTAACAAAAATTATGTTATTTTTGTAAGTTTTTATGTTACTTCAATGATCGTACGTATGTTTTTCCAGTTCAAAATTTGTACTAGAACTTTAACTCGCTTTCAAATATCCGATCGAGATTACATTTTACATACTGGTGCAAATCCGATAACAATCTAATATTATTATGATTTTCAGTCGTTACCATTTATACTTATTTTACAAGATAACTCTAAAAAATACGAATAGATTACCGCCAAGAAGTTTAAGAAAAAGTTTTAGATTAGATAATACAAGACTGCGATTATTGGGTTTTTAACTTTTATGTATTTTTTATAACTGAAACCGAAAATTACCTTAATTTTTAACCATCATGTCTGGATATTTCGCAAATCATAAATTGTCAAATTTAAAGAATAATAAAAATCGGATAATATAAAGTAGAGGAGATGATTGTGTTTTTTAACTTTTGATAATTGATTTTTACGTACTTTTTAGCACTGAATCTGAAACCGACCTTCATTTTTAACCATCACATTAGAATTTTTTTGCAAATCGTAAATGTGTAAGTTAAAATATAGCGAAAATCTCATACTATAAAACATATGTAAAACATTTTTTATTTTATTTTATTCAATAATTTACTCGATATTTTTTTTTTATCCTGGGATTCTTACAGCTAAACAGCTGAGTTTCCCGATGAGATGGGGAGGAGATTCAATTTTAACTTTGAACTTTTTAACTGTGAAATTTGAAATTTGCGGAAAATCCTGATGTGATGGTTAAAAATGGAGGTCAATTTTGGATTCAGCGGTACAGAATACATAAGAATCAATTATCAAAAGCCAAAAAACATGACATAACCCAACTTTTGCAGACTAGTGCAATCTAATATTTTAAAATACGTATCATTTTGTAAAGAATTGAGGCTGTTAATTTAGCATAATTTTATTTAACAAAAATTCGGTTTTTTCTTTCTTCTTAAATGTTTATTACAAATTGTATATTTTGCATTAATATGTCAGAATGATTAAAGATATCAAATTTCTATTGCAATGTTAATTTTACTTTCAACCATTTTTTAATATATCGGACGAAATTATATTTCTACTAAATTTGTGAATGACCCCCAATTTGCAGCAAAAAATATGCTCCAACTTTAAACAGCTATTACTCGGTCAATTTTAATCGTAGATTAACAGAACTTTTTTTGTATTACTTGTCAGTGTAAAAGGAAAATTTTACTAAATATAATTTATAGGACCGGGGGACCGTATAAAAATTTAAATTTTGTAATTTTTTAAGAAATGTTTTTATTGACCAAAATCGCGTTTATAATATTTCTTTACCTGATTTAAAACGTTTTTGTAATTGGAACTATGTGTCTATGACTAACGGTTTAGGAATTAGCCATTGGACACCGTTGAGACCGGACACCCCGTATAAGAATTTTAAAACAGTAAAAAAAGAACAATAAAATGATAAAATAAACTTTTATACGCAGAAACGACTAGAATGTCAGTATGAAGATATTGTAATGGCCGCTTCCCCGTCTGACCATTGGAGTTATGAATAAAGACGAGGAGACATATAGAGTACTGTCTAGGAGTTGCGAGTGAAGTAACTGAGGAATTTTTCACAAGATGGCGGCTGCTTTTCTTAAATTGGATCTACATTTTCTGAATAGCGTCGGGAAAACTTCCCGCCAGTAAAATTGAATAGAAAAATTTGTCTTCTTTAAGCGTCTTATTCATAGAAATATTTTCTGGAAAATATGGTAAAAACTTTTATTTATTTTTACTGGTTTCAGTTTCTCTGGTAAAACAGTCAGTTTTTTTCAACGATTGTCACAATATGGCGGAAACATAGGGCCTGACTACCGCAAAAGTAAACTTCCACCAGTAAAAACACAAATCTCTTTCTGCCATTATTTATGACTGAAATTTTGCATTAATAAGACCTTTAAATAGGCAGAAAATGTCTATATCAATTTACTGGTAGATGTTTTTGCCTGAGGTAATCAGCCCTTGCGAAAGCGGTTACAGTTGAAGCTTCACTATTTTAAGCGTATGTCAGTTCCACTTTACAGTTCCATGGTCTGACCTAAGCTTTACAATTATTACCATCTAGAGAACTACTCAAATTGAATCAAACTAAAAGTTTTATCCGACTGTACGTTTATGGCCTAGTTCCTGCTATACTTTAGTCAAACGACTTAACACTAGAATTACCGAGACGGCTCATCTGTGACCCAAGACGTGATTTTTCTCTCATAATTCTGTTATTTTTCTAAATAAAACTTTGAAACGCTTTGACTTTTCTTAAATACTCAGTATAATGCCTTAACTCGAATTTAGTTGAAATACAACGAAAAGTTTATCTACAAATCTATATACCTATAATTACCGTGCTGGCTCATCGCTGAACCGAACAAAATAATGGCTTTTTCTTTCATTTCAAAAGTGCATTCAACACTATATTTTTCCAAAACAGAAGAATAATGAAGAGATGTATCACACTTACTTTTCACAAAAGAGAGAGAGGGGGTGTTGGGGAGGATTTTAAGCTATTTTTGGAATGTTGTAGAAAGTTGATATGTTATAACCTAGAAATTAAATAAACAGAATATTTTGCCTGTTACAAACAGCTCAGGCCAGAAAAAAAATTAGTGGTATTGGAGTTTCACACATTTGTTGTGAAGACGCGACGGAGGGCTTTCGAATGAGGTAATTTTAAAATTGCGATGCGAACTTTCAGAAAATGATTTTAGCGACGAAATTACATCTAATAATAATAATTTTGACATGAATGACAAAACAATGTTTGGTGAAAATGCCCATAAAATCTCATCGCCCGAATCCAGATCAAGTGACAGTGAGCTGAATGAAAATAGCCGAGTAAATGATGTGAAGGATGTCATGAAACATCAATAAATCGTAAGTGTGTTGAAGAACATACAAAATAAAGGAGAGAAAGATGCAAAATAAATTACTCCTTCAAAGGAATTTGAAATAAACGAAAGGACATGGAAGATAGCGCTGCAGCGTTCAATATCTTCTCGTATATTCTTGTACAGTCGTGGAAAAAAAAGTAAACACCCCTACTAACTCCTCAACAAATTATCGTAGTCGAAAATTACTGGTACCGAACGATTGAAAATAAAGTCTTCTTTTAAATGGTGTATCTAAAATTTGCTTAGGGGGCCATCTACATATTAAAACGAATCCAAAGTTCATTTTTTTCAATGGCAATACCCAATTTTAACCAGATGTTTCAAATCTTCGGTTAAAACTATGCCTATATACCGAATTAAAAGTCATTTGAATGATAAGTTTTTGAATTATAAACATTCAAAATTTAGTGCGTCCAATGTTAAATTATATTGTCATATTTTTATTTATACCTCCTGAAATTATGCTCCTAATGTGCTAATTTTTGTGTAGCAATAATACTAATATGCCCAAACATAAATACATTGAATTTGGAATTTCTATAATTTTATGATATGAATAATGAAATTAATATTCGAAAAAAATTATGAATTGCAACATACAGTTTTTTTTTTTTTTTTTTTTTTTTTTTTTTTTTTTTTTTTTTTGATGGATTTAATTTTATTAAGTCCTGCTTAATGGAAATCCAAAATTTCACAATTTTCTTCCAAGTAGTTTTCAAATTATGCTTAAAAAACTGTAAAAGATGTTTTAAGGGACCGTCTGTGATAAAAGTGACTAGATATTTTGAAATTTCTTCTGCTGTCGTGTAGCAGGCTTCATTGACTACTTGAGTGGTGCTTAAGGTGCCTTGATAAAGAAGGGGGCTCTCTCGGTTAACAATCGAGTACGGAACTTCAATTTGGATACAGCCCTTAAAATACGCTCGTTTTAACCCCTTGAGGGGCGGCGGTATATATTATATACCGCCTACGATTAATGAAAATTCGCACCAGAAAAAAAAATATAAATTTTTTCTTTTCTAATTTTGGTAGAAAAAAGTCGTAAAATTGCTTTTTCTTATTTTGAAATAAAATTTTTCAAAGATTCCGGTGTGAGTTCAACATTCAGGAATAAAATCACTTGCCCCTTAAGGGGTTAAAATAGTTAATTTCTCGGAAACTTATGGTACGAACAGTATCGAAATTTGTTTTTAGGTTAATTGAAGGGTGTAGAGTTCATTTACGCTGTCAGAATTGTGTACTGCTATTGAAAAAAACAAAGTTATGGTTTGTTTTAATAAGTAGATGGCACCCTAAACAAATTTTATATACATCATTTAAAACTAGACTTTTTTTTTCAAAAGTTCGGTACCAGTAACTTTCTTCTACGATAATTTGTTGAGGAGTTAGTAGGGGGTGTTTACAATTTTTTTCACGACTGTACCTATTCAAAATCTAGTAGCTGAAGATCTAGCGGTCAGAAATACTTTGCTAGTTTTTAAAGACTTAACTGGTTCTAATAGCAGAAAAGTCTATGTATAAAATTTGCACAGGAGCTCAGAGAGAAATATATTGCAAAACAACCTGAAGTTATCCGTTCAGGGATCATCCAAGAAGATTGAGATTCAAACAAAGAAAGCGTAGCCAGATAAAGCAATGATATAATTACACTGTGATAGAATTTCACTGTGATAGAATTTCACTGTGATAGAATTTCACTGTAGAATTACACTGTGCGTGCGGATTACAACAAACAAAAGGAAACAAAGAAAGACTACTACATTCTGTGTGAATTGATGGAATGGAAACTAGTACAATGAAAGTTTAAAAAAAATTCTGCTGCTATATATACAGGGTGTTCCGTTAAAGGGGTCCAATATTAATAGGGTTAATAGAGGAGATCACATGGAGCATAAATCAGTATATAAAGCCTGGTCGGATCTCAATAGTTTTCAAGTTACAGCAAATAGAATGAAAATTCGGAAAATTGTAAAAGAACCCTCATTGCTAAACTATCGATAATGCTACATAAAAACGAAGCACATATTTAGAAAGAGCAGAAAAAAACCTACAAAATGACATCAATTGTATTAAAATAGCAATATTTATTGACGAGTTACAAGCCCTGAAACAGTGAAAAAAGTACGAAATCCAATATACATCAAAATAGTTAATCGTTAATTCCAAAAAGACAACTCTAGCTACAACAAGGAAAATGTAGTAAAATTTGGTCCATTCCGAAAACTTTCGAAAAAGCTTACAATGAACCATATCGGTTTAATTGTGTGAGAGAAATTAATCAGTTTCTTAGTTACAACTCCGCTTTCTTTGACACTAGCAAAGGTTAAACTCCGCCCATCACGATTGGAAACACCGCCTTTTTAATTACTCTCAACTATACATTTTCCATCATGCTTCTTCTGAGATGCAACATTTTTAACCCTAGAACTACCGGAAATTTTACTCAAGTTTTATAAAAACATTCTACACCAGAATTTTTACTTAAAACTATTTAATTTGTTTATTTAACTCATCATTGTCTGATTTATACATTTAGTTTGTTTTGAAGAAATTTCTGGTTTGAATAGATATTTTGAATATACATGTCGGGTCCATTGGACCCTTCTGGTAGACAGAGGGTTAATTATTCAAGAGTTGAATGAACCAAAATAACTTTACAATAATAGTCTACATTTTAAAGTGGTCTTTTATTGATATAAAGCTTAAGTTAAATTCTTTAAAATTAAACTGGTGGTGAAAATTCGGAAATAATTAAAAATATTGCGATTTGTAACTATGCAAGAAGTTTCAGTACATGTTTTACATGGACAATTATTGTATGTATATGTGAATCATAATTTATGATAGGAAATAATAATAACAAATAGCATAATAATTTTATTAAATATAAATTTAAAAAATACACTAAATTTTAAATTAATTCATACAAACTTTGTAATTTACAATTTGAGTACACCACAGTCTGTGACTTACAAAATACTGTGCCAGAAAGTGTTGAAAATAAAAGAAAAATGACAAATAAAGAATTACATTCCACGTACTTTATGACATATGTGAAGCATAGTCTTCTGGCCTGCGCTGCACAGTTCAATGTCGGAAGGCAGACGAACGGACATTATTATAATAGGTGTTCGAAGTTGCGCCCATTAACAGAATCGCACAGCCGACAGCGACGTCGTAAAGATTGGCGAACACGCCGAAAAACTCCGACGGAGTTGGGAATGTCTCCTGCAACGACAACGATTCGCGCTAGTAAATCCTCCGGTGTATCCACAGGCGTTTCATACACCAGCGATTTAAGGTGTCCCCAAACAAAAAAGTCTAACCGATTGAGGTCTGGAGAGCGTGCAGGCCAAGCAACAGGTCCACTGCGTCCAATCCATTTCCCAGGATATGTTGAATTGAGGTGATTGCGAACACCTATGAAAAAATGTGCCGGTGCGCCATCGTGCATAAACCGCATATTGTGGCGCAATGTTGCTGGCACATTTTGCAGTAACTGCGGTAAGATATCCCGTAGGAAAACCAAGTACGTACTGCCATTGAGTACATCTGGGAGTAAATATGGTCCTATGAGATAATCGCCGAGGACACCTGCCCATATGTTCACACTGAACTTTTGTTGTGCGTTCGACGGGAAAACAGTGTGCGGATTTGTATATGACCATGTGAGCATATTGTGCGTGTTTACCACGCCCTCTCTCGTAAATGTTGCTTCATCAGTAAATAAAATATTTTCCAGAAATTGTGGATTATTTTCTATTACATTAAGCAACCAGCGTACGAATTCTGTCCGCTGAGCACAATCTGTTACTGATAACAGTTGTACCCGCTGCACATGAAAGGGGTGCATGTTTTCTGCACGCAGAACACGCCACACACTTTGGTGAGAAACACCGACTTCAGACGCAGCAGCTCGTGTACTCGTGGAGGGGTTATTTTTAAAAATATTCAGTACATCTTCTTCCATTGCAGGTGTTCGTACATGTCGAGGTTTCCCTGCATCAATGCTTGCTGTATTAAACGATCCAGTCTCCCGTAATGTCTATCGATTTTTATGAAGAGTTTCGAACTTGGGCAACGTCTCCTTGGAAATTGCTCACGGTACATGCGCTGTGCTAGACATGCATTTCCATGAGCTTGCCCGTACATCAGATGCATGTCCGCATATTCTTCGTTAGAGTATTCCGGCATAATTATTATACATCAACTTACTACAATCCCACTTACAACAGCCTCCCTTTAACATAACGCCCACTGATGACTGCTGTTTTGTTACACTTTTCTTCCTATACACATAGAAAATTTGCATAAAAAGTACTTCTTCTTCATCATCCTGAAAGTTCATGGAGGAAACGCAGCAGTCACGGAGTTTGCTTTAACCCTCTGTCTACCAGAAGGGTCCAATGGACCCGACATGTACATTCAAAATATTTATTCAAACCAGAAATTTCTTCAAAACAAACTAAATGTATAAATCAGACAATAATAAGTTAAATAAACAAATTAAATAGTTTTAAGTAAAAATTCTGGTGTAGAATGTTTTTATAAAACTTGAGTAAAATTTCCGGTAGTTCTAGGGTTAAGACAAGGCGAGAGCTGCACAATATGTCATTCACTTGACCAGACTGAATAATGAAAGAGTATTGATAGAGGTTGATCAGAAATGTATAATTGAAAGATATTAAAACGGGGTGTTTACAATCGTCATGGGCGGAGTTTCGCCCTTTCCGAGCGTGCAACAGTACAGTGTTGTAACTAGGGAACTGCTTGATTTCTCCCATACAATTAAACTGATATGGTTTATTGTCAGCTTCTTCGAAAGCTTTCGGAATGGACCAAATTTTATAACATTTTCCTTGATGTAGGTAGAGTTGCATTTTTGGAATTAACGATTAACTATTTTGCTAAATATTTGATTTTGCATTTTTTCACTGTTTCAGAGCTTGTAACTCGCCATTAATTCTCAATATTCTAAAACAACTTATATCATTTAGTAGGATTTTTTCTGCTCTTTCTAAATATGTGCTTCGTTTTTATGTAGCATTATCGATAGTTTAGCAATGAGGGTTTTTTTACAAATTTCCGATTTTTCATTCTATTTGCTGTAACTTGAAAATTATTGAGATCCGGCCAGGCATTATATACTGATTTATGCTCCGTGTGATCTCCTCTATTACCCCTATTAATATTGGACCCCTTTAACGGAACACCCTGTATATTTAAATTTATTGTGTTATAATATCTTATCCTGTAGGAATATTATTACAGAATTTAAATTGATTATTAATATATATTATTTAAAAGAACCTTTAAAATATCAAAGTATCTATTCTGAAATTACAAATTAAAATTTTCTTCGTTGGTATCTATTCACAAAATTTCATATTATGTAATAGTCTGTTATCTAAATTATATTAATCAATTAGAATTCATTGTATTAAATCATCAAACCCTATTGCTTCTCTGTATGTCATATACAAATCAAGAATTACATCACCGAAGGCCATGGGTCAACTATGACCAGCCCCGGTTGTTCTAGGTATACAAGAAACACGGTAATTCTAGTGTTGAGGAGACCGGGGAAGCCCTATCTCCGCCATGTTAAATTCATCTACTTTATGTACCTTTTTCTCAGAAATTATGAAAGATAGAGGTCTAGATTTTTTAGAGTAGTTAGAATAACATGATTTACGTATTTCGTCATACCATTTTCTTTCTACGTGAAACTCAGAATTAATTATTAATTATTTATTCAAATTCATTTTTAAATTAGAATTTTTGGTCAGATTTCACTGCCTAAAATAAATAATTATCAACAAATCATTAAATCTTTGTGTTAAACTATACAATATAACATAAGTATTAAAAAAATCTGAGTTCTTAAGTTTAATAGATATTTAAAAAAAGGAAAAAAAAAACATGAAAAATCCAAGTTTTGAGAAAAAGTAAATTAACCCTAGATCTACCGGGAATTTTATTCAAGTTTTAATAAAACGTTCTACACCAGAATTTTTATTTAAAACTATTTAACCTATTTATTTACCTTATTTTTGTCTGGTTTATATACTTAGTTTATTTTAAAGAAATTTCTGGTTTGAATGAATATTTTGTATGTACCTGTCGGGTCCAATGGACCCGTCTGGTAGACGGAGGGTTAAAGATATAAATGGCCATTAAGCTGTGAAGTACTCTTAGAAAAGAATGAATAATTTCAACACTTATTTATATATATATATATATAAACATATGTGACACATAGTTGAAAAGATAAAAGTTTAAACTATTTAATGATATAAAAAAGTAAAAATGGATTTTTTGGTTGAAATTTTCTTTCCCGGTTCTCTTAAAATATCTTAACCCTTAATTGCATAGTGATGTAAATTTACATCACCATTTTATTTAATTTTTAATACATAAATTAAGTTCTTACAACCACTATATTTATATAGAAATATAAATCCTCGAAAAATTACAAAAATATGCTACTAAATAAAGTTAAAAATCTATCTTAAGATTTCTGGTGTCTAATCATTAATATAAAAATAAAAAACACAATTCTAAAAGAATAATTCATGCAATTAAGGGTTAATAAAATAATATTTCGTAAATTTCGCCTGTTTTAGTCACAGTAATATAGTTTTGAAGTACTGTTTTATTATTGTTTTCAATATATTTTGCACCGTACATTTTTTAAGTGTTTTGAGTGTATACCTTTCCTATGTACACAGTGATGGAACAGTGCAGCAGCAGATAATCAATTGACACCGCAAAATTTTATTAGTATTCTTCATCTAACTTCAGGACAGAATTTCTGAGATTTTTGAAGGCGATGAATACTATAAAAATTTAGTGGTGACAATCGCTCAACTGCTGCGCCACCGTTCCATCACTGTATGTACAGTATTCGCATGATGTTACCGTAATATTATCATAGAATTCCTAGTAGCAAAAATATATTAATCCAACTAGCAGACCCGCACGGCGTTTGTAAATAATAACCTTAAACAAAACTTAAGTTTGTATGATTTTATATCTTTGGAAATTCTTTTAAATGTACCAAATTTCGGAGGCTCCATTGCCTTCCGCAGCGTCTAATGTGTTCCCATCAAACTTCTTTCCGAACGAACCTGTAATCTAGATCCCCACTACATATGACAGCATTTACCGGAAGTGCCCGCACGTTCCGGAGACAATCGAAAACCAAGTTGAGTGAGCCAAACCTCGTAGGAATCAATGTTTAACAAAAAAAAAAAAAAAAAAAAAAAAAAAAAAAAAAAAAAAAGCGTCATTAATGTTAGAAAATGTTGGTAACTAAAGTCAAAGATAAAATTTCATAATACAGAAAGTAGCTGAATTGTAATCTAAGTTGAAGAAAGCAAATCCCGTTGAAATTGGGCCCTTAAATCCGAGGAAATAACGCGCCACCAAGCGGTGGAAGAAGCCTCTTCACCTTTTAAATTTCATGAATCACTGTTAGCATTAACACAATATTTAATAAACGGATGAAATCCCTTCTCTAACGTTACCTTTAAAGTAGCGCGATTTTTAATTTACGGCTGTAGCGAGTAGACGTAAGTTAATGTTGAAAAGGGAGATTAATGTTCGAAAAAAGGTGGTAGTTGAGGTATAAAGAAAGACGGGGCACTGGGGGCCAGGGTCATAACTGGAATGTAGTGGGGTATAAGAAAAATTTTTAGGGGTTTCAAAGTAGCTGGAAGACGCTAAAACTATAATAAAGAAAATTGCAATAGAATAGGATAGTTTTTAAAGAAGCTGCAACAAAGGCCCCATGAAGACGATTAATATTCTAAATTGGTGGTAGCTGAAGTCTGCAATTGTTTTTTGTCATTCATGTAGTAGCTGGAGAACCTAAGAAGTCGTTAGGGGGAAAAAGTTCGTGAATCGGACCATTTTAAAGGGTGCTATAACAGTAGTCCCAAAAGGGCCCAATTGCTAGTTGAGAGCACGACCCTAACATGAAAACAATCGCTGTAGTGAGTAGACGTAAGTTAATGCTGAAAAAAGAGATTAATGTTCGAAAAAGGTGGTAGCTGAGGTATAGAGAAAGACCGTGCCCTGGGAACCAGGGTCTTAACTGAAATGTAGTTGGGTATAAGAAAACTTTTCAGGGGTTTTAAAGTATCCGGAAGAAGCTAAAACTATGTTAAAGAAAACAGCAATAGAATAGGATAGCTTTTAAAGAAGCTGCAACAAAGGCCCCATGAAGACGATTAATATTCAAAATTGGTGGTAGCTGAAGTCTGCAATTTTTCTTTTTGTGGTTCATGTAGTAGCTGGAGAACCTAAGAAGTTGTTAGAAAAAAAAGGTTCGTGAATCGGACCGTTTTTAAGGGAGGTATAACAGTGGTCCCAAAAAGGCCCAATTGTTAGTTAAGAGCAGGACCCTAACATGAAAACATGCTTAAATGTTTTAGTACATAGCTTTTTACATCTTCAATTAGTCAAAATTAATCATAGGGTATGAAATAATCATTAGAATAATATTTTAAAGAAATCGCAAAAATGGGGTAAATGCTTAAAAAGGGGCCCTAGAGCTCCAATAAATATATGAGGGTGTAGGTCTAGGGATAAGAGTCCAAGACTCAATTTTAAAACTATGCAATGAGAAGGTGAGAAAATTAGGGTATAAAAAATGCATACCACACTAAAAGTTCAAGGGGCCCCAGATCGGGCCCTACAGGAGCCTAGGGTGCCCCAGGATTTTAACTGGAGTATAGAAACTGGAGAAAAACTAAATGGAAAAATGGTTCCAAAATGGAAGATCGATTAAGAGAGGCAATGTATTAATAATTTATGGTGCAAAAGCTTCAAGGGGCCTTGAAACGGGCCCCAAGGGGTAAGGGACTTACGTGGCATATAGTTTGGTATAAATACACTTTTTAGTAGTTTTTAACTTAATTTGAGGACGCTAGAACTATGAAAGAAAATTGCAAGTAATTGGGATCATTTTTAAAGAAGATGCACCAAGGGCCCTAAGAAGACGATTTATATTCAAAATTGGTGGTAGTTGAAGCCTGAAATATTTTTTTTTGTCGTTCATGTAATAGCTGGAGAACCTAACATGTTGTAAGAAAAAAAAAGCTAGAGAATCGGGCTATTTTTAAGGGAGTTATAATAGGGGGCCAACTGATAGTTGAGAAAAGGCCCTGGCAAATAAGCCAGGGTCTTAACTGAAATGTAGAAATGGGGCAGACACTGAAAGAATAATTCGCCCCAAAAACAAAGAAGATCGGAGAGGCATGTAATTAACAATTTAGTGCACTAAAACTTCAAGGGGCCCTGTACTGGGCCCCTTGACATGGTGCCAGGGTCTTAGCTCAAATGTAGAATTGGGGCACAAACTGAAAGGAGACTTCAACCCCAAAACGACGAAGATCGGATGGAAAAGAGGCATGTTATTAACAATTTAGTGCACTAAAACTTCAGGGGGCCCTGTACTGGTCCCCTTGCAAAGGTCCCAGGGTCTTAAGTGAAAAGTAGAAATGGGGCAGAAGCTGAAAGAAGAATACACAAAAAACGACGAAGATCGGATACAAAAGAGGCATGTTATTAACAAGTTAGTGCACTAAAACTTCAAGGGGCCCTGTACCGGGCCCCTTGCAAGGGTGCCAGGGTCTTAACTGAAATGTAGAAATGGGGCAGATACTCAAAAGGAGAATTCACCCCAAAAACGAAGAAGATCGGATAGAAAAGAGGCATGTTATTAACAATTTAGTGCACTGAAACTTCAAGGGTGGCAGGTCTTAAGTGAAAAGTAGAAATGGGGCAGAAACTGAAAGGATAATTCACCCCAAAACCGAAGAAGATCAGATAGAAAAGAGGCATGTTATTAACGTTTTAGTGCATAAAAACTGAAAGGGGCCCAGGGGCCCCGGCCCTTAAAAAATTAAAATCCGAGCCTCAGGTGTATCAGGACATGTCTTGGACTAATCACATCTGAATTTTCAGGGTTCTACGTGCGGTAGTTTTAGCTAGCCATCGCACACAGACAGACAGACACACACACACACACACAAACACACACACACACACACACAGAGCAATTTATTTTTTATTAATACAGATATCAATACTAATATGTAAATTGGAGTGTCTGTCTATGATTTTCAGAAAAACTGCTATTTCTAAATGTATTCGACTATTTAGATGTTGTATATTCAAAATAAATATTTAAAATTTTTTGCTGTATGTCTGTCTGTGCGGAATACTATCAGAAACGATTGCATAAAAAATAATAAATTTATCAGGGACGGATGTAGAGTTTTTCTGGCTACAGTCTGCAGTTTTTTAGATTGCGCTATCTAAAATAGTATTTGAGAAAATAGAAAAAAAGCCAGGAAACGCAATAAATCAATCAAGCTTTCAATATTCAAAAATCCAGAAGCTAAGTTATCAGTTTTATAGATTCTTACGGAGATTGAAGATTTTAAAAAGATTTGTAAATGAAAGTTCTGGCTACAATCTGCAGATTGCAGCATTCCTATATGGAACATATTTCCTTTTAGAAATCACGGTAAAAACTGGAGAGTCAATAAATAAATCAACTCATTGATATTAAAAAATTCGGGAACTAATTTTAAGTAATCTTGCTGCAATTTAAAGCTCTAATTAAGATTTATAAATGATAATTCTAAATACAATCGACAGTTTGTAGCATTCAATTATATAAATTAATTTTTAGAAAAAAGGAAAAAACTGGAGAATGAATCAATTAACCAATCATTCAACGCTCTGAAACTCGAGAACTACTTGATCAATTTTAAGGAATCTTACGGTGATTGAAAGGTATAATTAAGATTTATAAATTATAATAATTACAGTTTTAGTCCCTGGCTACTACTTTAGCATTTTAATTTAAAAACTGAATTGATAAGGATTTTTCCTCCAAAACCTCGAAAGTTCTTTTAAAATAGAAGTGCAACAAAACGTTTTTCTACGCTGCTAGAGGGTATTAAATAAAATCCAAAAATTACAGTAAAAAGTAATTAAATAAATAATATATAATGAAAGTTATTGTTTGTATTAGCTATGTCTTAACCAGTATTCTTTCCTGGATCTTACTTACCTTAATGAAACTGATTCAATTAACCAAACAATCAATACCAATATATTTTTTTTAAGTTGAATTTATCGTGGGTAATATTAGCAATATTGGTATTAAATGAAGCTCCAAAATTAGAGTGGAGTTAAATTTTGCCAATAACGCAACAATATTCAAGGAACAAAATATTTCGTCATTTCATTAACAATTTTCCAATAAACACCAATAGTTCTGCATTTTTGGCGTTGCATTTCAAGTATATTAATATAAAATCAGTATTTAATTAGTATTGATGTTTCGCCAAAATGTACTTTTAACCCGGGAATGCTCGCGCATATTCAGGGTATGCACAATTTATACTTTACCACCAATAAATTCAAACAAAAATCGTCATATTATTTAATCATTGACATTGCTCACAAATTCTGCGATAAATAATTTGAAAATTACTTTTCAAAAATTAGTGGTGAAAAATGTAATAACCGTACCCACCCTGGGTATGTCATACCCGGCGCGTGTAATCCCGGGTTAAGTAATGAATCATTGGCGCAAAAAATGTACCTCACTATATCTAGTATCACAAATATTGGTTTTATAGAAAGAATTCATTTTGTAGACGTTCCAATTGTAAAAAATATGATAGCAATTGAGGCCAAATATAATTTTTCATTTTCTGTATGATATTTGAATATTATCTTAATGCGTAGGTTTTATCATTTCTAAAATTCATCTTAAATAAATGGATATTTAAATTATGATTAATGATTCTTCTCCAAAATCTCTTTGTTTAAAATAATGAACAAAATATGCAATAATTGAGAAAACCCTTCAAATAAAAGGACTCTTTGAAATTTGAAATACATTATGTATAATTTTAGTTTAATGCATTTGAAAAGAAAATAATTATGATTCATATGTTATAAATGAAGACTTTATTGCAATACATAGCATTTTTTAGATTATTAATGAATTTATTAGTATTTTGAAAAACTATATTTGGCTTATCTGAAATACTGAATTTAAACAAGTACTTTAGAAAAATAGAACATTAAATAATTTTTATTTCACAAATTAAGTATATATCTACCACTGTGTGAAAAATTTTAAGAGAAAGTTAGTTCTTCCAATGCAACTTTTATTTATTTTTTGAAAGAGGATTGGACATTGAGTTGTTACACTTACATAATGCGCCTTACAAAAAGTTATATTGGTTTGGTATGCATTTATAATTATTTGTATATTTACAACTCTAATTACTGAACTATTTTTTTATTATTTTCAATCGTTTATTTTTAATTTTGTAACAATAATTGCTTTGCAGTTCATAAATTTTCGATTAATTATTACTGGATTAATTATCAAGATCGTTTTCTTTAATATTTCAGGTACTGTTTCTGATCTGTTAGTCATTGATGATCGCAATATCTATTCAAAATATCTACAAGGGTTTTTGAATTAAGGTCTATACTTTATTTAATGACATACATTCCGCTAATAAAGAAACAAAGAATACAAGTCGGAAAATGTGGTAGATATTTTGCATGGAACTTTTAAGAAAGAGGAACTGACATACCCTTAACCCCTTAACGCTCGAATTAAATTACGGTCTATAAACTCAGATCGCTTATTGGCACCATTTTCTTGAAAAAGAAATATTCACCTTATTTAATTACACGTAAAACGATACCATAATAAAGCCAATTATACTATTTTATCAAAGTGGTGGAAATCGAGTAATCTGAATAAAAGACACAGCCCGTGAATATCACTGGAGCGAGAAATAAGGGATTAAAATAGTGAAGCTTCAACTGCAACCGCTTTTGCAGGGATTCATTACATCCGCTGAAAACTTCCACCAGTAAGTTTAAGTAGAAAATTTCTCGTTATTTAAAAGCCTTATTAATGGAAAATTCTAATCAAAAGTAATGGCAAAAACTGATATACATTTTTACTGGTGGAAGTTTACTTTTGAGGTAGTAGTTCCGCCACATTATGACAACCAAGAATACCTACTACCTGTGTCAGGGAAAATATTATAATTGTTGGGCACACTGACACCACTAAAAATAAATAGAAATTTTTTACCATATTTGTGAGAGAACTTTCCCATCCATATGGCGCTTAAACAAGACGAAAATTTCTATTCAAGTTTACTGGTGGAAGTTTTCACTGGCAGTAATCAGAAACTGTGTATCCGATTAGAAAAAAAAAAAAAGAAAAAAAAAACAGCAACCATCTTGTGACAACCTTCTCAGTTACTTCACTCGCAACTGCTAGACAATACACTATATATCTCCTCTTCTATATTCATAACTCCATTATATTTTGAAAAAAAAAATCCCCTAATCTGTTGACATACATTATGCAGCAATGTCACACCCTCTTTCTGTTGGATCTCAGTTTGGAAAATGAACTCCTGAAATTACATAATTTAAAAATAATTCACAATTCCGAAACTAATTGAAAGGATATCTTTCAAGGATGTATTTGCCTTGTTCTAAAATTAAATTGAAATTTCAGTGGTAAACAATTTTTTTGTAGTTTTATGCAAATATTATTTCAATTAATTAGATGATCTATATAAGCACATCTAAAATTTATATTTAAAAAACATGTTCGAATAATTTTGAAATTTAAATATATTTTGAAAAAAAAAATCCCCTAATCTGTTGACACACATTATGCAGCAATGTCACACCCTCTTTCTGTTGGATCTCAGTTTGGAAAATGAACTCCTGAAATTACATAATTTAAAAATAATTCACAATTCCGAAAATAATTGAAAGGATATCTTTCAAGGATGTATTTGCCTTGTTCTGAAATTAAATTGAAATTTCAGTGGTAAACAATTTTTTTGTACTTTTATGCAAATACTATTTCAATTAATTAGATGATCTATAAAAGCACATCTAAAATTTATATTTAAAAAAAACATGTTTGAATAATTTTGAAATTTAAATATATTTTGAAAAAAAAAAATCCCCTAATCTGTTGACACACATTATGCAGCAATGTCACACCCTCTTTCTGTTGGATCTCAGTTTGGAAAATGAACTCCTGAAATTACATAATTTAAAAATAATTCACAATTCCGAAACTAATTGAAAGGATACCTTTCAAGGATGTATTTGCCTTGTTCTGAAATTAAATTGAAATTTCAGTGGTAAACAATTTTTTTTGTAGTTTTATGCAAATATTATTTCAATTAATTAGATGATCTATAAAAGCACATCTAAAATTTATATTTAAAAAACATGTTCGAATAATTTTGAAATTTAAAAATATTTTAACCTTTAAATGCATGATTTTTTATTTTGTTTCGAAAAATTATATACGATTCTCTGAAAGGTTTATAACACAGGAAAAATAATGAAAAAAATCATACATATATTTTTCGTTTAATGCGTCAACATTTTCTTATGTTGCACATCGGCAATACAAGTTAAAAATAAAATATTACAAATTAGTAAATATTTTAATAAGTATGAATCGAAATACGTTATTTTATATAATTTTATATTTTCTAAAACTTAACCCTCAAATGCATAAATTAGTTTTTTTGGAATTATGTTTTTTACTCTTATATTTAAGATTCGACACCAGAAATTTTAAGATAGATTTTTAACTTTATATTTTTGCAATTTTTACGTTATTAATATTTCTATCTAAATGTATTGGTTGCTAAGAATTAAATAAAAAGGGATGTAGATACGCATCACTGTGTATTTAAGGGTTAATTAAATTAAAATCATACTAAATTTTACATCCATCGTATGTCATTCCAAGACTGTTTTTACTTTAAAAAATAAATATGCCCCATAAGATGAAGAAAAAGAATCCTATAAAATACATAAAGTTTAAAAACGGATGAAATTTGTTTATTTTTCGAAAAATGTACTGTCTGGGGACGTCATTATGGTGTACATCGTGGTTACAAACATCTAATTAATTAAAAAATGTAATTTTAACAAACTATTTATCACGTTCTATGAAAATCGTAGAATGATGTTAGACGATTCCAAAGGAATCTAAAACTTATTATTATTTTTTAATTTAAATGGATTTCTTTATGTTAACACTGAAAACGTACGTTTTTGAAAGAATTAACTGTTTTAAATTGTTACATTTAATATTTAATATTTCATATTAATTTACAATATTATGTGCCAATTTAAATTAAAAGTTTTTTTGCACCAGTGAATTTGAGCAAAAATTCCATTTAATTGTTTAACCCTTTCAAGGTCGGTGGTTCATTTTTGGACCACATAATTTTAATTCCCTAATGCCACATTCGCACCAGATTTCTGAAACGAAAATTTTCTTTTTATCAAGTGCGCGAGAAAAAGCGTTTACATATTTTCAAATAAATTTGTTTTTGAATTCCGGTGTTATTCAATGATTTCAACATTTTACGCATAGAAGTACTTTGCCCCTAAAAGGGTTAAGTGATATATAAAGTTTTATGAAAGAAAAACATGAAAAACCATGTTAAAAATAATGATAGCGAAATTTCTATTTAAATGTATAGTTTCAGAATTAAAGTCTAAGTAATCTAAATGTATAGTTTCAGAAGTAAAGAGCTGCCAGTGGGCAACTTTTTTAACCCTTAATTCCGGCTCCCATCAATATCACGGGCTGAGGTGTCGTACGTTATTTCTCATGGCCGTCATATTTCTGGGCTGGTGATTTAATTGCTGCAAAAAACTTCTGAAACCAGAAAAATTTAACTGGCATTTCCGTGCGAAGTCTTTGAATATTACCGTTTCGGTTTGGTTTTTGGCGCTGATTGTGATGTTGGACTTTGTACTGCATGTTTCGAAATATATCACACACAAAAAATTATTAATAATCACAATTTAATGTGTATATATTATTTCAAATACAAGTATTATTTGTAAAAATTTTTGTGATGATGATAAATAAAGAAACTTAGATGTGAAATATAAAGGTCTTATTCGCATTAATTTTTATGGTGTAACACAAACATTAAGACACAGAATTCTCGCATGACGGCTTTTCTACAGATGTGAATTTGTTCTATAACATCTTTTTTTTCGCCTTAAAAAAAACTAATTGCATATTTTATTTAGAAACCGCATTATTCAATTTGTGTAATAAAAAAATTGGTACTTTTTTGATGGTTTTCTCAAATATTAACGACCTTTAAGAGGTTAAAATTCAGATTTCTTGATTGGCACCCCTTTTCTGAAATGGAAAGATTCCCCTTGTTTTCGCCTTTTTTAATATGTCATTAAATAAGGCGAATTTTACTGTTTCAAAAAAGTGGTGCCAATCAAGAAATCTGAATTAAAAAGAGTAGCCAACTAGCAACACTGAATAAGAGGGTACCTCATATCTTGATAAAATTAATTTTTCACTGCTTGAAAATTAATTAAATGGAATGTACAAAAAGTTTAAACAACCATGAGAGAAGAATATGATGCTGAATCTACTGTGCTACCGAGGATTACCACAATAGTTGTAAAAAATTATAACAATTAAACTTATTGTTGTCGAATACAATTAACATCAGAATTTACGCCATAAATTTGGAATATTTGCGATAAATTAAAAAAAATTGAGATGAATTGCGATGCATTTTTTAAAATATAGCTATACAAAGTATAAACACTTATAACGTATGTTATTGTTCAACACAACACCAATTTTTTTCTGCTGTATACACAGAGTTGCCAAGTCTCCGGCTTTTTGCACACCACTATTATTTTATAGAAAATATTGATATTGTTCTTTTAAATCTCCCAAATGTCCCAATTAAATAAAAGAACATTCTCTGCATTAATATACCGGTATCCAAAAAGCCGGAGACTTGGCAGCTCTGGATACAGATATTTGACATGAGTTTTGAAAGCTGGGGTTGCACTTTTAAAAAATCTGTTCTTTTAACAGATATTCTACAGCATTTCACGCAAAGTACGAATTTTTTCTATTTACATCATATATATCGTTTTTGCTCTCTACAGTAAAATTTTGCAGTTGTAAAATTCTTCACTTTTGGCTGACAAACGAATTTGGCAATACCAAATATTGTGCAAAAAAAGAAAAAAAAATATTACGTGCAAAGAACTCGTCTTTTATTAACGATATTCTTTTTATGTAACAGAGGAAAATTCTGCTCCTTTCGAACATGTTTTTTTTTTTTATTATAAGACTAATATTTTTATTTTATACGAATATTTTTTTCAGTGTTAAAGAAATACCCTATATCTACCGTAATTTTCGGTGTATAAGCCGCAGCTCAAATAACTCTATTTCCTACCAAAATGTTTTAAAAAGAAAATATGATTTTCTTCTTCTTAGCATTTATTTAACTTCATTTTTTAAATAAAATTTCCAGTTTGAAAAAGACTTAAATAAGCCGCGGCTTATACACCGAAAATTACGGTAATGTGGAGAAGTTATACTTCGTAGCGATATAATCTAATCAAATTAACATGATTTCATTGTACCAATTAAAGATGAAGAGTAAGCATTTATGAAGGATTTTTCCGTAAAATCTACAGATTGTTTTATAGTGTAGTTATAAACATTTCTGTAATAACAAATGTTTCACTTGAGATCACTCAAGTGAAATGATCACTGAAAAATTATATCCATCCACAAAAGTTTAGTTTGCGGAAGTGAAAATCTGTACCTGTGACAAAGATTCTGTAACACTTTTTTTTTGGGGGGGGGGGGGAGAAGTTTCATTCATTTTCATGTGAAATTTTAATTGGCTTGTAGAAATGCGCGCCAGCAGTTTAAGTACCGGTATCTTTAGTTCACGTTTACTATCCTTAAATGAACAGTGCGGAAAAGTAATTTAGAATGTTTCTTAAATATATCGTTCCAAAAATCGCACGATGGAGCTGTTTGCGCAAAAAAATTCTACGCCTCTCTTTTAGTTAATGTTTGAATACATTGTATATGTGCTTTCTTTTATGCGAGCTTTAAAAATCTAAAATATCCCAATGTAAGTTTCTCATTCATACCATTTTTTATGCCTCATTTAAATATAAAGTTTCGCTATTCTACGTTGGAATATACTTTAAATATCAGTATAAAATTTTCCAGGTTTGTCTAAATATTGAGAAACATATTTTGAATCAGAAATTATATTAATAACTAATTGAAGATGAGAACTATATAGAATAAGATTTACTGTTTTCTCTCCATAATGTGTAAAGAACACAACTATATTTTAAAGAGCAATTAATTATCAGCTCTCTTCACAGGGTGATTAGTAGCAGGGAGTGCTTGACCAAAAAACGAAAAAAAAAACAGGTTCTGCAGGGAGATTTCTAATTTTTTGATAAAAAACTGGAAAGGGGAACAATGAAGAAACAATGAATGCGAAATATGTCAGTGAAAGGAAGGTTGAATAAAGAAACAAAGGCACCTACGTAGATAAACGTTAGAAGGTCGCAGTAATGGTGTCGATTTCTTTACTAGGACATTGATACAAAGTGAGGTATCGATGATTGAGTAAGGCGGCAATAAAGTTAAAAGCATATCAAACTTAAAATGATAATGACAATAACGATAATTACCAAAAGAAAAAAATAATAATTACAGAAAGAGGATACAGCAAAGAGACAAAAATGCTTTGAAAACGAAAATATGCTACAAAAATATCAGAAAATAGGTAAAATGTTCAAATTTTACGAAATATCAGAGAAACAAAAATAGTTTAAATAAGGAAAAACAAGAAAAAAATTATTAAAATTGACCGTTTTATTTATTTTTAATTATTGCCAAGAATATACAATTCTAAAGAATACAAGTTAAATGCACAGTGATGCTTAGAAAACAGTATATTTATATAGAAATATTAATCCTGTAAAAATTACAAAAAAATAAAGTTAAAAATCTATCTTAAAATTTCTGGTGTCTAATCTTTAATATAAGAGTAAAAAACACAATTCTAAAAAAATAATTTAGTTTTACAAAATAAAAAAATATATAAAATAAGGTGTTTAGATTCATACTTATTAAAATATTTACTAATTTGCACTATTTAAGTTTTTATCCGTATTGCAGATGTGCAACATAAGGAAAGGTTGACGTATTATAAGAAAAATGTATCTCTGATTTTTTTTTTTCATTATTTTTCCTGTGTTATAAACTTTTCAGAGAATCATATAGAATTTTTTCGAAGAAAAAAAAATCATCCATTTAAGGCTTAAAACGTTTTCCAAAGCATCTCAGGGAGAATTTACTTCAAGTTTTTCATTAATAATATTATTTGAATTTAAATATATAAATGGACTGTCGAGAAAGGCAGTTAACTCTTCGAAAGATGGTGGACATATGTAAGTCCCACTTAATTTTAATCCAAAAATGCCGCATTCACCAGAATTTTGGAATAGAATTTTCCTTTAATAACATACGTGAATAAAGCCATTATTTTCTTGTAAATAAATCTGTTTGTAAATCCTGGTGTCATTTGAACAAGTCAAGATTTTAGCAATAGAAGTATTTTTCTCCCGAAAGGTTACCATTTAAAGTCTATCATTAATTGGAGTGCAGTTAACTATAATATTCTAGAAGTAAAAGACAATTACCATGAATGCATTGAAACGGCCGATTTAAATATTTCCTGCTTCTGCTTGTATTCAGATATTCTTTTAATAACGTACGCTAACTTTTAACGATATGAGATAAATTACAATTTTTACAAGGAATACTTTAAACTCTAGAATTATGGGATATTGGGATAACTAATTTTGTGGTACGGAAATGTATTTCATTAGTAGGCTTAAAACTAACGTTAAAGTTGAAGCATTTTATGGCTTTCGCTAATTTATATGTTTATTCAGTAGAATTGGGAAGTTTGTTTTATTGGAGGCGGGAGTGAAAGTAGGAGAAGGCTTGCGAAACTTTTTCAAATCTTTGGATTGAAATGTCTTTTAAACGCTCGATAATTTAATTAATTCAATTCATTGGAAAATAATATAACAATTTAACTTATTTAACGTATTTGAAATAGACTGAGTATCAGATCAGAAATTCGGAGCGCTATTGCGCGAAAATTGTCTACCATTGTCTAGCCTTGTCATACCAGACTTCGAAGCAAAAAAAAATATTGGGTCGATCGGAAAGTTGTGTCGTGTTGGGAAAATCAATTCGTACCGGAAAATTCTATCATTTAATTATTAGACATTGATTCCGATATCTAATGTCTAATAATTGCCGGGCAGGATTTTCCGGTGCCAATTGATTTTACCAACACGACACGACTTTGCGGTCGACAAAATAGCTGCCGTTTACACATATACTTTCGCGGCACGCTGAATGTTTCTTCTCGCACTTATTCCTTTTGTACTGAATTAAATTACTGAAAATCAGTAGCAATAAATATAAGTTTCAATACTTCTATTATTGGCGATATATCACACTTCGCATGGCTTCCCTTCTAGTTCTACTTTTGCAATCATTAAATACAATTTTGATGGTGATCAATTGTTATTACATTTTATCCATCTTTAAAATATAAATTTACCAAGGACCTAAAACGTTCCAACTGTAACAGTATTTAAAAATTAGCCTATAAAATTCACTTCGTTTCACACAAAATCTGTTAGTCCTAATGCACCATAAATCTGGTGTAACAGTATTATTTGTAATAATTATATATATAAGTACTTATTAAGTTTACTCCTATTTTTTTCATTCCAGCTTAACTAAAAGTTAATCTAAGTCTTTTCTTGATTTCTTCAATCATTTTCATTTCTTTTATTTTTTATTATTTTTTTTTTGTACTTAAGATGGCAACTCTAAACATTATTGTTATTAATCCAGTTCCAATTTATTAATCCAGTTCCAATCTATTTTCTGTAATGTTTGCGTTATAAGGAGCTAAATTTTGTCATTTTAGGCTTAATGCCGACAAAATTGGATGAAATAACGCATCTTCTATGAATGAACTCACTGATCATTCCTTGAGTCATTCATAGTTTCTTATTTTACATACTGGTTTCATATGTTCATTTCTAAATCATCTTTAGAACTTTATCAATTTCTTCATATATTTGTGATTTCAAATTTATTATATATATATATATATATATATATATATATATATATACACTGGTGTCCAAAATTAAGGACCAATCACAAAATGCTAATTTTCAAGTACGCGAACACTCAAAAGGAAATAATATAATTCGAATAATTACTATCTCTACAGCACAGTTAGTCCATATAACATCTCATTCATGTCACACATGGTCACAAGTGTCATAGTCACTAAGGTGAGCAAAATAATAGGAAATTCCATACATCTCATTATGAGTCTCAAATGATCACTATATGTGACTCCGCGGAGACGTCACTGTGACTGCTGCTTTGTGACGAGTCATCATGTGACTTTACAATGTTGTTACATTGTGACTCTCATGTGGCTGTCATTTGTAGACTCAATTTCAAAGTCATCGTGATCGCTGCATTGTGATAAGTTACCAAATAATGTCACAATACAGTCACATAATGACTTTCAGGTGACAGAGAGACTACTGTGAAGTCACCAATGTACTCTTTTGTGAAAATTCACCATGTGACTATAATGTGATATTATTTGGTGACTTATCATAATGCAACGTTCATGATGACTTTGAAATTGAATCTAAAAATGACAGTCACACGAGAGTCACAATGTAACTACATTGTAAATTCACCTGTTGACTCGTCAGAAAGCAGCAGTCACATTGGCGTCTCAGTGGAGTCACATATAGTGCATATAGCGATCATTTGAGACTCATAATGAGACGCATGGAATTTCCTATTTTTTGTTTCACCGTAGTGACTGTGACACTTGTGACCATGTGTGACATGAATGAGATGCTATATGGACTAACTGTACTATAGGGATTGTAATTATTTGAATTATATTATTTCCTTTTGAGAATTCGCTTACTTAAAAATTAGCATTTTGTGACTGGTTCTTAATTTTGGACAACAGTGTATATATAATATAAAAATATTATTTACTATTTGTAGAACATACTGTCGTCCCTCAATTTGATAAAAATATCTGAGCATAAAATATATCTTAATAAGAAAGATTTATTTAAACCGACCGCTGCAGGGCACTCAGGAAAAATCTCACGTATTTAATTTGTCGGATATTCCAATTATCTACACATACATACCAACTCCGGCTTTTTTAACACCGGAACGCACAGAAGGAGTCGATTCGACTCCGACAAAATGATTAAATGTCAACTGGAGCCAGAAGTTTTTTCATAAAATAAATTTAATTTAAAATACACAGAAATACGTTAAATAAATGAGTTAAATAATTTTAAATAAAAATTCTGGTGTGAAATACTTTTATGAAGATTGAGTGAAATTTCCGTGCGTTCTAGGGTTAAAATAAGAAAAACATACTTCGAACCAGAAATTTATTTACTGGATGTAATTAAGTAGATTTCATATGACAGTTACATACAAGCAATGCACACTTGATTAAAAGATTTCCTCGTTAAAAAAAGTCTGTTTTTGTTTAAATGAACTTCAAGTTGGAATGTATGCCAGCAATACACGTATTATAAATGAAAGTCAGTTTTTCGAAAATCTATCAAGTCATTTAGATTCAGATAAAATTGTTAACCCATTACCCGCTGGTGTTGCGTTCACGCAGCAGTCAAAATAGATGAAAATATTTAAATTACTTGCATACCAACCACTATTTTTCAATTAAAAAATTGACCTTACTTAACCCTTTCAGGGGCAAAGCACTTCTGCTTAAAAAATATTCAAATAAATAATTCACTCCGCAGTTTAAGAACAAATTTATTTGAAAATAACCTAAAGCACTTTTTCACGTATATTATGAGATCGAAATTTTAGTAAAAATTCACTGGTGCCGTTTGGCACTTTGGGCAGTAAAATTAACCGTTTGCAGACTGCAAACGGTGCCCCTGAAAGGGCTAAAGACATAAAATTTGAAGATCATATAAAGCGAAATTCATCTTTCAGGGTTTGTGGGGGCAATGGAGTTATGAATAAAGAGCAGGAGACATATAGTGTACTCTCTAACGGTTGTGAATGAAGTAACTGAGGAGGTTGTCACAATATGGCGGCTGTTTTTTTTTTTTTTTTAAATCGTATCTTCGAAAATGATTGCCGCCGGCACAACCGTTCCACCAGTAAAATTGAATAGAAAATTTCTTCTTTTTTGAGCGTCTTATTCATGGAATGCTTTTCTCAGAAATCTGGCCAAAATTTCTATTTGTTCTTACTGGTGTCAGTTTGCCTTGTAGGACTTCCAGTTTGTTTTCCTGGTTGTCACAATATGGCGGAAACGCAGGGCGTGACTACTGCCAAAGAAAACTTCTACCAGTAAATATGAAAATCTGTTTCTACCAATATTTATGACTGAAATTCTGCAATAGTATGGAGTTTAAATAAGCATGGAATTTCTATATAAATTTACTGGTGGAAGTTTCCAGCGGCAGTAAACAACCCCTGCGATAGCAGTTACAGTTGAAGCTTCACTATTTTGAGGATATGTCAGTTCGTCTTTATTAATAGTTCCATGGTTTCCACCGGTGGTAATCAACCATTACCGTCTGAATACTCAAGGACTCCGGACTGATTTCGTGACGTACCAAATGAAAATTAACCCCTTGAAGCGCAAGCAATTGCGTTTGTGTAATGCTTAATTCCTACCGGAAATTTAGAAAAATTTTATTTCAAAATGAGGAAAAGCAATTTTACGACTTTTCTCCACTAAAGTCAGAAAACTAAAATTTCCTAAAATTTTTCTGGTGAAAATCCTGATTAATCGTAGGTGGGATAAAATATATCCCACCGCCCCTCAAGGGGTAAATGGGCGGCGGTATATATTATATACCCCCTAAGATTAATCAGGATTCGCACCAGAAAAATTTTAGAAAATTGTGCAGAAAAGTCATAAAATTGCTTTCCCGCATTTTGAAGTAAAAGTTTTCTAAATTTCCGGCGGGAATTAAGCATTACACAAACGCAATTGCTTGCCCTTCAAGGCGTTAATCTTCATTTGGTACGTCACTAAATAAGTCCGGAGGCCTTGAATATTGAGACGGTAATGAATCAACCCCTGTGAAAGCGGTTACAGTTGAAGCTTCACTATTTTCATAATATGTCATTTCCTCTTTATTAATAGTTCCATGGTGGTGGCAAACGACGTTCAGCTAAAATTTTGAAAACCTCTGCTTTATAGTTTTGGCGGTTATTGGGTTAACGAAGAACTTTAGCCCCTTAACGGTCGCATTAAATTACGGTTTGAAAATTCAAATTCCTTATTGGCACCACTTTCTTGAAAAAAGAAATACTCACCTTTCTTTCTTTCTTTCTAACCGATGACCAGGCCCCTACATTCCGGGATGCCGCAGCTTAACGGGTTTAGTACCTGGCATCGGGGCAATAAACCTGACATCATTGCCTCGATCGTCTTCCTATCTGCAGTGCCTACTGCTCGTTTGTGTATACTATGTTTTGCCGGTTACTTAACGTTATATCCCGTTGTTTGGCACCTGCACATTGCTACTAATGTTGGTCTCGTAATATGGAACCTTGATCAGATGACGAGACCTTCACCTGGCAAGGCACCTCCAGAGGTATAATTTACAAGTAACTTGGAGGACTTTGCACCCACGACGGATTTTACATGCAACAGGCGCCATAAGCGTACATGCCGAAATAATCACCTTATTTAATGACAGGTAAAATGATACCAAAATACAGCCAATTACAGTATTTTATAAAACTGGTGGGAATCAAGTAATCTGAATAAAAGGCACAGACCGTCAATATCACGTCAGCGAGAATTACAGGGTTAGGAAAATTTAAATCTCGCATGATTGTAAAAACTTGTTCAAGCATGGTTCGTGCGGATACCGTTATTTCTCTAGGAAAACTAACTACCAGTAATTTTTTATAGTAAAAGAAATCTAGGTTAAACGCGCAAAATTTCGCCTTCTTTTAAGAAGAGATTTTCTATAAGAAAATACTGGTTCCGAAAATTTTTTTGGTCGACAAAATTCAAGGAGGCGTACGAACCATGCCAAGCCACCTTTTCCATTACAATTTTGATATTCCTGTCAATAATTTAAAAAAATTATGAATTTTAATTATTATTCCACATTTTTAAAACTTTCCAAAACACATGAAACGTGTTGATAGATTCGGTTTGTTGTCTGACGTCTGTTACCCATCTGTTTATCTGTCTGTCCGCGCTCTAACTCTGAAAAATATTCTCGGATTACAATGAATTTTTTTATATGTTACTGAAAGTTTGTAACATGCATAGTTCGTTTACAGGGACATACAGAAAATTCCATTACAGTATGATCTATAGGGATATGTCGATAAATTAAATTGATACGCATCACTGAAATGGAGTGTAACGTGCATTCTTACTAGAGTACAGAATAAGTAGCATTTATAGTTCGTTTACACGGATGCACAAATAGATTCATTACATTATGATATATGTGTAAAAATAGTTTGCGATTCATTTTAATGATATTATGATACTTCAAACAAAATTAAATTACTGAAGTGCACTACAAAATACATGCACTACATAGCATTTATCGTTCACTTACAGAGACACACAAAAGAACTCGGTTACAGGGCTGACTAAAATGAAAAATTAAAAACATAGTATATGTACCACTTTAATTGTGAACAGCATATATATAACTGAAATGCGTTTTCCGCTACTGTATATATTAGAAACTTATCTAAATTTGAGTTTATCAGGTAGAATGTATGAATTCTATAGATCACATACAAGAATACACGAAAGAATTCGAAAACATTTTCGGATGTGAACACGGATTTTCCAATATGGATATTTTCACTGAGTTATGTGTTTTTCTAAATTGCTCTTTTAGATATCACATTACATTCATGGAACAAAAGAAATTTCTTAAAAATACTAGAAGATAGCCCGTGAGAATAATGTGTTTGCATTTTCAAAAGAATGATATTGCATTGCATTATAAAAAGAATCATGAAGTAATAAATTTGATCTTATCTGACTAATAGGATCAGGTGGTGTAAAATAGTTATAAAACAGCCCATTTTTCATTGAAACTTAATTTGCAAGAAAGAACATCACTCACAAAATTTGAAGAACTATTTCACAAAAAACATGCAATTTAGTGCTAATATTGCTATTTTAAAACATATTATCAATTAACTTTCGTCTTCGTTCATTGCATTTAAAAAATAATAATAACCTTCATTTTCTTATAAATTAGAAAAAAAAGAGTCCTTCACGGATTAATTGGCGATAGCTGGCACCAAAATAATGATTATATAACTTAAATTTTATAAAGTTCAACTCAGAATAAAACCTGATTTTTTTAAACATACATAAAGAAACCTGTAATAAATTTTGAATCATTTAAAATGATCATTTATCACTTAAGTAAATTGTAACTGTTAATTGCATTAACAGATTTTTTTTCTCAAATTCTTTTAATAAATTACAAGTTTTCTTTCAATACAAAAATACAAAATTTTATTTGCATTGATATATATATACTGCACGGCATTATATATTCCTGATAGTCTAATTATATTTTATAAGAAATACTATTTTTTTTCCAAATGTCTTCAGAGCTCAAAGAATTTCAAAAGAAACTTCTTTTTTTATTTTAACTACCGATAGATGGTGCCAACAAAGCATAAAAGTTCAGAATGAATGCGATACAAAGGAATGTTTATTTATGGAGGGATAGATTGAGCTGCCAAACTAATTTCGACTGAAGTTATCTCTGAATATATATATAATTGAATGTAAATCATCTTTCAAATGTTAATTTATTTTGAATAATCTTTCTAAAAATGTAACTTTTATGAAGTTTTATTCGAAAAATAATTTTGAATAAAAATGGTCGAATGGAATACGATAAAGTGAATTGGGATCTGGATGAGTTCACTCCGGAAGTGTTATACACTTAGCGCTATTATATATATAATTCTCTTAGTGTTGGGAAGTGTTTAATAATTTCTGCGCGATGTATGATTTTTCGTTCTTGTTTACTGTTTAAACTACAGAAGAATCTCTTTTATCCGAAACTCTTTTAACAGAAACTCTCAGTTAACCAGAATCCATTTTTAAATTTTTTTTCTTTTTTTTTTTTATAGTGTCTTATTCCTTGTGTGCAAAATCCCTTTTTAAAGTTTTTTTTAAACTATCATATCCCTTGTGTGCAAGCGGTCCTTTCCAAACTACGAGTACATATAAATATTTTCGATCACCTTTCTTAGAGTTCCTTTGAATTTAAATTGAGCTCCCGTTAGCTGCAGAGTGGAACGAAGAAAACGAACAAATTAGCAGTTATGAAGCTTTTGAATGTTTTGCAAAAGGTTTGGCACATCGCTGGAGCAGCAGAAAATCCGTGAAACAGGCGAACTAATAGTATTAAAAGATTCCGTGATAGAGCTTCAAAACAAAGGCAATCGAAACGCGACAAAAAAAAAAAAAAAAAAAAAAAAAAATCAAACACTTGTGGACACATGTAAAAAATACTTAATTTGAAAAATAAAATTCAGGTAATTTATTCTTGTTTCTATTTTGCTATTGCTTTATTTTTATTAAGCACTTGTTACCATAATAAGAAATATTGCATATATTTCTCCTTTATCTTAAAATTGAAGCATTCTCGATTATCCAAAAATTTCGATTTTCCGAAAGATGATCGATCCCAATTACTTCGGATAATCAAGGTTCTACTCTACTTTTATTTCCCTTTTACTGTAGAACATTGTAACATTTTTTTTTTAATTTTTCTGCTATTTTCGTCAGCACAAAACTTTTTTGTCTCTTTACAAAATCGTTTAGTAATAAAAATTATTGTAATTTTCAGTAATTATTTTATTGATATAGTTATCATTATTGTGCTGAGAATATAACTTGAATTTCAAGTTATAATGATGATTAAACAGGATAAATATTGTTAGAACTTTAACGTTAACTCCTTGAGGGGCAAGCAATTACGTTTGTGAAATGCTGAATTCAAACCGGAATCTTTGAAAAATTCTATTTCAAAATAAGTAAAGGAAATTTTACGGCTTTTTTCCACCAAAGTTAGAAAAGTAAAATTTAATAAATTTTTTCTGGTGTAAAACTTCATTAATCGTAGGTGGTATATAATATATACCGGTGCCCCTCAAGTGGTTAATATTAGGTTGAGCAAAAAGTTCTGGAAAATTTTAATCTAATAGTTACCAGAATTTGTACCGTACCGTATATCTATAGGAGTTCAAGAATTTCGGCAGTGAAATGCGTTCACAAATTTCTCAGACCTTTTTGCTCCACCTAGTAATAGAAACTATCTGGTAGAAATTCATAGCTATATAGTTGATTTAATTAATTAATTAATAATTAATAGTTTATACCATACATGAATTGGCTGAAAGCGGCTTTGCTACATTAAGGCAGGATTCTTTTTTATGTGTGATATATGTTTGGGCTTTTAAAAAGTACATAAAAAAATTGGAAAATTTGTATCTCACTCTCTATATCGTAAATCAATTTCAGTATATGTAGAATAAATTTTACTGTATTTGCACCATTTTTATTTCATAAGATATGAATACTGTATTTCTGCTGTCCATTAAAATTGAAAACACAGTATATGTACCACTTTAATTGTAAATAGCATATATAAGTATATATGCTGTTATAGTATATATAATTCAGCGCTGCCGCAGGTTGCTATTTTTATATTTTGTTCGAATCAGTATTTTTCTAATTAAAAATTTGAAGTATAGTTCTCATGCAAATGTCGTCAAAGTGTCTATTAAGGATTTCTGCTTTGAGAAAGTGGTGCCAGTTAGTATTAAAAAATATTCGCCTGTGGCAGCCCTCATAATTTGAAATATATTGGTCAAACATCTGATCCGATACATAAAAGAATGTATCAATATCGATCAAATTCTAATAATAATAAATAAAAAAACAGACAATATACTGCTGAAATTCAAGATTTCCATAAACATAAATTTAAAAATATCACAATTGAAATCGTACAAAAAAAAAAAAAAAAAAAAAAAAAAAAAAAATCAGAATGTCTTTTTCTTGAGTCATTTTATATGAACTATTAGAACACTGTTTATCCGCATGGAATTAATACTGAAATATTCAATGGATTTGTTAAAGTTTTTCATCTATTAATAACACTAATGATTATTCTCCAATTTATCCCATTCTTAATCAAAATTTAAATTGTAAAACCACGTGAAATAAGCGAAGTAGGTGTTCTTCTTCAATTATTGTTTCCAAAAAATATATAGCTAAACAAATAAATATTCTTCAAAGTAATTATTTAAAGAGTTATAAGTGGTTTTTAATTAAAAAATTCATTTTTGCTATCAAAAATGTACAGCGTATACAGTATTTAACACCAGAACTGGCAAAGCGGTTATTTAGACCGGTACTAAATAAAAATATTTCGATTGTAAAATATCTTTATAATACTTGAGTAAAATTTACGGCCGTTGTAGTGTTAAATGCATTTCTCAATAAGTCATACTCTAAACATTTCTCTGATACATTTTAATCTTATTATGACAAGAGGTAATGTTTTTAAAATAAATTTGCAAAAAAAACCCCCCTAAAATTCAAAACACAAATACTCAAATGATAATCTCCTTTTCAAATCAAATTTTTAGTAAAATAAATATTATTTTTATAATTAATGACAAAAACTGTAAATGTCCCATTAATAATCTCCAACCAGGTTCGTATGGGTCCTGAAATTTCCGGACCAGGAAAATCTTCTGTAGCAGTATTTTCTTGTAGAAGTATACTCTTCTTAAATAAGGCGAAATTTTGCGCGTTTCAACTAGATTTATTTTTTATAACAAAAAATACTGGTATTCCATCTGGAAAATAACGGTACGCGTACGAACCCTGTTCAAATATTGAAAAGTTTTAAATATCCAATTACTACAGGTGGAAATATTTTTAATTATAATTTATTTTCAAAAAATACATCTGCAAATACATAAAAAATGATTATGAATATATAACCACTGGAAAACTTAATACTGTGCATGATTTTACATTGAAAAAACTAATGGGTTATGGAGCTCAAATATAGATTTTCTTCAAAATCTAATATCAATTATATTTCAACCCTTTATAAAGCAGTGGGAAGTATTCATCCCACATAAATCTAACCACCAAATGCCTTATTGATACCAAAATATTTCAGTAAAACTTTGCTTTTATAATGTATCTTCCGAATAGCATTTAATTCCCTCCAAATTTATTTATTCTTAAATTCTGGTGACATTGTATCATTTCAACATTTCAGCAACATAATTAAAATGACTTATATAGTGTTGAAACAGTTTACATAAGATATAGACTAATTTATTTATAATAATATAATATTATCATATAATTATTAATATTAATATTCATATAATAAACCTATTGAATTTTTTACCACTAGAACGTCCGGAAGGAGTTTATCCGACTCCAACCATATGATTAAATGTCAACTGGAACTAGAAATTCATTCATAAAATAAGTTCATAGTTGCCAACCTCCCGATTGTTTTAATACCAGTAATCATATCCAGAAATACTTGTTTTAAACAATCGCATGATTTCTATAATTAAGTAAAGGGAACATTTTTGTAAGATTTTACTGGTACGCAAACAATCGGGAGGTCAGAAACTATGCAAGTTAAATTTAAACTGCGCATATTTACATTGAATAAATCAGTCAAATAATTTTAAATAGAAATTCTGGTATCAAATATTTTTATGAAACTTGAGTAAAATTTCCGAGCGTTCTAGTGTTAATCAATGATAAATATTGTAAATGAAAAATTAACTATTGCTTTAAAGAATAATGTGTCGTACAGTGTTGCCAGATTGGGGACTTTTTTAATTCAGATTATTTGACTGTCACCACTTTTTTAAAATAGTATAATTCGCTTATTTTTTCAGAATTTTTAATCTATTTTTAAATAAGGCGAATATTTCTATTTTAAAAAAGCGGTGACAATCAACAATCTGGGATAAAAAAGTCCCCATTTTGGCAACACTGGTTTCGGATCGGGTTGCTATTAACACAAAGTATCTTTTCGAACAAATTACTAAATAAAATAAAAAACCATGTTATTATATATGTAGATAAATCTCCAAATAATTGTGCAATTATATGAAAATCATATTATCACTAACTTCTTAAATCCTTTATTTCTTCTAATAATTCTTTCCAAAAAACTAATGAAAACGTAATTGTAAACAATCGTAAAATCATAGTTATTATATAGACTACTAAATATTTCCTCCACAAACTTTAATGATCTTTATTTAGATCTTATACTCAAATTTCATAGGAAACCAATTAAATTTAGAACTGTCACTATTGGATGCAATATATAATAATAAAACTACAAACTTCTATTAAAAATTCTTAATCATATATATATATATATATATATATATATATATATATATATATATATACTTACAAAAACAATACGTAATACACATTCTATAAAAATAGCTACGAACTGGTCACTATTCTAAAAAAAACTTAAATGTGCAAAAATATAACAGCGCATGATTTCAAAGAACTTTTAATAATATATATCTATTAGATCTGCGTAATATAATAAATACATTATTTAACCCATTGAGGGGCGGTGATGCCGCCACGGCATCACATAAATTTAATCCATAATTGCCACATTGCCACCAGATTTTTCGAATGAAAACTTCACTTTTATTAAATAAGTGAAACTATACCTTTACTTCTTTACAAATAAATTCAATTATTTCAATAGTTTACAAATACAATTATCTTGTCCCTGAAAGGGTTAAAATGTATGATCAGGAAATTAATCTACGCTAGTTCCATGAGTACTTGTAGTGTAAGTCATATGCTATGATTGTTAGGTACCAGTATTTTAGAACGGAAAAATATGACTATTTTATCGGATGTATCTCATTAACCCCTTGAGGGGCAAGCGATTACGTTTGTGAAATGCTGAATTCCCACCGGAATCTTTGAAAAATTCTATTTCAAAATAAGAAAAGGCTTTTTCCCACCAAAGTTAGAAAAGTAAAATTTAATAATTTTTTTCTGGTGTAAAACTTCATTAATAGTAGGTGGTATATAATATATACCGGTGCCCCTCAAGGAGTTAATTGAATCAGGCCAAGCAAAACTAAAATAACGGTGGCATAGCCGTTATCAGCTGTGTGACTTACACTACATTAACCCGTGAAACTAGCCTATAACACTGGTTTTCGCAAAATTAACGCCCTTTCATTTGTATTCGGCGATTCATAGTTTTGTACTGCATGGGAACACGTGTGAAAAGTTCTTACTTAATGCAGAGGCTATTTTTGAGTTCAAAAAGCGGATCGAGTTGTAGCCCTGATATTGTCGGTACCATGTAAAATTATCCAATGTGAAAACAGTGTTACCAGCGGGCTACTTTTTAAAAATTCAGATTTCTTGATTGGCCCCACGTTTCTGAAATGGTAAAATTCCGCTTGTTTTCTCCTGAATTAATATATCATTAAATAGGGCGAATTTTACTGAATCTAAATTTAAAAAAATAGCCCACTGGCAAAACTGTTTTCATATTGGATAGTTTGACATGGTACCAACGATATATGGAATACCTAACACTTATTATTGCACTGTAAAACGATTTCGTAAATTTTCTGTACTTAATTCTTCTACAATTTTACCTAAATTTGTAAATTTTTAATTATTTACTGTATGCGTGCAGTATTCCTATGGCACACTAAACTGAAAAATATGGTACGTCTATCACTTTAATTGTAAACGGTCTTTATACCTTAAAAGAACTGATTTGTAGTAAATATGACATACGTATTGCTAATTACCATCTAAGTTACTAGTGCAATAATCGCTTCCTACCAGTTTAAACTAAAATCTTTAACTATACATTTTTTTCATCTGCTGGATTGTTGCTCATAGGCGCCAACCTAAAACTAATCTGCCGAAATACTTGCGTTGGTTTGACCCTGGTTTAATACGTTTCGAACCAGGAAAATTTTAATGAAATTAATTTAAATATGTTCCACGTAGAAACGTAGAATTAAATAAGCACTCATTAAATAAATTTTCTGGTTCGAAATGTGGTTAACCGAGGTCAAATTAATCCAGACGTTACGGAAGATTAGTGAAAGGTTTGCAGCTGTGGATGCTTGTTTACAGAGCTGCCAAGTCTCAGGCTTTTTGGATACCATCGGACCGCATCCGGTAGTGTCGGTTAAGTGTCGGCGGCATGTCGCCAACTGAAACCCAAAAATCTGCTTTTTTGACTGCCGGTTACCGTAATCGGTCCCCTTATGGTTATATATCGGCAAGCGACGCAGGACCGATATGTGATTTCTGATAGTGGCCAAATTAGATTTGCCAGCATCGGTCCGAATTCGGAATTTTTATTCGTAGTCGACATTTTTTTCTTAATTTTGCTTGAGTTTCAGTTTTGATATGATATATGTATTTTATGTATTTTATATAAAATTCTAACAGTGATAAACAAAAAAAAAATGTCAAAAATAGCCTACATTTATTTATTTTAAAAAAGTTGTTTTTGAATTCATTTTTAAAAGCACTTACAATTATTTGAATCATCAAAAGAGATTTTTTAAATCGCTCCTTAAAATTATTATTCATTATAAACTTAATCGTAGAAAAAAAAAGTAGCCATGTTTCTTATTTTATTTAAAATGAAATTATTAAAAAGTATTTTAAATTATTTTACAAGCTATATATAAAAAAAAAAAAAAAAAAAAAAAAAAAAAAAATACTACCCAACTTTTTAGCATTAAAATTTAAAAGAAAGATTCAGAAATCTCCCACTTCTAAAAACTTATTAACCATATAAAAAAAACGATAAATTAATCTTTCTACTTTATTTGATGATTAAAAATGTTGACAAGAAAAAGAATCATTCTTGCTACATAATCACCAAAAATATATTCTACATTAAATCATCCGCTGACAAAAAATGAAATCTTATTCTAATTAAAAGGGATTAATTACCAACTTATTTTTTTATTAAAATTAGTTTTTCTATGTTACAAATGCATATTTTTTGAATTAACAGATTTAATTACATTATAATTCCTAAAGAGAAAATTGTATTGACAGAAAAACCTCTGAAATTCACTTATTTAATTTAATAAGCATTCTTAAATTTATAAGAAAAATTCAGAAATATCCCCATTTAAAAATTATCTTCCAAAAGGGAAAAAAATGTAAATTAATATTTTCATTTTATTTTTAATTTTAAAATATTGATAAGCAACAAATTAATATTGTAACATAATCATTAAATATATATTCTACTTTAAATCATCAAAACGATATCCATGTTAAAAAAATATATTTTATAAATTAACGCAACGCGTGTAACAGCCATGTGATTTCCTCTTTTTTGCACATCAATTAAATGCACACCATTTATTAAAGTTTATTGTTTAGAATATTGTTTATGTATTGTAATGTTATAAATAATGCAAAAAACTTGTTTGAATGCATTCTTTTAAAATCTAATTTAAAGTTATATCTGTTAATAACGGCAGATATTGTAAAATTGACGGTCGGCATTCAGCGACTTCCGAAATACGGCCGATTTTGTGTGGGACATTGGCCGATATCTTTTTGTTACCAGGTTCGATTTAAATAGACTCTTGAAAAACATTTAAAAGTCTAATTAATTATTATTTCTTAAACTTGAAACATAATTTTGTAAATATTTATATTTCAGATTAAAATATTTTATTAAAAATTACAATATTATTAAAGTGAATAAAGTTTATTAGATGGACGGTTTTATAAATTTAATATCAAATTAATTAATTTATATTAAATGATTAACCCTCTCGCTGCTTAATTGATCAAAATAGCTTCGCAACGAGCGTCTTTTAAGAATTTTTATTCTTTTGTCAACGGTTTTTCAAAACAAAAATTTTTATATAATTTAAATGATACAATGCCTCGATTAAATTTACAGTAAAAAAAAATAACTTGTGGGAATAATCAAGAAGGGTTAATTAGACGAAAAAATGCATCTCAGAGAAAATCTCGGGTTGCACAGTGGGAGGATCAACAACTTAATGAATAATAAACAAACAAATTAAATAACCATAATTTAAATCAGTAGTTCGACTGATATTATTACATTAACAATTGAATCACAATGTATTAAAATTGAACTGAATTATTCATTAAACATATGCACTACTATTATATTAAACTGATGCATTGTATACGTAATTAATTTTTTTTAATTTTAATGTACAGTTATATAAATAAATTAGTATACATAAATTTTGAAATACCAAAACTATTTAAAAAGAAAAAAAAATCTAGAGAATCATTAGTCTATTGAACTTAATTCTGTAAGGTTTATGGTACTCTATAAAAAATACTATGTATATAGCCGCCAAATTTTACGCTTTTTCTTAGCACTAAAATTTTATAGTAAATATTGTCTTATTTAATCGTCGAAGTCTCACGATTAGACAAGAGGAAAATCTCAGTTAAATTTTAGTGGTAGCAAAAAAGCGTAAAAGTTGGCAGCTATGATATATATAAAAAAGCATTTCTACAGATCTACTAAGAATTCTTTAAAAAACAATTTCTTCCGAAAAAAAATTCTATAGAACTCTTCGAAACTCTATAAAAAATCTACAGAAAAGCTATTCTGTAGAACATGTGAAGAATTCTATAGAGTTATGTACAGCTCTATGAACTATTTTCATAAGGAGTGCATTAAAATAACTTACGGTACATGCACTTTTTATCCGAAATATGGTACATAAACCATAACTTTCACAGAGATGTCCTAGAGAGTAATAATGAAAATACGATTAACATTACTAACTTCATGTTTTTTTTTTTTTTTTTTTGGGGGGGGGGGGTCGGGGGAGAGGTTATGCTGAATGTAAATAACATGTAATACAATTGTGGCGTTTTTAAAGTACATTTTCATGATAATAAGTAGATAACTCCCTATGAGGAAATAATACAAATGCAATAAAACAATACTTTTTGCGATTAAAAAGATATTTTTCTTTATCTCTTGAATCCTATTAATATTGGAACTCTTTGCACTCGAGGGCTCCGCTGCGGATACATAATCTTTCTTTGCAAAATTTGTTTTTGGCACCAGTAATAAAGGAAAATAAAATGTACTTTATTTAATCACAGCATTTTTGAAATTGTGTAATTGAACGAAATTTCTTTTATCACTTTGCACTCGAGGGCCCTTCTGCGGAGACATAATCTTTCTCTGCAAAAATTGTTTTGTGGCACCAGTAACAAAGAAAAATAAAATGCACCTTATTTAATCAGAGCATTTTTGAAATTGTGTACTTGAAAGAAGCTTCTTTTAAAAAAGTGGTGCCGATCGAATAAAATTTGTGTAAGAGACGCCGAGCACAAAGGGTTAAAAAAGTGGTGCCGATCGCATAAAATTTGTCTAAGAGACATCGAGCGCAAAGCGTTAATATTGGAAATGACATTTCCTTAAAATAGTGAAGATTCAACTGTATCCACTTTCGCAGGGGTTGATTACCGATGGGTCAAACTTTGACCAATAAATTCAAATAGAATTTTTTCTCCTTATTAAAACGAATTTTTAACACAAAATTTCACTCACAAATAATGGCGAAAACAGATCATCATTTTTACTGTTGGATGTTTGCTTCGACAATAGTCATGCCCTACATTTTTGCCATATTCTGACAACCTGGACAATATCCTGTCAGTGTCAGTGAAAATGATTATAATAATTCAGCAAACTACCACAAGTAAAAACAAATAGAAATTTTAACCATATTTGTGAGAGAAATTTTTCATGAAAAAGGCCGCTAAAATAAGGCAAAATTTTGTGTTGAAAATTTTCCAATAGCTGTTTTGTTCGGCGATTATCAGAAACTGTTTATCCGATGTAAACAAATTAACCGCCATATTGTGACAACCTTCTCAATTATTTCACTCGCAAATGGTACACAATATCAAAGCTGCCAACTCTCCATCTTTTCGGATACCAGCATTTTAATACAGAAAATGTTCTTTTATTTGATTGGAACATGTGGGTGATTACAAATAACATTTTCTCTAAGATAATAGTGGTATGCCAAAAACGGGAGACTTAGCAACTGTGCAATATACACTATATGTCTCCTTCTCTTTATTCATAACTACATTCTTGAATCAGGTGGGATTAACCCTTTATCTACTGACGGTACTTATAAGTACCACTCAATTTAAACATTCATCCCATAGTGAATATTACTAATATTCTAATGGTACTATGCTGAAACTCTCTTTGAACACCACTTTATCGGGATACAAGGCAGAAGTAGTTCTAGGTTTGTTATTTTAGCGAGGAAGGAAGCTATCTTTGATCTATGTGCTTTTTGCCGACATTTTGGACAATTTGTCATGCTCGTCTTTTTATTGCTGCAAACACAATAAAGGATATAAGATAAGTTTGGATTTTTTTATGTGTTCATAATGATCTTAGAATAAAATTTGACTAGCTATTTTAGGAGAATTGTGTATGTATTTGATTTAACAGTTGAGTTACTCGGTTCTACTTATAAGTTCGATCAGTACACTGGGTGTTGGAGAAAATCTTCTTGTTTAGTTTTCACCTGTGTAGTTATCCATCGTTTTCATCTACTTTAAAATGTAATTACCAAAACGTAGTATAGTAATAATTTTCCTAGTATTTCTTTTCTGTTTCATTATTATTTTTTATAGGAAATCGAAAAAGTTGTGGCACCGACTCTTTTATGCTATGGTAGAAATAGCATATGTAAATTTATATGTTGCATATGTGGAGAAGCTGTCCCTGGAATATAGACGTCGCACAGCTAAAGTACTGTTAACAATATTGAAACCTAAAAAAAATATATTAACCCTTTCAGGGGCAAAGTATTTTCAATGCTAAAGTGTTGAAATATATGATTGGCACCGGAATTTGCCAAACAATTTCTTTGTAAGTAAGAAAAAGGGCTATATTTCACATACTTATTAAATCGAAAATATTTTACCACACTTCTGGTGTCACTTGAAAACCTTGTGGGTTTTTCCGTTACGATATTTTAGTCACAGTTTACTGACGGCACTTTAAATTACCGCTTTAATTAATTACCTCAAAGAAATTAAATTTTTCACGGATGAGTATTTATTTTGTTTATCCTTTAATTTCCATTGTAGTAACTGGATAAAAAATTACATGAAAAAAATTGCATTAGATCACAATGCAGTAGATCAGAGATGGCCAACTGTGGAACGCCCGACAACACTGAAATTTTATAATAATCAATGCCTTAAATAATCATCGAATATCTGCGATTCGAGAAGTCGGCTTTTTCTGGAAAATTTTTGTGGTATCCAGCGTGCCACTGTTAGCCACCCCTGCAGTAGATAAAGGGTTAAAGTTATAGCCCATGTTATAATTTTGTTCACTCTACGTGAATACATTTGTCCACTACATCATTAATTCCCCGTTTCTCTGTGTACAATCGGTAATGATCATAATATTCATGATACGAACGACCAAAAAAAAACGATAGAAATAAGTGACTTGAAAACATCTCGATTCAACATACTTTTACAATAAACGAATACCGTTTGCTTCATGATGTTTTCAATAACTCTATAAAAATTCAACACTTTCAAAGTTTTTTAAGATTTATAATCTAATAATATAAAAATAAACGGTCAAGTGCGAGCATTACTTGCGCTCAGAGGGTTCCGTACAATAAATATATGAATTATTAACAGTATTATGAAAAAAAAATCGTTGTTAAAAGAATAACAAGACTTTGTAAAAAAACTATACTACGTAGGGTTGGGTATAGCTGTATATATTACAAAAGTATGAATGGGTATACCATAAAAGTTCCAAGAGATATGAAGCCTAAATAATATGTAATATTGCTATTCTTTATAACTCTTTTCTAATCTTATCCTAATCTGTTTATGATGAACTTAATTCGGTACTTTCAATAAAATTAGTGTATAATTAAATTTAATTTGGCATTTCGTAAAAATGAATTCAGCGTAGAAATAAGCTGTTCCTTTTACAGTGCAGCTAAAAACAAAACACTTGATCAAAGTTTAAAATTGGCATTGTGCTAAACAAGCTTCGAAAAGAGGTCGCAACGTCGTCTTGGTCCGTGCCGAAAGAATACCGATACGATAACGATTATAATAAACGAATACCGTTTGCTTCATGATGTTTTGAATAACTGTACAAAATTCCAACACATAAAAACTGTTTCCATTTCTATGAAGAGGTTTTATGGACAATGTAGCCAGATTGGTCATTGTTGCCAGACTTTTCTAAATTCAGATTAATTGATTGTCACCCCTTTTTAAAATAGTATAATTCGCGTTATTTTTTCAGAATTTTTAATCTATTTTTAAATAGGACGAATATTTATTTCAAAAAAGCGGTGACAATCAACAATCTGGGGACACAAAATTCTCCAATCTGGCAACACTGTTTATGGATTTGCAGTTCCATCTGAATTGTAGAAAATATTATTGTTTTCAAACAGTAAAAGTTTTCGAATTTCTGTTAGTACTGATGACAAAAATAGCGTAGTCTGTAAATTAATAACACAGAGTAATCATAATTACTGACATCAATGACGTTATTTTATAATCCTACAAAATATTAGGAAATATTTATGAGTTGAACATTGATCGGAAAATGGTCTTTATTTCGATGATAAAAAGCAAAAATAAAACTTGAATTAATTATCAAGTTTCCTTTGACGTATTTGTATAACTCAATTAAATATGCCGTTATTCATAAGTTAGTAAAGCATAAATTGATTCAAATTAAAACTTAATTAAATGAATGTAATGAAATGGGAAAATGAAGGGCAGAAACAGTGTGAATATTTTTTGTCTAAACGTGCCTGAGAGGGAAAATTTAATGGCATGAATCGCTGTTAGTCTTTCTTTAATTAAACAGTTCTTTAGAGGTGAACATATTAAGTTTGAATGACGTTACAGAGTTAAATTTTGTGTGTAAAATATACAGGGTATTTGCTAAAAGTCCTTCACACATTTTAAAATTCAATAAAAAAATTACTAATTAGCATACAAGATTGGGGTTTATACGAAAATGCTATTCAGGATAAAAAGTTTAATTTATGCTAATAAGACATTATAAATCAAGACATGTTTCGCAGATGAGCTATATCTTCATATCAGTAAAAAAAAAATCAAACACTCACGATAAATTATTTTAGGATTTTTGTAAAATCTTACACCATATTTCAATGTGTGCGTCTTTAGTAACTTACACCACACTAACAAAAGAGCTACAAGATACAAATTGAATAAGATAAATTATCTGCTTCAATAATCGCGGATTTTGTTACTTTATTTAACACTAGAAACGCCATAGCGGTTATTTATTTTGACCGGTACCAAATAAAGATACTTCGATTCGAACCAGAAGATTTTTTCTGTACCCCGGAGAAATATGTTAAATAAATAAGTTAGATAGTCTTTAATAAAAATTCTGGTGTAAGATATTGTTATAACACTTGGGCAAAATTTCCGGCGGTTATAGTGTTAGAACTTTAAATCTGTAGTACCATCTATTTGAAAATTATGGAACTATTTTTTAAAATTTTCTTAACACGTTCACGCCGGCGCGGTGGGTCACACCTGACTGACTCTGAGCTGCCAAGTCTCCAGCTTTGTGGCTACCAGTATTTTAATACAGAAATTGTTGTTTTATCTAATTAGAACAATTGGGCGATTTAAAGGAACAACATTTTCTCTAAAATAAGAATGGTGTGTAAAAAGCCGGAGACTTGACAACTCTGAGACAATCGAGTGTGACCCACGCAGCCGGCGTGAACGTGTTAAACAAATCATGTAAAGCATTTTCGACCAAACCGTACTGTCGTGGGCCATTTACTTGATATTTAATTGAACTTTAAAATGCGTGAAGGATTTTTTCCACCATGTGCATTTGCATTCTTTTAAAAGTTGAGATCTATTAATATCGTCACTGATTTTAAATTTTCACTACTATTGGATTAATTTTGGATTAATTTTATTCTAGATAAATTATCACTAGAACTACCGGAAATTTGAGTCAAGTTTTATAAAAATATTCCAAACCAGAATTTTGATTTAAAACAGTTTAACTTCATTATTTAACGCCTTTCTTCTTTGTATCTTTTAAAGTTATTTCATAATCAAATTTTTGCTTTGAACCGAAACATATTCATATAGTAGCCTTCAAAATGACGACTCACGGTAGTTATAGTGTTAAAAATAAAAACCACTGTTGGAAAGCAATGCTGGTGTAACTGGGAATAATATTGCAACACTACTGCTTTCATCGGAAATACTTATAATGAAATGTCAATATCAATTAACCCTAGAACTACCGGAAATTTTACTCAAGTTTTATAAAAACATTCTACACCAGAATTTTTACTTAAAACTATTTAATTTGTTTATTTAACTTATTATTGTCTGATTTATACATTTAGTTTGTTTTGAAGAAATTTCTGGTTTGAATAAATATTTTGAATGTACATGTCGGGTCCATTGGACCCTTCTGGTAGACAGAGGGTTAAGGTATCTGTATGCTTTTCAAACGTCGATTTTGATCAAATTTCAATTTTCTGTCTTTTGAGTGAATATAAATTTCAATACTTTTCTTTCGACTTTTTAACTGCAACTACCGTGAGTCGTCACTTTGAGGGCTACCATATGAATATGTTTCGATTCAAACCAGAAATTGGATCATGAAACAAGTTTAAGAGATACAAAGAAGGAAAACGTTAAGTAATAAATATAAACTGTTTTAAATCAAAATTCTGGTGTGAAATATTTTTATAAAACTTGACTCAAATTTCCGGTTGTTCTAGTGTTAAGCATTTTTATTTCTTACAAACTTTAAAAAACAAAGGCGAATGTTGTTTTATAATTTTTGTCAAAACTGATTTTTTTTATAAAATTATGTTTGAAAAATCGCCATAACTCGATAAATTATAGTATACCCAATACATACCCTATAAAAAATCAGCCAAATGCGACAACACTGTGACATTCCGCATCTGGCTGAATTTTTATTTAGGAATTCCGAATTCTCACCAGTAAGTTTAAATAGTTATAATTTTTTATAAGATGGTATATATATATATATATATATATATATATATAACAAAAATAAAAGAAAAGAAAATTGCTATATTAAAAATTTTCCGGTGTGAAATTCAACACTTGTGAGAAGTCGGTCGATTAGTGATGGCATAACACTCGTGTCCTCTGTCCTTGAGTATTTTGATGGCAGTGACTCAGCGCGTCCATCTCAGTCCCCAACGTCACGGACCCTTTGCACGCACCTGTGTAAATATTTCAATGTTTTGAATGTTATGAACGTGTTTACCGCATTCTAAAGTGATCATCAATATATGGCAGAACTAAATGGCATTCGAATACAATTTCTCCCAATAATGAGCATATTTTTAGGTGATGGTTTTTAGAATACAATATAGTATGACATGGCGTCATATTCAGGTCTTTGAATGCTTAAGACTTTTCGACTTTTCGAATGACCTTTCAAATGACTCCGAAAGTGATTATTCAAATTTATTTGATACCGAAAGTGATGATAGTTTTAGCGGTGCATCGTTTTCTAATCTAATTTTTGAGAGTGGTGTTGACTCAGGTCATTTGGGAGATGAAAAAGAAATGGAAAAAAATGAAAATATAGCGTAGTTTAAGAAATTAGTAAAAAGAAACAACATACTCTGCACATTATATAAATATTAGGTTGAGCAGAAAGTTCTGGGAAATTTTTATCTAATAGTTACCAGAGTTTGTATCGTATATAGGAGTACTATTGGTATATCTATAGGAGTTCAGGAATTTCGGCTCCAAAATGCCTCTTGAACACTATGATTTGCAAGTGTTGATACGGATTATTGGAGAAAAGGTCTGACGATTCCGAAAGTCATCCATGAGATTAATGAGGGTGAAGGTGGTGGTATGGCGGCTAACTTCTTACTTCCAGAAAATCCGGAATCTGGCAGAACGATAGCAGAAAGTAGTGAACTATGATGGTCTCTACTTTGAAGAATAGTCCTTGTTGCTTTTGTTGTTAATTTACACATAACAACGCAACTTTCACAAATTTCCCAGAACTGTTTGTTCAACCTAATGTATATGTAATGTTTAAAAAATTATGTTTTACTTAATTGGTACTATTTATTTTGATTTAATTAACTGGAACTATATTGAATTCGCGTTTTCGAACATTCCTTCAAAACGCGCTTTCAAATAATAATAATAAAAAAAATCCCAACAGCAACAGCGCTGGCGCGGGGACAAAAGGCGTAAAATCCAGGGTTGATAGTTTGGCCTCAACTTTTATTTAAAAAATTCGGATTCACACCAGAAAAAGAAAAAAGTATTTTCAGATTTATGTAATGTCAAACTTTTTTCTGATTATTTAAAGTAAAAATTCTTTTTCAAAAAGTTCTGGTTTGAAGTCGAAATTTCGGAATAAAAATGGAGGCCAAACTGGAAACCCTGGTAAAATCATCAGCCTACGGCTTAAAGATCAGGTGATATAAAAGTAATGTACTTTAAAATCATATTTTCTTAAATTAATTTTACCCTGAGAATAAAATTTACCTTACGCTGTACAAAATTTATGTAACGTTATTCCATAAAACTGATGACAGCCATGCTGTCTCCAATTTTATGGAGTAAGTTAGCTTATATAATGGTGTAATTTAAACTGATATAATTGGTGTAACGTAACATCAGTTATATCTGTTAAATTACTCAATAAAATGGAGGCAGCAAGACTGCCATCAATTTTATTGAGAAACGTTACATACATTTTTTACAGTGTACGACCAAAATACGTGACAACACATTTGAATAAAACATTTATATTTATGAAATTAAAAACACATGTTAAAAATAAATACCGTTATAAAGCAAATAGGTATGTTTTATAAATGATACAGTCACCAAACAAATGAAAAAATAAAACTTCTTGTTATAAACTAGTGTATTTAAATTCCACTCTTTATTTAATATCCATATATAAAAGGTCTATAGAACGTCAAATTGGTGTTTTCAATTTATCTAAACATATATTCATTTTATTTATAATTTTCTTTAAAAAATTCTATTACATTCTTTTTTAAGAATTATAAATGGTATAAATCTGACGAGTTACAAAAGGTTAATTTTTATTGTAGTCTATTAAAAAAAAATATCTTGATTAATTTATCGATCATTTAAACTGCGTAACTAAACAAATACCTTAAGTTAAATACAGATTAAAATAATCCACTCTCTTATTCATACTTCGTCAGTTCATAAGAGGGAAATTACAATGGAGATATCACAATCTGGCGGCAAATATTGAACAACATCTGATCGTGAAGAATTTGAAGGGTAAAGAAAAAGTAATGTCTATCTGTGTGATGGCGTAATATTGAAATGACACTTTTCTTCGGAACGTCTGTACTATGATTTATTTGGAATATATTTCATAATAATATTTTACGCTTTCTATCACCCAATCCATGAGGGCGGGTGTCATCGTATGTAAAATTTTAACGTATAAAATAGCTTTGATAAAATGGTTTTAAAACCAAACATTTACGTAATTTTTTTTTTTTTTTAAGTAACAGTTATTTACCTTAACAAAACAGCGGTGATTTCCTAAAACATTATTTTCGTATATAAAAAATGCTTTTCGCTTTCAAACATTTAAGCACAAAGATCATTTAGATAGAGAAGTATCAGAAGCATCAGCCCCCCCCCCCCCCCCGTGTATTGAGCTTATGACAGATATTTCCTTACTTCCTAAAAAAAGGCTGCTATTAAAACACTATAATCAAAATGTGGGATCATTAAACGTTAACTATAAGTAATTTTTTAAATTTTCAAATTTAAGGCCTTTTTTTTTTTTTTTTTTTTTTTTTTTTTACAGTATAGTATATAAGTCTACAAAATTATACACAAAGATTAAAAGACAGCAACTATTCTGGAAAATGAATTATTAAAGCATTTAATTAGTAGATCTGTAGGTTACAAATTTTGGGAATATTCTGGCACGTAGGTTACAGATTTTGGATATTGCTGACATGTAGGCATAGCTGCCAACTTTTACGCTTTTTTCTTACCACTAAAATTTTATAGTAAATATTGTCTCATTTAATCGGCGGAATCTCATGATTAAGCAAGGCAAAAATTTCTATTGCATTTTAGTGGTAGCCAAAAAGCGTAAAAGTTGGCAGCTATGTGTAGGTCACACAGTTTTGACGTTTCTATAAATACGTTGTGCTTCGTATTTAAATAATTCTTAAGAATGAGAATGTAGTAAATTTTTTCTATAATTGTATGCGTATACATATATATATATGTATAAGTAACTTTTTGCTATCCATTAATAATAATAATAATAAAAATCAAACGTTAAACCTTTATATTAAAATATTTACTACTTTTTTAGAAGCAATATCTTAATTTTATTGGAATTGCACATTGTGTAAAAAACATACCTTTACACAAAATTAGCAGTATCCAACATATAATTTATTCTTTTGATTTTCTCAAAAAACAAGTTGCACTGCCATTTTTTTTAATGCACATATCTATAATTTCTTTGTTGAAAGAAAAGTCTCATCTTGCTGTCATAGATAAGGTGGAGATGGACATGGTGATTTCAACAAAATATCTTTATATTTTTAATTTGTGCTGTCTTTTTTCGGTGGATAACGAAACCTGTTAAAATCAATATCTCACTGAGGAGTCAAAAAATGTGTAGAAAACATTTGTTCACCATTATCAATGCTGATCTTTTCAATAATACCTGGTCATAAGTTTTCATCATACATTACAAAGCGCCAGTCACCAATGTCAATATATTTTCACACGTGGGGAATCAGTTATAGAAACAATCTTTTTTTCACCAGCTTCACTGGAAATGCAGTTTTGATTGTTTTTACAGAGACTGGAAAAACAAGATCTATTTCTTATTTTAATAGTACCAAATTTGTTTGTCGTTTGTATGGAATGAATCTTTTTAGTACGTTTTAGAGTTTTTGCTGGCTGTCTTACTATACTTCTAGCAATGTCAATTTCTGTTTTTTTTTTTTTTTTTTTTTTTTTTTTTTTTTTTTTTTTTTGTTAAATCAAAATTACAGCACGTAGTGGCTTGAACTTTCAATATTTGCCTTGCATTTTGGTGAGGGTGCAAAGATGTAGAATGAAATTTTAAGGAGAGGGGATTGTTAAACCTTGAAATAAAATAAAATGATCTTAAGTACAATAATTAAAAAAGTATATATTTATTTTTTTAAAGATGTATGTTAGAACAATGGACTCTGTTATAATATATTTATTTTTTTTTATTCAGGAAATTAAAATTATTAGTGCTTAGACTATTCCACGATTTGGACATGGTTATTAAATAATCTTTTTGGATAAATTTGCTGCAAAGAAAACTTGCAAGTACATAAAGACGAGTAAGATCACCGAAGAATTACTTTTGAAATAAATAAAAGAAGTTTTACTATTAAATTTAAATCATACTTTTAAATAAGCATGTCCGAAATTTTGTAATGATCTCAGCAGCCGCTATTTTGTGTCGATCGTACACACGTAAGTTGAGCATGCTTCCATTCAAGTTATATTATTACACGTACTAAATACGCTTTATTTGTACAAAACACGTAATTATTTACGATAAAACATTATAATAAATATCTTTTTAAACGTTTCAGGACATCGAATCATCTTTAAAAATTTATTTACTGAAAAAAAATCAGCGCTTCGATCGTTACGCGATTCAGACATTCCAGTTTCTTATTTTAGAAAAGTGCATTTATTGCAAAAGAAATCTTACAAAAACACGTACAAATAGTTTAATTGTTTTGTTAAATGATTTTAAAGTTAGATAAAAGAGTATAAAGTACTTACTTGATACACTTTTCGTGGAAATGACAGCTTTGTTACGATCGTTACTTTTGGACATAATTAATACAGAAATTTGTTTTCTAGAAAAGTCCTTCTATCTTCAAAAAGCAATAAATCAGACTGCTATCTGTTAACGAAATTGTAAAAGCAATCACCCGTTTTCTTTATGCATTCGTTGTTTACCATTAGAACCATCTGGAAACAAGTTAAAACTCTTTTTCTTGATGGTATATTGGAACAGTTAACGTTATGAATGTCCAAAATTGGACTCTTTAGCTTAAATATAAAACAATACAATTTTAATATATTTATACAAAGCTTTTACAATAAATTATATCCTTCCCTGTCTCTGGACAGAATTAAAGACTCAATGTATAAAAAAGTAAAGTCAATGATAATTAAATTTACTTATTAAAGAGCTTAAAGTTATGTTCTGTGCCCTGTGCCCACCTTTTGAAAACTGCCATCTTTCACGCTTTTTTTTGTATAAAAACTAAACGGAGAAAATATTGAAGCACGATGCTGTGTTGTGTTATCTTGAAAATAACTTTCCAAAAGTTTTAAACAACATAGCGCCATTTATGGGTGGTTTTGGAACTAAAAGAAGGAACCGCAGTAAAGAATATCCCAACTTCACACAATTGTCTCCTGACATAAATTCAATAAATGCCATTGTTTATTTGTTATCTAATTTAAGAAAACTGGCAGTCCATTTAAGGTTGGTTAGTTATATGGGGTTTTACGGCGCAAAGTTCTTTTACGGACATGATGCGCCAAGTCCATTTAAGGACACCCTGTTTTACTAAATATAACAACATTTTAAGCAAACATCTTGCATTAGCCTGATTCCAAATTTTTTGGATGTTAATTTTTAATTGTTCTGCTAAGAAAAATTAACTGTATGGTTAAAGCATTGGACAAATAAAGAAAATGCTTTTAATTGAGATTTTTTAACCACACCGCGCTTTAACCCTTAAATGCATGATTTTTTTAAGGGTTAAGGGGTTTTTAAGGGTTTTTAAGGGTTTTAATTATATATGATTTTATAAAAGGTTTATAACCCTGGAAAAGTAATAAAAAAAATCAGAGATACATTTTTCGTAAAATTCGTCAATTTTTTCTTATGTTGCACATCTGCAATACAGGGTGGCTACTAAATACTGTTACAAATATTCAGTCATTTTATTTTACAAATACAAAATAGAAAATGATAACTACGCTAACATGATGAACATAAGATATGAAAGTTTAACCGGAAATAATTTTAATTAAATTGACCGCCATCTTTATAGATTACCAAAGATAATCTCTTATGCCTTTGTCCGACTGCGGCACGAATAAGAGGTAGTCGGTACCATTCACGCAATATGGAAGCTTTGAGAGAGTCCAAACTTCTGTGTTTGTTGCTATTTACTTTAGCCTCTAAAATCCCCAGACGCAATAATTTAAAGGATTTAGATCCGGTGAAGAAGGTGGCCAATCTTCTTGTATGATAAAGTTCGGACAGGTGACAGGGAGCCAAGCCTGTGTTGATTTATCTCGGTGCGAAGATGTAAAATCTTGCAGAAATATCCAATTCTTTTTGGGATACAACCTGTTAGCATGTGGTAATAAATGTGTAGCCAATATGTCCTGTTTGTAATATTCTCATTGATTTTTATCCCTTTATCGATGAACTTCAAAGGCCATTTCCAAACATTTCAATTGTTTCACACTGCAACCCAAACCATAACAGAATTCTTGTTCTGACAACAACTGTTAACAATTCGAAAGGTTTCAGGTATATCCTCGAGGGTTGCTAAATATACGATATTATTTTTAGCATTATAACACTGTTAAGTGCAAAATAGCTTCCCATCAGAATATATTATTCTGTCAACACTTTTCCTACCATGCCGCTTCATCAATTTCTTCCTTCTTTGTAATTTTTTTATACTTTGTGCAGCAGTCAATCCTTGAATTTTTAATTTGCGATAAGGGCAATAACCCAGATCTTCATTTATAATAATTTGCATAGTTCTGCCATTCACGTTCTCTTCTGCAGCCATTTTAATTGCAGAACGTTGTGGATTTCTTCACACCTTTTCGCGAATTATTTGATGCGCTCTATTGTGAGAACTGAGAGTGGACGACCAGACCTAGATCGATATTTACATAGCCATTAGTATCCAATAATCGATTTATAGTTTTATATATAAATGTTCCATAAAAACCAGGGCATTTTAATTGATTAAAAGTTTTACCCGAGGAAAACCTGCGATCAAAGAGCTGTTTAATCATCAGTCTTTTGCTTCCTCTTTAAAATAATTTTAAATATTCCCTTTATAACCAAATTCGACTGCACTAATAGAAGCTTGCCAAACCCTAAAATAGAGAAATAAATTGTTTTACCAAACGATTAAAATTAATTCGTATTTTTTGCAGTGTAACAGTATTTAGTAGCCACCCTGTACAAGTAAAAACTAAAATATAACAAATTGGTAAATATTTTAATAAGTATATGAATCTAAGTACCTCATTTCATATATATTTTTATTTTGTAAAGCTTAACCCTTAAATGCGCGAATTATTCTTTTAGAATTGTTTTATTTATTGTTATATTAAATATTAAACACCACAAATTTTAAGATAGATTTATAACTTTATATCTTTGTTAATTTTACAGCATTAATGCTTCTTTATAAATTTACTGCTTGCTAAGAATTAAATAAAGAGTGATGTAAATATGCATCAAATGGAGTTATGAATAAAGAGGTGTCGACATGTTATGTACTGACTACCAGCTGCGAGTGAAACAACTGAGGATGTTGTCACAAGATGGCGGCTTCTGTTTTTAAATCGGACCATTAGTTTCTGAATACCTCCGATGCAAACATCCCACCAGTAAAATTGAATAGAAAATTTCATTTTATTTAACCGTCTTATTCAGGTAAATTTTTTTTCTCACAAATGTGGTAAAAATTTCTGTTTGTTTTTACTGGTGTCATTTTCTCTTGCAAAACTGCCAGCTTGTTTCCCTGGTTGTCAAAATATGACGGAAGCGCATGGCCTGACTACCGCATAAGTAAACTTCTACCAGTAAAAATGAAAAACTGTTTCCACCATTATTTATGACTGAAAATTTGTAATACTAAGGCGTTTAAATAAGGAATAAAGTTCTATATAAATATACTGGTGGAAGCTTCCACTGGCGGTAAGCAACCTCTGCGATAGCGGTTACAGTTGACACTTTATATATATGTCAGTTCCACTGTATATATAGTTCCATGATGCATCACTATGCATTTAAGGGTTAACAGATTTAAAATCGCAATTCTAACGTAATCCCATATGTATAACTCTGTGAAAATTGGAATTCCTTTGTGATGCACTGTTTCCTATTTTTGGTTATGAGTTATGTTTTTCTTAGGAACATTTGTTTGCCAGTAAAATGAAAGAAAAAGAAAAACATCTATTATACGACAAAATGTCGTTTTAAACAACGAGCAAGAAAAAATTACAAATAACGGTACAGTGATTTTGATCTCATAAAAGAAAAACATAAAAAAAAATGATTTATTTCCGGGTTTTAGGTATGCTGTAATGGATAAAAATAATCAGATATGAAATATTCGCATTTTGTTCAGGAGAAATTGAAATTTAAATTAGTTTGCGTATATTCAATTCTGAAGTGTTTATGAAACATATTCTATTCGAAGACACACTTCGGAATTTCACAAGATAAATTGTGAATTCAATCTTCGTTCACAAAATTATACAATATTTAAATATATGCTATAAAATATTCCTGGAGTACTTGAAATTGTCAGTTTAACTATATGATACAGTTATAATGGAATAAATAAAAAAGTATGGGGTATTTGTAAAATAATTTATGTTAATAATATTCTGGTTAATTGACTTTGCACACATTTTTCAATTTGTATTCATTCTGTATATGGTATTCGCATTGTAACGTGATGCAGTAATATTGATAAAATTTAGTGTAAAACGTAAAAAAAGGCTTCACATGATTACCCTCTGACAGTCTTACAAAAGGGCAAAATTGTAATGTTGTTTTCACTGTATTTGGTTAAATGCTAAAAAAATTATTCCTTCAACATTATATAAAAAAACTTAATTGCAAATATGAATCTAATCCTTGACAGTACTATTCATTGCTGAGTGTATTACAAATCCATGAACCCTTTATCTACTAACGGTACTTACAACTACCACTCACTTTAACACCTTGAGGCGCGGCGGTATATATTATATACCACCTACGATTAATGAAGTTTTACACCAGAAGAATTTTATTAAATTTTACTTTTCTAACTTTGGTGGAAAAAAGCCGTAATATTGCTGTTACTTATTTTGAAATAGAATTTTTCAAAAATTCCGGTGTGAGTTCAACATTACGGGAACGCAATCACTTGCCCCTCAAGGGGTTAAACTGCTATCCCATTGTGAATATTACTAATATTCTAATGGTTCTTTGCAAAAAACATTCTTTTAACACCACTTTATCCGGATACATGGCAGCAGTAGTTCTAGGTTTGTTATTTTAGCGAGAAGAGAGGTATCTTTGACACAGACGATGTGTTTTGTGCCGACATTTTGTACAGATTGTCACGCTCGTCTTTTTATTGCTGCAAAAACAGTAAAAGATATAAGATAAGTTTTGGGATTTTTTTATGTCTTCACTATGATCTTAGAATTCAATTTAACTAGCTGTTTTGGGTGAACGGTGTATGTATTTGATATAACAGTTGAATGACTCGGTGGTACTTATAAGTACCTTCAGTACACTGGGTGTTGGAGAAAATTTTCTTGTTTACTATTCGTCTATGTAGTTATCCGTCGTTTTCGTCTACTTTAAAATGTAATTACTAATATGTAGCGAGTAGTAATGATTTCCCTGGTATTTCTTTTCTGTTTCATTGTTATTTTTTATAAGAAATCGAAAAAGTTGTCAACGGCTCGTTTTGGCTATGTTAGAAATGGCATATGTAAATTCATATATTGCATATATGGAGATGCGAGAAAACATGTTGTCCCTGGAATGTAGACGTCGCATAACTAAAGGACTGCTAATGAGATCGAAACAAAAAATATAGTTTTTTTTTTAAACCCTTTCAGGAGCGAAGCATTTTTAATTCTAAAGTTTTGAAATAAAGGATTAGCACCAGAATTTGCCGAAAGATTTGTTCATATATAAGAAAAAGCCTATGTTTTACGTGCTTATTAAATCGAAAATATTTTTTGGTGCCATTCGAAAAATTTTGTGGCTTTTATTTTTTTATATTGTAGTCATAGTGTACTGACGGTACATTAAAGTGCCACTTTAATTAATTACCTTTAAATAATTAAATTTCTCACGAGTGAGTATTTTTTTTATGTTTATCCTTTAATTTTCATTGTAGTAACTGGAAAACAATATTACATGAAAAAAATTGCAGTAGATCATAATTCAGTAGATAAAGTGTTACATCAATAAAATTATATTATTGTAAATATTGCTTATATTACCGTGAAACATGGAGCTTAGTGAACGTATTAACACGGGCTTGTCCGCCAGAGTGTTAAATGATACTAACTCAATATTTTGATAACATTTTACATTTGAATTATTTTAAGCATTTTTCATTTAACCCTTTTAACGCTGTTGTCACATATACGGTTCATTTAAGTTGCGTACTATTTTTATTTTTTAGTACCAGAATATTTCATTAGTAATCTTTGACCTTTATTAATAGTATAATTCTTGAATTAAATTAGGCTGAAAATACTATACGGTATTGCTGGTTTAAAAAATTAAAATGAGGGTAAATGAAGTCCAACTGAAAGATCTTAAATAAATGTTTTTCACACATTTAAATATAAATACCAGCAGAAATATGGAAAATATAGTTAAAAGTTGCTAAGTTAATACCAATATAACCAATATTTGTCTAATACTGCTTTAATACAAAATCATAATTAAACAATAGAAAAGATTTGCAATGTTTTATTTTAGAAACACGAATGGATTTTAACAATAAAAATTTCAGACTATTAAAATTCTAATATCACTTGAAGAAAATCGTTTTTTGTGCGATTTTGTGCAATACACAACACAGCTTAAACATGCTTTTTTAACACTAGAACCGCGAGAAATTTTACTCAAGTATTATAAAATTATTTTATACCAGAATTTTTATTAAAAACTACGTAATTTATTTATTTAACTTATTTTAGAAAGAAATTTCTAGTTCGAGTCGAAGTATTTTTATTTTTTACCTGTCACATAGCTGCCAACTTGTACGGAATTTTGCTACCACTAAAATTTAATAGAAAATTTTGCCTACTTCAATCGCTGGATTGCAGTGAATTTTGATAATTAAATAAGACAGAAATTTCTGTTAAATTTTAGTGGTATGAAAAATCCGTACAAGTTGGCAGCTATGCTGTCATAATGACCGCTTTGGCGGTTGTAGTGTTAACCCTCTCGCTGCGTAACCCGAAATTTCACCGGGAACTAAAAGTAGCAAAATTTGCGCAACCCGAGATCTTCTCGGGCATGCATTTTTGCCTGCTAATTAACCGTCCGGAGCATTTTCCCGATAAAATTAGAAAAAAAAAATTGTTTTGAAAAACCGGTGACAAAAGAATAAAATTTCATAAAAGACGCTTGTCGATAAGGAGTTATATACGCAATTTTTGAAACTATTTTCATTAACCCTTTCACTCCCAGTGAGTCCAAACGGCATCATGATGTTAGTGGATTTTTTAATTCGGATGTTCCAAGTTCATACCAGAAAATTAAAATAGCAATATTTGGTCTATTTAATAACAGACCATTCAGTATTTAAATAAAGCGAAATTTAACATAGAAATTTTTTGGTGTAAATTCGGATTCTCTGAACTACGTAATTTCTAGAACGTATTCTACCATGGGAATGAAAGGGTTAAACAATTACGCAGCGAGAGGGTTAATCGTTATTGTATTTCAGTCTACTGGACGAAGAGCAGCCTCAGGCGGCTATTTTTATATTCCGTGCGCACCACTGTTTTTAGAAAATACATTTTGTTGTTAATGTCTATTGTAAATGCTGTCAAAGCGTATGGAAAAGATTTTTGTTTTGAAAAAGTGGTGCGAAATAGAATTAAAAAAATAGTCGCCTGTAGCAGCCCTGTAAATGCATCATGAAACATGTTGTATTTCATTGATAAAATCTTTAGAGAAAATCTTTTAATTTAAAATTTTAGAATGCATCATAACAAATTACTCTAAATCTCGTCAATACTTTTTTTGTTGTAATTAATCTAAAAGTATTAGTTTTACAGTTAAAATATGAAAAAAATCACTAATTTTTGACTGGAGTGTACTTTATTCCTGATAAGCGGATATGCAAAGACTTAATTTGATCAGCTTATAACGCATTATGTCACTTTTGTGGAGTTATCCGGAATAAAAGTGAAAAATGATCATAGATTTTGATATGCAGGCCCAATGGGATGGAAAGTCGTTTTACACCATGATTATTTATCAGTTTTGGTTATCGATTTCATCCCATTAGCTGATGATGTCGTTCATTTTATGGGAGTGCTTTTAACTTATTTTATCATGTTTAAATTTCCCACTTTCTTTTCCAGCAATCATATATTTCAAAATAAATGTGAATGATTTAATGTTAAATGGCTTACGTCACATTTGTTAAAATGTAAATAAAATAAATTTTGAATTTTATTTATAATCGACTCATTAGACATTTTTATATTTGATTTTGAAATATTTGACAAACTACAAAAGGTTGTTTTGTACTTGATGGAAACAATTTTCACAGTAAATATTTATGGATAAATTGTGTATTTCTTGTGACGTTTTGACTCTATGAGGGCTCCCAATTGGTCCTTTTTTTTAGCACTACTTTTATTTAAAGAAAAATCTTCTTTACAAATTTCGTAGAAAAATATCGGGAAGAACGTTTTACTTGCAATTTTTCCCTAAACCCACCAAAAATTTCATTCTAAAAAAATACTGCTTTTCAAAAAACGGACCAGTCAGAGCAGTGCTCTATTAACCCATTAATGCCGGTTGGTACGAAAATCTGCCATTTAAGTAATACGAAAATTTTAAATATGAAACCAGTATTTTAGTAAGGAAATTTTTATATTAATTAATCTCAAACTTTGAGGGATCAAATAAGTTATACTTACAATAAGGGAAAACTGGTTATAGACCCACGACGAGAAGAGACCTGTCAATCATACGTGACGTAGTCTAAGACGAACCCATTTCTTCCAAATCGGAGCGGGGATTTGTCTTCTCTACGCTGCGTCGTTGAAGAAAAAGGAAAGGTTGCTATATTTCCCAAATATGCGAGGTTTCGGCGCTATTTATATATATATTATTGACTTTAAAGGGGAATTACATAATAGCGTTAAAAATTTATATAAACTATGTTACTTTTTAATTATTACGATAATACAGAGAATTAATTATTTCTGTTATTTCTGTTTATTTATTAAAAATTTTGTTAAAAAATAGTTTTTTTTTTAAAAATAAATGAATTACATCTCGACTTTTTGTAATACGAAATATTTAAGAAATACTAATTTACTTTATATAAGCACATCTTTCATTTTAAGAATAATCAATTGAATTGTGTATTTTTGTAAAGGTAATAATATCATATTTTGGACTTTTAACTTATATTATCTTAAAACTTAATGGATTTTTAAATACTTTTAATAACCAATAAAGATATAATTTAACACAATAGTCAATGAAAAATTTAAAAAATAAAATAAAATAAAATAAAATAATAATTAAAGACTTATTTTTAATTTACCGGCTTAATTTATAATACAATTACTAAAAAAATTTAAGGCAAATTAATGATCCAACTATGACTTTTTTCTTAATTTATTTTTAGCTCGATGGACAGAAAAAAAATCTACGAGCGGAAATATAAAAAAATAGATGCATCTGTAGTCCGTTTTTAAAAATGAAGAATATCTATATAAAATAAGTTCAATTAAGAAATGCCCTTGACAAAAGGAGGGAGGGGGGCTCCTGATGTAAAATTATAAGCGATTTTGCTGTTTCAGAATGACAGTATTATTTTTTCTTTATTTCTGTGCTGTCACGTTCGAAAATTCTGTTCAAAACGCCTGTTTTGATCTTTTCTGCGTTTATTTTTTGCTCTATGGACAGAAAAAAAATCTACGAAGGGAGTATTAAAAAATAGATGCATCTAAAATCCGTAGCCCAGACCACATTTTTTAAAATGAAGAATATATATATGAAATAAGTTAAATAAAGAAATGCACTTTAAAAAAGGAGGGGGGGAGGGGTGGAAGCTCCTGATGTAAAATTATAAGTGACTTGCTGTTTCAGAATGGCAGTATTTATTTTTCTTTATTTCTGTGCTGTCACGTCCGAAAATTCTGTTCAAAACGCCTCTTTTGATCTTTTCTACGTTTATTTTTTGCTCTATGGACAAAAAAAAAAAAAAAAAAAAAAATCTACGAAGCGAAATATTAAAAAATAGATGCATCTAAAATCCGTAGCCCAGACCGCATTTTTTAAAATGAAGAATATATATATATATGAAATAAGTTAAATTAAGAAATGCACTTTAAAAAAGGAGGGGAGGGGGGAAGCTCCTGATGTAAAATTATAAGCGATTTGCTGTTTCAGAATGGCAGTATATATTTTTCTTTATTTCTGTGCTGTCACGTCCGAAAATTCTGTTCAAAACGCCTCTTTTGATCTTTTCTACGTTTATTTTTTGCTCTATGGACAAAAAAAAATCTACGAAGGGAAATGTTATAAAATAGATGCATCTAAAATCCGTAGCATTTTTTAGAATGAAGAATATATATATGTAATAACTTAAATTAAGAAATGCACTTTAAAAAAAGGGGGGGGCGGAAGCTCCTGGTGTAAAATTATAAGCCACTTGCTGTTTCAGAATGGCAGAACTTTTTTTCCTTAATTTTGTGCTGTACTTTATGTACAATCATTCTTTCTTTAGAATGAATTTTTTCCGTTTTGAAGACATGTTTAATATTTAAAAAAAAATTGTTTTGAAAAAAACAGTTTAAAAAGGGCAAGATAAACTAAATGACAGAGAGGGAGAGTAAAACACAGCTAACTGTTAGAGAGGGAAAACAGGTTTCTGTCAAGGAATGAGCAAGTTATTGGCGCGAAAAGTATTTCATTGCAACCCCTAGCTCTTAGTGGGGAATGGTCAAACTGAAACAGCAGGGTCATTTTCCCCCTCCAGTACCGCCTTGTACACCTTCCGTAAAATAGACTCATCTAAAAGAGGGTGTTTCCCAAGTCTCATCTCGTGGTGGGTTAATAATACCTATGTATTAAAAATGTGTAAAAGAAACTCGGCATTAATGGGTTAAACAGCTTTGACTCTAAGCCAAACATTTTTTTTTCTTTTCTCGTGGGCCCAAAACATAAATTTCCGAATTTAGGCAACACGCAGCGCACTTATAAAAAAGTAAAAAAAAAACAAACAAAAAACAGTAATTAAAACATGGAACTATAAATAAAGAGGAACTGACATGTCCTTAATCTTCCTACCCTGAATGAGTTTAATCGACCCATTTCTATAATTAATTTCCTTCGATTCGAACCAGAAATATTTTCGTAAAGTACGATAAATAAATGGCAGCGAAAATTAATATAAATAAATACATTAAACAGTTTTTAAAGAAAATTCTAGTGTGACATGTTTTTATTAAGTTTGAGTAAAATTTCAACAGGGTAGGAAGGTTAAAATAGTGAAGCTTCAACTGTAACCGCTATCGAAGGGGTTGTTTACCACCGGTGGAAACTTCCACCAGTAAATTTATACAGAAATTTTCTGTTTATTTTAACAGCCTTATAATTGCAAAATTTCAGTCATAAATAATGGCAGATCAGATATTCATTTTTACTGGTAGAAATTTATTTTGGCGGTAGTCACTCCGTGCGTTTCCGCCATATTGTGACAACCAGGGAAACAAACTGACAGTTGCACAAGGCAAACTGACACTAGTAAGGACAAATAGAAATTTTTGGCCACATTTGTGAGAAAAAAAAATTCCATGAAAAAGACGCTTAAGTAAGACGAAATTTTCTATTCAATTTTACAGGTGGGACGTTTGCCGCAGCGGCAATCAGAAACTGAATTTACGATTTAAAAAAAAAAGCAGTTGCCATATCGTGACAACCTCCTCAGTTACTTCACTCGTAACTGATAGACAGTACACTGTCTCCTCCTCTTTACTCATAACCCCATTAATTAAAATAACATAATTACTGTAACAATGTAATATAACCAGGCCTCGGAGCGATCTCTTTTTATAGAGACTAGATTAAATCTTTTACCACCACTTTATCCTTACAAAAATTTTCCTGTTAGATTTATTTAGATTGGAAATGCCGAAGGCGCCAAATCGCATTAATCTTTTCATTGCAATTTTTGTACTAATATGGCATAACAATAATTTAAAAAATAATGGTGGTAATAAAAAGACCGCATCGAGGCTTGAATGTAACACAGTTAATATTATAAGTAGGGTTGAACATTTGTCGCGGAAGCAAAATTACGAATACATTTAACGTCGCTTTTTCCAAATAATAAACTTTGTGGTAGATTTCTATTGAAAATACTGTAGAAATACATGGTGTGTTCACAAAGTTTCAAGACTGGTCTGATAATTTAAAATTTATTAAACATTTTTGTACCGCGAACTACAATTCTTCGAAATATGACCCTTGGGCATCAACACACCGCTGCCAGCGTTTTTTCCTTTGTTCATAGGGAGCATGAAAGTCTTCGCACGAAAGGCTGTTAAGGGACCTCGTCGATCCTGCCTGGATCGCTGGAATCGTGTTGAATCGCTTCCCTTTCACGTCTTTCTTGACCCGCGGGAACTTAAAAAAGTTGCCGGGAAAAAGGTCGGGGCTGTAAGGGGCTTGCATTAGTATTGCCACGTTAACCCTCCGTCTACCAGACGGGTCCATTGGACCCGACAGGTACAAACAAAATATTCATTCAAACCAGAAATTTCTTTAAAATAAACTAAGTATATAAACCAGACAAAAATAAGGTAAATAAATAAGTTAAATAGTTTTAAATAAAAATTCTGGTGTAGAACGTTTTATTAAAACTTGAATAAAATTCCCGGTAGATCTAGGGTTAAATATAGCCAAAACTTTTGGAGCCCTCCAGTGAAAAACTGACCTGACCCGTCGCGTCCGCCCAGATATCAAAAACGATTGGATTGTTCCACACGACAATGCACCCTCTCACACGTCGCTCGCCGCCGCCGAAGTTTTGAATATCTTTAACGTGCAATACTGCCGCAAACCACCTACAGGCCCGACCTCCCTCTCAGAACTTTTATTTTGTTCCCCCGGATCAAAAAAGACCTGAAAGGAAAGCGATTTCTCAGGATTCCAGGCAGCTTCGACAAGGTCCCTTAACAGCCTTTCGTGCGAAGACTTCATTGGGGCCTATGAACAATGGAAAAAATGCTGGGAGCAGTGTGTTGATGCCCAAGGGTCATATTTCGAAGAATTGTAGTTCGCGGTACAAAAATATTTAATTAATTTTGAATTATCAGACCAGTCTTGAAACTTTGTGAACACACTGGTATGCCACGTAGTTTGTTGGTTGGCAAAAGTGCTGTAAAATGTTTTGATGCCAATTTTGTCCGCGACAAAAGTTCACCTTGAATTTTAGTAAAATATTTTGTTTTTATAATTCCGCTGATAGACAAGGCGCATTTTATTTCCAAATAAATCTGTATGTAGATTCTGGTGGCAGCGAAAATTTTGAACATTTCAGCAACAGAATTGCTTTGCCCGATAAAGTGTTAATAAAATAAATTGTGTTTCTGAAAAAAAAGAAATATATATATATAATGTAGCTGGGCCATTGCTGACTTTTACTTGCAGTAAGTGATAAATTTCTAAAAATTATAAATTTTGTCTTGAAAAACAAATTTTTTTACGGGAAAATTTTTTATTGAAAATGTACACTTTAGTGAGAATGACCCATACACTCGCGTATAAGACGCACCCAAATTCCAGAAGAATAACACACTGATAACCAGTATGTAAAAAGGGTATCTTGGCTTTATTTAATATAAGATTTTCTTTCAAATTCTGAAGTTAGACAATACGAAGATAACTTTTTTTAAATACTTCTATTCAGTCTGTTATTCCTACCGAATTTAGGGTCGCCTTATACGCGAGTATATACGGTATATAATAAGCATAAAACGTAATAATATAACAGTGCAGAATTTAGGAGTTCGTAAAAAAGAAGATTTTCTCTGACAAATCTTTTGCCCAATGAAGTTTTTTTTTTTTTTTTTTTTTTAAATATATATAGTGCAAACTTAATTTGGAATGATATTTGATTAATGCTGAAAATTAAGAAATGTATACATCAAATTTACAGTAGGACAAATAGGAATACATGCAAACTTTTAAAACTTTAAAACTTTTTCTTTTACCATACCATTATCAAATTTGAATTATTTAATATTTATTCTATATCTTTATAATTATGTTCGATAACTCGCTTGTACTAGTGTTGTTTTTTCAGAACATTAATTTAATATTTTTTAAATTATAAATCTAATTAACTCTGTTTAACCCCTTGGGGACGAGCGACCGGTATTCGTGCCGTGTACTGTGCTCACAATCAGGGATTATTCTCACCAGTAAATTTTTATTGTAAATATTGCCTTATTTAATCCCAGCATTTTCCCGATTCAATTAGGCAAAAATTTCTGTTTTTAAAAAATCGGTGATAAAAGATTAAAAATTCTGTAAAAGACGCTCGTCCCGATGGGATTAACAGATCAAAAGAATAAATTTTTATTGAAAAACTTCAGAACAAATTTATTTAAAATTTTCAACATTTTAATCCGGAAAACGAAAATAAGAAGAAAAATGAAAGAAAATTGCATCTTGCTTATGTTTAACCCTTAAAAGCATGATTTTTATTTTGTTTCAAAAAAATTATGAATGTTTCTCTGAAAGGTTTATAATACAGGAAAAATAACGAAAAAAATCAGAGATATATTTTTCGTATAATACGTCAACTTTTTCTTATGTTGCACATCCGCAATACAAGTAAAAACTAAAATATTGCAAATTAGTAAATATTTCAATATGTATGAATCTAAATACCTTATTTTATATGACTTTTTTTTTCGTAAAATGTAACCCTTAAATGCATAAATTATTTTATTAGAATTATGTTTTTTACTCTTATATTAAAGGTAAGACACCAGAAATTTTATGGTAGATTTTTAATTTTACATTTTTGTAATTTTTACAGGATTAATATTTCTATATAAATATACTGGTTCTTAAGAATTAAATAAAACGTGATGTATCTCTGCATCACTATGCATTTAAAGGTTAATAATAATCTTGATAATGAAAGAAGACATTGTAAGAACTGTAGCAATCAGTGTTTCCAGCGAGCTACTATATTTAAATTCAGATTTCTTGATTAACACTACTTTTTTGAAATTGTAAACTTCGCCTTATTTAATGACATACTTATTAAGGCTAAAACACCGGGAATTTTACCATTTCAAAAATGTGGTGCCAATCAATAAATCTGATATTTTTTTATAAGTAACCCACTGGCGACGCTGGTCGCAGTGAGAACTGAAGGACCATTACAAGCAATTCAATCTGAGACGAAAATAGTCCACGGCGAAAATACTTTTGAAATTCAATAAAATATCGTGTAAATGGCGCACTAGAAGGCAGTCTACACAACAATACTTCTCATAATCAATAATTTGTTTAAACAAAAGTTTACTTGAAAAATATGCACATTGTTGGCGCAATACCTTCGAAGCGGTAAAAAAAGCATCGATTACACTGGGGAACAATTTTTAACACAATTTCCGTTGTCTTCGATTGTTCAGCTCTCTTTAAGTAAAAAAAACAAGCTGATTTCAAAACTGCAATTAGTTTTCTTCCATCACGTCAAGTTTTTTCTCTGCTGCTTATATTTAAGTGACCACTCTACACTCAATCGGGCGTAAACTATAACAAGAAAAGAGCTTCAGAACTATTAGCATCAAGATTGCATGAGAAAAATTTGCTTGAAAAGTGAGCTAAGGCATCATACTTTTGATCAAGAGAAAGTTTTTCAATACTTTCAATGTGACGGTGGATTTGTTTATTGCCATAACGTATATGGTTTAATGGAAGAGTTGAGGATTCCATCCTATACCGCTACTGAATGGCGGCTGTTCATCCATAGCTCAAAGAGGCGCTTGAAGTGCGTGCTCCTTCACAATCGAAAATTATCTGGATCAGGCTCAATAGGGCATTCAGTTTATTTGCACGAAGAATATGAGGACATAAAGAGAGCCACTGATTTATTGTAAAATGACATGCACTTATGGATCATCTGTGTTGACCTAAAAATTTTCTAATTCCTTCTTGGCCAGCAACGTGGATATATCAAGTATCCCTGTTTTTTGTGTAGGTAGACAGTAGAGCCTATGAGAAGCACTGATTCCAGTCGAAATGGCCTCCATGATCTGACTACCAAATCTGGTGATCCAATCATTTTGCATCAGCCACTTGTTGACAGATAAAACATATTTCCACCTCAGCATATAAAACTGGGTCTAATGAAGCAGTTCGTGAAAGCTTTGTCAACTGAAGGAGACAGTTTCAAGTATCTCATTTCGAAATTTCAAAACCTGTATTTTGAAAAGATAAAGACAGGTATATTTAATAGTGCACAGATTGGGCAGCTCATTAGAGATGAACATTTCATCGTAACAATGGCAAAACTCCCTAAACATTCTTAGATGGCATTCAAAAACCTTGTCAAAGACTTTCTTGGAAATACGTGAGTAGAAAATTACACCGAATTTGTCCAGCAACTTTTAGAGAGCTTCAAAATGCTTGGGTGCAACATGAGCATCAAACTTCATTTTCTGCATGGCCATTTTGATCTCAGAAAATCTTGATGCAGTCAGTGATGAGCAGGGTGAGCGATTCCACCAAGATTTGTAGCTCATGGAAGAACGGCATCAAGGTAGATGGGGGTGAATATAGGATGGCTAAATATTGTTGGAGAATCAAGCGAGATCGTCCACAAATTGAACTCCAGGAAAAGCTATAAACAAAAACTTTTATCTTAATATGTACTTTTTTCGTTTTGTGAAAGGATTTTACTGCTTTTATGAACAAAATGTAGCTTGTAGTAAATATATACAGCCGTTGTATGAATAATATATTTGGTAATTTTTTCATTATTCTTCTTTGTATTCACATCAAGTGTGATTTTTGGGGTATTCTGTAGCTTAAAAAGTTGGTGTGATAGAAAAGCACTGGGGTCATTTTTGGATTTAGATGCCAATAATTAGCCAAAAACAAGTGCCAGATCTAAGTCAACAAAATGTGTATTCTCCAGTGTTATTCAAGCAGTTACAGACGCACCGCCCTTTGAATACAAGGTCTACGCGCTGACATAAAGTGGCCGCTATCGTAGACGGTCCCTAGAATTTGGACACCGGTATTTTCTTAATAATTTTTTTGCCCTCACTAAAACTTAAAAAAAGATGAAGAAAACTTTTAGATTTTATTGGTATTAAAACTCAAGTTACTGTGCACACTCTGAAAAAGATAGCTAAGCCTTAAAATAGCAAAGTTTAGACTGCAACCGCGTTAGCAGTTGTTGATTATCGCCGGGTAAAACTCCACCAGTAAATTTAAATAGAAGTTTTCTCCTTACTTAAACGCCTTATTAATGCAAAATTTTAGTCCTAAATAATGGCAAATACTGATATTCATTTTTACTGGTGCGAGCTTTCTTTGCCGGTTTCGAGGACCTGCTTTTCCGCCATATTGTTACAACCTAGACAACCCCTGTCGATGTCAGTGAAAAAGATTATAATACATGGGCAAACTGACACTGGTAAAAACAAATTGAAATTTTTACCCTATTTGTGAGAAAATTGTTAAATGATATAAAGCCCTTAAAAAAGACGAAATTTTCTATTTAAATTTACCGGTAAGAAGTTTGTCCCGATGGCAATCGGAAACTATTGATCCAATAAAAAAACACTGCCATTTTGTGACCACCTCCTCAGTTGCTTCACTCGTAACTGGTAGATAGTACACTATATGTCTCCTCCTCTTTATTTATAACTCAATTCTCTTGCCTAGTATTCAGGGGGAGATGACCATGGAACTATTAATAAAAAGTAAGTGACATGTCCTTAAAATAGTAAAGCATCAACAGTAACGGCTTTCGCAAAGGCTGATTACCTCCGGTGGAAACTTCCATCATTAAATTTATATAGAAATTTTCTTCGTATTTAAAGGCCTTTATAATGCAAAATTTCTGTCATAAGTAATGTCAAAAACAGATTTGCAAATTTACTGTTGGATGTTTACTTTAGAGGTAGCCAGGCGCTGCGTTTCCGCCATATTATGACAACGGGTGAAACAAGCTGACTATTTAAACAGGCATGCCGACACAAGTAAAAACAAATAGAGTTTTTTACCACATTATTGAGAAAATATTTCCGTGAATATGATGTTTAAATAAGATGAAATTTTCTAATCAATTTTACTGGTGGGAGGTTGGCCCCGGCGGTATTTTGAAACTGTAGATCCGATTTTAAAAAAGCAGCTGCCATCTTGTGACAACTTCCTCATTTACTTCACTCGCAACTGGTAGACAGTACACTGTATGTCTCCTCCTCTTTATTTATAAATCCATTGCGATGACAGACCATTTAGTTTGTACAGAGTATTACAATATTTTAACGTGTGCTTTTTGTGGCGTGAATGGCATCTAAACGGACACAGTTTCACCCAGCTCTGAAATTTTCTCTGCAACATGCTGCACACAGTTTTACATACGAAATAAAAGTACATTGTAGCTAGTTAAGACTCTTCTAAATGTGGAATATGTCAAAAAATATTCGTCTAAAATTTAATAAAATAAAAAAAGCACTTAAATTGGAGAATGTTCCATGTTATGACTGTCCTATTATTTTTCATGGAATCCCCTTTCACACACACACACACACACACATTTTCCATTACGAATACGATTCTTTTCAATTATGGAAGACAATTTCTTCTAATTAAAATCACCAATCTAAAGCAGTTTTTCTAGCAAAAACAAAATATAAGTACTCATCTGCTAAATAAAAGAAAAATGAAATCACTCGTATTTGCCACCGTATACATTTGAATATTACATATGTAAAAATACCTAACATACTTATAATTTTTTTTTTATAAATTTATGAAATTAAATAACACTAATAAAATTTTATTCTGCAGCTAACATAAACTAACGTTTATAAGATAATTGAGTATAACCATAATTTTTTAATAAGATACATAAAAGACAAATTAAATTAGATTTATAAGAGCTTCCTCATAAATTTATGAATGTAAATATTAAATAAGTCTCTCTATATCGTATTTGAACGCAATCCTTTCCCTTAATTACTTTTAAATTAGATTAAAAAGCACGATAATATGATACAGTTAAACTGTGTGCATATACTTCAATGATAATTAACAAAATTTTACATTCAATTACCTCGTTAATTTTCTTTATTAATCAAATAAAGCTTTATTTTTTCAATTTAGAATAATTATGGTCTGATTTAATTAAACTTTGTTTCAGATTTTGCGCATTTTTAATATAAGATAAAAATCATAAATTTTTTTTGTTTAATGAATATACTAGTATTAATATCTAACCTGAAAATAATCATTAGTATGTAAAACAAAAGACATAAAATGAAAATTACTTATTTGATATACTTAAAAAATACGAATAAATAAATAAATAAGTAATTTAATCCAAAGTAAAGTTTTGTATATTATATACACGGCATCCCACAGGAATGAAAGCGCTGCGCCACAAATAGCTGATTTTCACCACTAAATTTTAATAGTATCTTCGCCTTATTATATCTCAGAATTTCTGTCATCAAACAATTAAAGGAATACTGTTAAAATTTAGTGGTAGCAATCGGCCATTTGTGGCGCAGTACTCTCATCCCTGCAGCCCATAAATCCGCTCAAATTTGAAAAAGTAATACAAAAATAACAAATTGTCATTTCGGAAAGTGGTTTGCACTATAAGACTTCTGAAAGAGTCGGCTTTTTCTGGAACAAATGGAAGAAAATGGCTCAGAGTCCCACAAGTCCATTCACATTTCAAAAACTCATTAATATTTAACAAATTCCCGTATCGGAGTCATGGAACTATTAATAAAGAGGAACTGACATATCCTTAAAATAGTGAAGCTTCAGCTGTAACCGCTTTCGCATCTGCGATCAGCCATCAATATCTATTGATTGCCGCCGATGAAAACATGCACCAGTAAATATGTATAGACATTTTCTTCTTATTTAAACGCCTTATGAATGCAAAATTTCTGTCATAAATAATGGCAGAAACAGATTTTCATTTTTACTGGTGGAAGTTTCCTTTGGCAGAAGTCAGTCCCTGAGTTTACGCCAAATGTGACAACCAGTCAACCAAACTGATTGTTTTACCAAGCAAACTGACACCAGAAAAAAAAATTATATATATATATTTGTGAGAAAATATTTCCATATGACGCTTAAATAAGACGAAATCTTCTATTTAATTTTACTGGTGGGAATATTGCCCCGGCTATAATCAGAAACTGTAGATTCGATTTTTAAAAAGAAGCCGCCATCTTGTGATAACCTCCTCTGGCAACTGGTACACAGTACGCTATATGTTTCACCGTCTTTATTCATAACTCCATTATGGGAGTAGCCTTTTGAACCAAACTATGCAAAGAGTCGAGAGATTTGTAATAATACAGGGTGCCATTAAAAAATGTCCCAGTTTTAATAGTATATTATAACAGTTTAACTTAGACTATTTACAGCAAAAGATACATCAAATTGAAGGTAAACCATTACTAGTTTTACTTACAAATGTTCAACATGTGAACGTTTAGTTATACGGCACACATCCCACCTAATGTCCAAGTCGTCCCACAGCGGAGTAATGGAAGAAATAGGTTCTAAAATTCTGTGTCTCAACTCTGGCAAATCATTAGTTAGCGGCGGAGCGTAGACACGATCTTTTAATAAGCCCCAAGGGAAAAAATTGCATGGCTCTAACGGCTTAGCCAGTTTTTTCCATCAGGCCAGCAATAACACTGCACGCACAGAAAGTCGCCATTTTGCGTACGTGGGCTGCAAGCGTGTAAATAACAAAGCATGCACTTATCTAAAACTGTTTAAATTACTCTTTATTTCTGACCTTGAACCAACACTCGACAGTTGATACTATTAAAATTTATAACTGGGACAATCCTTTATGGATCTCCTTTATTCCTTTAATGGAAAGTGTAACTGTCTTTTTATGTGCGTTCGTAATTATATAAATACGTAGCACTTATAGTCGTCGTTCAGTTCGTCTGTCTATCTGTTCGTCTGTCCTCGTATAACAGGGAAAAAATGACCCAACCGAATGGTCTGAAGTTTTAAATATATTATTGTCGCAAAATTTTGTCGAGTCGTTTCAAATTTTATGAAAATTGGATGCATAGTTTAATGACAAAGACAGTCAAAATTTTTCCGTTACATTACGGCCAAAGGGGAAAATTATTGCAAGTGCATTTTAACCCTTAAATGCATGAATTTTTCATTTAGAATTGTGTTTTTTTATACTTATATTAAGGATTAGACACCAGAAATTTTTTAGAAGAATTTTTAACTTTATTTAGTAGCATATTTATGTGATTTTTACAGGATTAATATTTCTATATAAATATAGCAGTTGGAAAGAACTTGGTTTATTTATTAAAAGTTGAATAAAAAGTGTTGCGAATTCGATACACTATGCATTTAAGGGTTAATGATGTTGCAGCCTTTAGAACAGAATGAAATTGATATGCAATTATGAAGTGCACTAAAATATACATTCAGTACAATATGCGGTGCAAAAAATATTTATAAAACTAGTTATAGTATGAATGCCCCTCATTTGCCACGTTTGACGAGCAATTTCCAACTTGTTTACTTCTGCAACAAATATTTTTATACTTTAAAAAGTGTTATGGAAATAACGACTCTCTGATACCAACATTTAGTTATTTTTTATGATTTATATATATAAAAAAATGTTTGTATCCGATACCACTATATACGAAGGAAGGGTGCAGTCTTTGGAGCACTACAAGGAAATATTTGTTATAAATACCTATGATACTGAACGGTAACAAAGCATAGTTTCAAAAGACACTGAGTGAATTTTTATTAAGATAAGTTTTTCTTTCATGTTTTTTATTACATCAAGACAATGCACTTGCCGCGATTGCAAAAGCAGCTTTGGTTATTGAAGTGTTCACTCCATGTACCTATTAGAACAGTTATCCTGTTATATATGTTATCTTTCTAGTTCAATTTAATACTTCATTTATCTTAATATAGTATTCTCTTCCAATGCGGTTCCTAAATTAAATCTAACATTTAAAATGTGTATCGCTTATACTAATAAAACTTCACATTTAAATTAAATTAATTTTATCACTCATTAGATTTAGTAAAATAAAATCAGTATTCAGTCATCCCATTCTACTTTGAGATATTTTCTCACATGTATTCATCCTTTAGAAAAAAGTTACAGCTGTCGGTTAACACAAAAAAAAAATTAATTTCTCAGCTACCCATATTCCGTTTTATTGCGTCATCGTTCATAATCAAAAACACTTAACTTGCATTTTATTGATGAATCTGTCTTGCTCTGCACCATAAAAATTCAGACCGATAAGTACATATGTTTTATAAAGCTACATATTATCTTTGACAGCTGCAATCTTTCCTTTTCAGAACGCACTTTGAATTCACATTTGTCGGCAACCGCAATAACAGGCCTAATGGCCAACAATTTCAAAGCCTTTTGTCTGTAATCAGAACATTTTCGATTATAACTTAAACTCATTTATACAAAACACAGTTTTTTCTTCTTCAACGGTTTTTATACCACAAGAATGTATTAACTTCAAAATATACATCTACAGGCTCAAAAACGTATAAGATTCACCGCATGTGTTTGGCTAATCTTTTGGCAGCCAATGTTTTGTCTCGCCTGTGCATGGCGCAAAAATACTTGTATGTTGGTGATATTGTGTCACGCTAAGGACGTGAAATTTAAATGCGAAGTTAGTACACTTCCCTCTTATGATTGCTAACTGTACAGTCTTCTTTAACCCTTTCAGGGGAAAGGTACTTGTATTCATAAAATGTTGAAATAATTTATTGACACTAGTATTTACAACAGAATTTATTTGTAAACAAGTAAAAGCATATTTTCACGTACTTAATAAAGGTGAAATTTTCATTATAAAATTCTGGTGCGAATGTGGCAATTATGGATAAAAATTATGTGATGCCGTGACGGCATCTAACGTTATTGCTTCTTTAACCCTAGAACTACCGGAAATTTTACTCAAGTTTTATAAAAACATTCTACACCAGAATTTTTACTTAAAACTATTTAATTTGTTTATTTATCTTATTATTGTCTGATTTATACATTTAGTTTGTTTTGAAGAAATTTCTGGTTTGAATAAATATTTTGAATGTACATGTCGGGTCCATTGGACCCTTCTGGTAGACAGAGGGTTAATTTTTAACGATCAGGCTGCCATATTGGGGGAATCTCCCTCGTAACTATTATTCTTATTTGCCCTTCCTGGCAACACGGAGCTTCATATTTTTAATGCATTTAAATATAGGCGTTTAGTACCTGACTTGATATCGGATAATTTGATCATTATGTAGACTGTTAGATGCTGTAAGGCTCAGAACAATTTTTTTTTTTAAATGACTCTACACAAATTCCATCACCAATACTTTATATATATATATATATATATATGTTATTAGTTACACTTAATGATTGTCATTTGCATTCTCTTTTTTAAACTTTTCTGTGATCTTTAATCTTTTGTTTAAAGCTTACGTTACATTTCTATTACTATTCTTTGAAGCAACATATCCATTTGTGGATATTGTGCCATAAAACCTGAACCAATCAACCAACCAAATCACTGAAAGCATAAATGTATTGAAATAAGCTGATGATATATATAGATATTCTAATGTGCTAATCTTGATGTAATGACTTTCTCCGGTTACGCTCAAACATTTTCTCTCTCCTTACCTCCCTGAATTTGAGTATATCAAAGATCTGTTTGTCAGGTTCAAAGATCTGACGAAGAGATGGAAAACGTCTCTGAAAACTCCCTGAAACCATCTTTTAGAGTCTACCTCTATTCAATTTTCTAAACAGATTAATTGGCTGATTATATATTCTGTAATTTCTGCAACTTTCAAAGGAACCCAAACCAATGGATTTATTTTCAGGTCTACCTCAAAGATAAGGGTTATCGGACAAAAGAGGAGAAAGTCGAGGAACTAGAGGAGAAAATTGAAATACAATGTAACGCAGTTCTAAATGAAATGATTCATAATGTTTCTGAATCAAATGATACGTTTGGCTTCCACTGGTCCGCTTTTTGGAAATCAGTAAAATTTCAGAAAAAAATTCATGGTAGTTTTCTGCAACAATTGCAAGAAAAACGGCGTTTTTGGCAAGTTTCTAGGAAATTTATAAACAAGATTTTTGTTTGAAAAATAGTGGTGTTCAAAAAACGGACCGAGTGGGAGCCCTGGATACGCGGTGTTCGTTGTGTTTGGAGAATGCAGTTTGTACAATGGAGTTATGAATAAAGAGGAGGAGACATATAGCGTACTGTCTACCAGTTGCGAGTGAAGTAACTGAGGAGGTTGTCACAAGATGGCGGCTGCTTTTTTTTAAATCTTATCTTCAGTTTCTGATTACAGACGGGTCAAACGTCCCACCAGAAAAATTAAACAGAAAGTTTCATCTTATTTAAGCGTCTTATTCATGTAACTTTTTACTCACAAATGTCGCAAAAATTTCTATTTGCTCTTATTGGTGTCAGTTTGATTTGTAAAACTGCCAGTTTGTTACCCTGGTTGTCACAATATGGGGGAAATTCAAGGCGTGACTACCGCCAAAGTAAACTTCTACCAGTAAAAATGAGAATCTGTTTCTACCATTATTTTTGACTGAAAATTTTTCAATAATAAGGCGCTTAAATAAGCAGAAATTTTCTATAAAAATTTACTGGTGGAAATTTCCAGCGGTGGTAAACAACCCCTGCGATAGCGGTTACAGTTGAAGCTTCACTATTTTAAGGATATGTCAGTTCCTCTTTATTAATAGTTCATGGTTTGTACTTTTATAAAATTTACAAAGAATGTGTTTTTATAAAGAATTTTCATCGAATCTGTTATCTATCTAATGAAAGCTACATTTATTTAAATTCAAAATGTAAGTATACTTGTTGGACCCCCAGTATTAATGTTAACAGTTTTATTCTGTGTGTTCTGAGAAGGCAGTCTGAAAGGCAGGATTACGTTCAGACATTTTTAATTGAATATTATAATATACGTTTATTGACCAGTCGTGGAAAAAAAACACCCCTACTAATTTCTCAACAAATTATCGTTAATTTGTTTTTAGGCTGGGTGTAGAGTTCATTTATGCTGTTAGAATTGTGCACTGCTATTGAAAAAAAACAAAGTTATGGTTCATTTTAATATGTAGATGGCACCCTAAGCAAATTTGATATACATCATTTAAAAGTAGACTTTTTTACAAATCGTGTGGTACGAGTAACTTTCTTCTACGATAATTTTTTGCAGAGTTAGTAACGGGTGTTTACTTTTTTTCCAAACATATGTGTGCAATATCAAAATGGACTAGAATAATTTTCATCTTTGTTTCATTTAATATGTTGTTTTTAGTTTATCTTCTGATTTTATGTGTCTTATTTAACCCGTTGAGGGGCACCGGTATATACCGCCTACGATTAATGAAGTTTTACACCAGAAAAATTTTATTAAATTTTACTTTTCTATCTTTGGTGGAAAAAAAGCCGTAAAATTGCTTTTACTTATTTTGAAATAGAATTTTTCAAAGATTCCGGTGGGAAATCAGCATTTCACAAACGTAATTGCTTGCCCCTCAAGGGGTTAAAAATGCTCTAAAGTGTTTGTGCTTTCTTATTTTTAAACAGTTTAGGAAAATAAAGATACTTAAAATTTCCTGGTCTTTTATATCGCTGCTCAGATGCCATCTGTTTCCAGGTAGAAAAGGTCGCTTTCCATGAATCTCAAGTCATTTACATCTTACTAATACACTATATGGCCAAAGGTGACCGGTCACTTGCGATTTTAATCATTTTGTTAAATATCTAGAAAAATACATGAGGAATTAACCTGAAACTGCAAGTGTGTAAACAGTAAAGTATATGTCATATATTTCCGCGAAGACTTTTTCCAGAAATCCCATAGGAGCCCGTCAACAAATTGAAAAAGAACGAATATCTTTTGGATAACCCTGTAAAAACTAACATAGCAAAAGCGTTCAAACTCAAGATTATTAGTAAGTGATTTATTGTAATATACTGTGTTAGTTTTTATGAGGATAGCATGTATTCTCGTAGAGAAATTAAGGTTTTTGTAAAAACAGTCCCACATTTTGCCAAGTGTTTTGCTTATAATTTGCAGAGTTCTTAATGTAAAAAGAGGTTCTTTTCAGAAAATATAACAAACAACATTATACACAAAACTCTGCAATCAGAATTAAAAAATAATAAAAATTGGATGAAAAATGAGCAGGTTTACTAAAAAATGTTTCACTGCGCATGCGCGAATGCAATCAAAATATAATGTGTATAATGTGTTAGCTAAATGTATAGAGCATCTTTTGGAAAAGTCTCAAAAACATAACTTTAAAAGTCTTATAATAATCGTTTAGAGAATAAACTCAAAATCCTTTGTTCCCAAAATGATGCAAAAAGATGAGGGGTTGTATCCATACATCCATTGATTAGTGCCAGTATAGTATACATAGTATTGCACGTACTACTGTATTTGGATACAGCCCCTCATCTTTTTGTATCCTTTTAGGAATAACGGATTTTGAGCTTTTTCTATAAACGATTATTATCAGACTTTTCAAACTATATTTTTGAGACTTTCGCAAAAGTTGTTCTATACATTTAGCTAACACATTATACAAATTATATTTTGATTACGTTCGAGCATGCGCAGTGAATCATTATTTAGTTAACCTGCTCATTTTTAATCCAATTTTTATTATTTTTTCAATCTGATTGCAGGCTATTGTGTACAATGTTGTTCGTCATATTTTCAAAAAAGAACTTTTTTTTTATATTAAGAACTCCGCAAATTATAAACAAAAAACTTTGCAAAATTTGGGACTGTTTTTATAAAAACATTAATTTCTCTACGAGTATACATGCTATCCCCATAAAAATGAACACAGTATATTAAAATAAGCCACTTATTAATAATCTCGAGTTTGAACGCTTTTGCTATTTTAGTTTTTACAGGGTTATCCAAAAGATATTCGTTTTTTGCAATTTGCTGACGGTCCCCTATGGGGTTTCGGGAAAAAAATCTTCGCGGAAATATATGACTTATGCTATACTGTTTACACACCTGGAGTTTCTGGATAATTCTTCATGTATTTTTCTAGATATTTAACAAAACGTCTAAAATTGCAAGTGACCGGTCACCTTTGGCCATATAGTGTAGCACATACTGCATTAAGTAAAGCTTAAAATTCATTTGGGTTGCGATTTTGCACACAAGTTATAAATACGGCATTTCTATTTAACACTAGAACGCCCGGAAATTTTACTCAAGTTTCGTAAAAATATTTGACAGCGGAATTTTTATTTAAAATTATTTGACTGATTTATTTAACATAATTCTGCGTAGTTTAAATTTAACTTATTTTACGAAAGAATTTCTGTTTCCATTTGAGATTTAATCATATGGTCGGAGTCGGATCGACTAATTCCGGGCGTTCTAGTGTTAACTTAGAGACATTTAAAACCTGATTTTCAAGGGACATTAATGCTGTCTGAAATTTTAAAAATATTTTTCTGTTTTTAGACTTTTTAAAAAAACAAATTTCACAAATCTCGCTAATTTTAGAAAGAAGTTATTTAAAAAAAAGAAGTAAAAAAAACGTTCACGTATACGATATTTAACTGATGTTTAACTCTCAAATTATCGTAACTAGAATTGTGCAAAAAACATTGCAAATATAACTAAATCTTCTTTATTAAACTTTTGCCTCATTATACTGTGTGTCCACTCTCAACGATGTACAATGGCTGATTCCTAAGCCACTAGTCATTGACATATAGTTCCGATTACAAAAATGTTTTAAACGATGTAAAGAAGTATTTTGAAAGCGATGTGGGTCAATAAGAAACATTTATTAAAAAATTACGAAATTTAATTTTTTATACCATCCCCGTGTAAGTGATATTTAGTAAACCTTTCCTGTTACATTAAAACAAAATATAAAAAAGTCCGGTTAATCTAACACTGGAATCGACCGAGTTATGAAACTTTGAAATGCGTGAATGATACCACTTTTCTGTATTTGACCACAGATGAGGTCGGCCATGCTTTGAGGGGTCGTGTACAAAGTGCTCAAAGTTTTAGAAAAACTTGGTTCATGTGTATCTGCGCTTTGAAGGAAAGCACTTTGAAAGAAATCTTATTACATTTTGAGTTACCTTTTATTAATTTAGTTTCAGATTGGTTAAAATCTTGTATTTTAACCCTTCGGATTCCGGCGTCTCTTACACAAACTTTATTCGGTCTGCACCACTTTTTTAAAAGAAGTTTCTTTCAAGTACACAATTTCAAAAATGCTCTGATTAAATAAAGCAAATTTGATTTTCCTTTATTACTGGTGCCAAAAACAAATTGTGCAAAGAAAGACGATGTCGCCGCAGCGGCGAAAACGGAGTGCAAAGGGTTAACATATGTTTTATTTTGTATTTTTTTGTTTTATTTTTTTTTTAATTTTATTTAAATTGAAACGATCGTAAGTATGTCTGTCGAGTTCAAAATTTGTACTCGAAATTTAACTGACTTACAAATTTCCGATAGAGGTTTAATTTTACATATTGATGTAAATCCGATGACAATCAAATATTATTATGATATTCGGTGGTTACCATTTACATTTATTTTACTTGATAACACAAAAATGAGGAATATCTATGAGATCCTCATAAGAAATTTGAGAAAAACTTTTAGATTAGATAACACAAGCCTGCGATGGTTGTAATTTTTAACTTTTATAATTAATTTTGATGTATTTTTTAGTGCTGGGTCCGGAAATTGCCTTCATTTTTAACCATTATGTTAGAATGTTTCGCTAATCGTAAATTTTTAAGTTAAAAAATAGCAAACATTTTATCTATAATATAGAGGAGATGGTACTGTTTTTTTAACTTTTGATAATTGATTTTTATGCACTTTTTAGCAGTGAATCTGAAAATGATCTTCACTTTTAACCATCACGTTAGAAATAGTAAAATCCCCATTGTTTTCGATGGAGTTATGAATGAAGAGTAGCAGACATATAGTGTACAGTCTACCAGTTGCGAGCGAAGTAACTGAGGCGGTTATCACAAGATGACATCTGCTTTTTGTAAGTCGGATACACAGTTTTTGATTCCGCCGGGCGAAACTTACCACCAGTAAAATTGAATAGAAAATTTTGACTTATTTAAGCGTCTCAATCACGGAACTATTTTCTCACAAATATCGTAAAATTTTTCATTTGCTTTCACTGGTCTCAGTTAGCTTTGTAAAACAGTCAGTTTGTTTCACGGGTTGTCACAATATGGCGAAAACGTAGGGCCTGACTTCAGCCACAGTAAACATTTACCAGCAAAAATGCAAATCTGTTTCTGCCATTATTCATGACTGAAGTTTTGCAACAATGTTGCGCTTAAATAAGGAGAAAATTTCTGTATACATCTACTGGTGCAAGATTCCACCAGCGGTAATCAACCCCTGCCAATGCGGTTACAGTTGAAGCGCCACTATTTTAAGAATATGTTAGTTCCTCTTTACCCCCTCACTGACAAGCCCGTGTTAATACGTTCACTAAGCTCCAGGTTTCAGTGCAATACAAACAATATTTAAAGTAATATAATTCAATTGATTTAATGTATTTTTAATACATTGAACAATGATTAATACTTTCAAGGATTGCATTCATATTCGTTATTAAGTTTTTTTTTTATAAAATGTTTCAAAGAATCATTTTTTTTTTTTTTTTTTAGCATTTAAAACAAAATACAGAGAAAACAGCATTACAATTTTCCCCTTTTCCAAGACAGTCGGAAGGTTAAAAGTTCCATGTTGTTTTCAACTGGGAATTTTACCATTTCATAAAAGTGGTGACAATGAAGAAATCTGAATTTTAAAAAAGTAGGTGTGAAATAACATTATCGGACAGAATTTTCCGGTACACTTAATATTTAACATACAAACTATTTGATGATTATTTTCTTTGTTGCTCACTTTATTTTTCTTACCTTTCCCGTGTTATTCTAGTTGTAACTCTCATATAGTTAAAAGTATATTGCCTCTACATTTTAGCGGGATATTTTTGTCGTAAAGATCAGCTATGAAGAATTTCTTTCACTGTAGAGAATTTATTCGATTTTTTTCCTACTTATAATGTAGGAAAATAGAAAAGTAACACAAATTTACGTTATGACCATAATGCATTTTAAAGATAGTCTGCGCATAAAACAAAACTTGAAATTGGATAAAAATAGTAATTTTGTGTGTTTTATACCAAAAGATTTAATAGAGTATTAAATATATCCGAGCGAAAATTTAGAGTTATACTCTTCCGAGAACGCTGAACACATAAAATGACAGAGGACATTTTTTTTCTCCCATAACTGGAAACCTAATAGTAATATTCCTTATTTAGGGCTCATTATACAGTGGGATTCATAAAAATAAAAACAATAGCCAATTTACTTAAATATTGCCCCTAAACACATACATCCAATGGCAAAATTTCATAAAAAAGGTGCAAAATTTGATGAGATAAGTTGCAAATATATGTGGAGTATATTTCAGAAAATACGAAAACTAAATTTTTATACGGCCCCTGTAAGGTAAAATTTCCAAATAGGAAAATTTTCCTTATCCATTCCTGAATTAAACACAAAAAATTCCATCTTGATAACTACAAAACTCATAGAGATATGCCTTTTTAAATAATTCGTCAGAATTTTAGGGATTATACACAAATTCAAATGCCTGTAATTCAAGAAAAAATGTTACTAAAGAGGTCCGAGAAACATGTAAAAAATATGTTTATTGAGTTGGATTTTTTTTGAGTTGGCGGTTAACCATATAATTTGCAAGCAAAATCACACCCTAAAATTTCTCATAAAATTTTTAAAAAAATTGAAATGGTTAATATTATTATTTTTTAAATTGGGGTAATTTAACATCGTTATAACTCGACTCGTTATTTGTCGATTTTGAAAATTTTTACATGTAATTAAAGAAGAAAATATAATTTAAATTATTTTTCAGGTTTTTTTAAAATAATAATTTTAAAGATATTAAAAATGTAAATTTAAAGAATGATGCAACTTATTTAAAAATAAAATCATATTTTCAAACATAAGTATTTTTTTTTTAACACGTTCACTGCCGCAAAAAGTAAGCATTTTCAAATTTCTTCTTGAAAGTCGTTTGCCACCACAAATTCTGAAAGTAAATTTCGCTGTACTAATACAGCGAAATTTCTGCCAATAAATAAGGCAATTTTTTTAATTTTAAAATAATGATGAGAAAGTAATAAATTAAAGCCTCGAATATTAACCCTCTCGCTGCGCAACCCGAGAGTTTCTTGGGCAACGTAAAAGTAGCAAAATTTGAGCAATCCGAGATTTCATCGGGGATGCATTTTCTCCGTCTAATTAACCCTCCTTGATCATTCCCACCAGTTACGATTTTTTTTTTTTTTTTTTGTAAATTTTGTCTTATCTAATCGGAGCATTTTTGTGATTAAATCAGAAGAAAATTTTTATTTTGAAAAACCGGTGGCAAAAGAATAAAAATTCTTAAAAGACGCTCGTCGCGAAGGAATTAAGTACGCAATTTTTGAAGCTATTTTGATAAAACAATTACGCAGCGAGAGGGTTAAAGCTATGAGTATACTCGTAGCGTGGCAGTCAACGTGTTAAATTTGGCCAAACAAAATTAATGAAAATAATGAAAAAAGACCTGTTCCAAGTTTGCACCATTTTTCTTTAACAATTCTTGACTTATAACAATTTAAAGACGAGAAATGGTAAAAAATACCTATCATACAGAAAAAGGCATTTAAAGTTTTAAACAAACATTGGGTTATAATAAAATGTTTAAATGCCTTTTAAAATATTACAGGTGATTTTTTGCAAGGATTTTTCCCAACATGCCCGATTTCGAGTTTTTTCCTAATTTTAGCCCTCACAAATTCAGATTTTATATTGTCCCGGCAAAGCCGTAAAAAAAAAAATGTATTCTGCCGGCCTAGCCCGTTTGAAAGTTTGGTTTCATCTTGCTGGCCCACCCCACGAGACGAGCTTGGTCTGCACACTTTTCTGTCCGGCGGGGCCGGACCTTGCTTTTATCTGATGGCTCAGTCGATCCCGTCCTGACGTATTTTTACCATACCGAACCGGGACTGGCTTCCTTCTAGCTAGGTCTGCACTGGGCGAAAGTTTCAGTACCGGTCTCGACCCAACCCGTATTAAAATCATTGTCTATTATTGACCTTATCCGTGCAAAAATACGCAAACTTTGGCTCAGCCGAAAGATTTTTGCAAAAAATGCAAATATTTTTAACACTAGAACTTCCAGAAATTTGAGTCAAGTTTTATAAAAATATTTCACACAAGAAATTTGATTTAAAGCAATTTAACTTTATTGCTTAACCTTTCTCTTCTTCGTATCTTTTAAACTTATTTCATAATTAAATTTCTGGTTTGAACCTAAACATATTCATATGGTAGTCATCATCACGCTAGTTCTAGTGTTAAATTGCCATTATTTTACAATAAAAATTATTTTTTTTAAAGGATAGTAGATTTCTAGGCAATAAAATTAAAATACAGTAAAACCCGTGAAAATAACCTGTGGATGACGAAATCATGTCTTAAAAGGAAAAATGTGTCAATCCATGTAGAAAGAATGTAATAATATCTGAGAAAAGAATAGAATACATTTACACCTGCTAAGAAGGGAGCTCGTCCATAACGCAGTTTTTTCTTTCCTATGTGATTTCGTCTTAGAAGATTTTACTATATAGCATTTTTCAATGTCTCTAATACATGGAATAAGGATTAACGATATTAATGATAAGTGAAAAATTTATATGCAAACAGAGATTCATTAAAAAAATAAATATCACAGCCTATGGCGCTTCTTTAGGAACAAAGGATATAAACATGAAAAAAAAGTGAAAGTAAGTGCTTTTGGTCAGAACTGATTCCGTACCAGTGTTTCCAGCGGGCTACTTTTTTAAAATTCAGATTTCTTGATTGGCACCACTTCTTTTGAAATATTAAATTATTTTTATTTAATGACACATTAATTAAGGCGAAAACAAGGGGTATTTTACCATTTCAGAATAGTGGTGTGAATCGAGAAATCTGAATTTTAAAAAAGTAGTCCACTGGCAACACTGTTCCGTACGAAAGAATATTTAACCATATTGAAGTAAAACACTGTGTTTTGTAGAAATTCGTTAGACCGGGCCGAACTCGAGATGAGATTTTAACTATTTCCAGGCCGGGCCGAAGTTTTTTTATGGATCGGCCCGGACCCGGCCCTGGATATTTCGGTCCATGGAAACATCTAATGCAGACCTCCAGCATATTTTGAAAGCAAGCTTAAAGTAAAATCTGTACGCGTCTATTTTATGTCCAAAGGAGAGGCACTGTCTTAAAACGATTTTTAATAACGTACAATTTGTAAATGATACCTATATTGCATTCAAAATGCGTCAATATCTCTCCGATCAGAGGCATGGTTAAGTGGCGTAAGTCACAAATTTTAATAATTTTGCGGGTTTTGCAGATATCGAGATGAATTTTTTGTGTTTGATTCAGGAATGGATAAGCAAAAATTTCCTGACTAGAAATTTTACCCTACGGGTGCCGTGTAAAATTTTAGTTTTCGTATTTTCTCAAATAAACCCCCCCCCCCTCCCCTTGGAGTTGCAACTAATTTCATCAAATTTTGCAACTTTATTCGTGAAACTTTGCAATTGGAAGGATGTGTCTAGGGCCAATATTTAAGAAACTAGGCTATTGTTTCAATGTTTATGAATCACACTGTACGTATAAGGGTCTAGCGGAAAGTTCTGTCCGATAATGTTATTTCTCGCCCACTTTTTTAAAATTCAGATTTCATCATTAGCATCACTTTTTTGAAATGGTAAAATTCCCAATGTTTTCGCATTTCACATTAAGGTGAAAGAAATGAGAATTCTATCATTTCAAAAAAGTGGTGTGAATGTAGAAATCTGAATTTTAAAAAAAGTAGGCGTGAAATAACATTTTCAGGCACACATTCCAGTAGACATAATACATTCTCGCGTTGCAGATGTCTTTTTAAAATTATAACAAAGCCTTTAGATTACCTTTATACTTACTAAAACCAGGCTCCGGAGAAATCATTATTTTTGGGCACCACTAATTTTTAAAATTATTTTCGTGACCACTGCAACAATTCATAGAAAAATACTCAGCACGAAGTGGGTTTCTGAGACATTTGCAAGATACATCAGGGTTGCCACTTTGGCTTCCAATTTTTTTCAGAAATTTAGCGTTCATACCTGAATTAAAGAATATTATTTTATGCTTTGTTTAATAAGAGACGTTTAGCGATGTCTTAAAGTACGAATTCTTCGCTCAAATTTTTCAGTAAGAATTTCAATATTCGCATTAAAATTTTAGGTTGGTTTCAAATTTTAACCCCTTAATTCTCGCTCCCGTCATATTCACGGGCTGTGTCTTTTACTCAAATTGTTTGATTCCCACCAGTTTTATAAAATAGTGAAATTGGCTATATTTTAGTATCGTTTTTCATGTCATTAAGCAATTTGAATTTTTCAACCGTAATTTAATTCGAGCGTTAAGGGGTTAATGCGAACTGGCAACCATGAGATACATTTAAAACCAAAATTTTCGAAAGGAAATAATGTTGGGGAAATTTTTGATTTAGTTTCTTTTAAAAACGACCGCTTCGAGTCCAGAAAAACATACTTGCAGCGATTTCCAGCTTATATTTCTCAAAAAAATGTGTTTTGAATTGCAAATTTTACAAATGAAGTCAAATAATGGTGATGTATGAGTGAAAAAAAAATATGTCCTTTACCCAGTTTTTTTTTTTTTTTTTTTTTTTTTTTTTTTAAGTATTCCGTTTTCACCAAATATAATTTTTTCTGTGTTTGTATGTATACAACCTATGTAAAATCAGTTCCAGCGTAGAAAAATTCATCCTTAGGATAAAAATACCGTCACCTGAAAATGACTTAAAAGTAAATATTGTAACCTCCGTTACTGGACAACATCCACACCAATTATATTTATATAATGGTATAAAAATAGTATTTCTAGTTAAAAATAACAATTAAAGCCTACCAACAATGCTGAGCAATAGAAGAACGTTTAAACTCATGATTTTTAACATAACCTTCATGCTCTTTTAAACGAAATCTAAGAGCACGTTTAGTCTGCCCAATATCAGATAGACCACACTGGCAAGAGATTTGGTAAATACCCCAGTTTTCTAGGTGATCAACGGGGTGTTTAAGATTTTTAAAAGAGATTTTATTAACAAGAGAAAAAATAACATTAAAATCAAACCTCCTTCAGTTTTTAGAAACTTGCTGACTGATTTTAGGAAAAAATGGCAACACAACTGAAATATTTGAGTTGGAATTAGAATGCTTTTTCAGAATGGACAGGTTTCGTCAATTTCTTATAAATAGAATCTATAATATTAGCGGTAGAACCACGATCAACAGCAATAGCTTTGAGGTAATTAAGTTCAGCACCCTTCTACTAGTGAAATTAACTCTATTAACCCGGGATTACACGCGCAGTGTATGACATACCCAGGGTGCGCACGATTATTACATTATTCACCACTATTTTTCGAAAAGTAATCCTCAAATTACTTTATCGCCGAATTTGTGAACAATGTCAATGATTAAATGAGATGACTATTTTTATTTGACTTTATTGATGGCAAAGCATAAATCGTACATATCCTGGATATGCGTGAGTATTCCCGGGGTAAGTCTGCCATCAAGATTAATCCCATTATTTCTGCTAACTTTAACCCTAGAACTACCGGAAATTTTACTCAAGTTTTATAAAAACATTCTACACCAGAATTTTTACTTAAAACTATTTAATTTGTTTATTTAACTTATTATTGTCTGATTTATACATTTAGTTTGTTTTGAAGAAATTTCTGGTTTGAATAAATATTTTGAATGTACATGTCGGGTCCAATGGACCCGTCTGGTAGACGGAAGGTTAAGAAGTCTCTTATTCCTTCTATTGCGGATTGTGCCAGGTTTTATGCTTTACCTAATGTCCATAAACCTGATATTCCTTTCAGACCTATTGTCTCTAGTATTGGTATAGCTTATTATAAGCTTGCCAAATATTTAGTTTCTGTTTTTTCTCCACTTTTGAGCGGTAAGTGTTTCACTGTATTTCTTTTGATTTTTTAACAACTTCACAATTTTAAGCCACAGGAACACATGATGGTTTCCTTTGATGTTAAATCATTGTTTACTAACGTTCCGGTTGAGGGGCTTTAGATTGAGGGGCCGGTTGAGGGGCCTAAAGAAAAGACTTTGTGAATTCCATTTCTTTTATTTTGAAATAGAGGAGCTTATCCTTCTCACTCGAGCTTGTTTGTCGCAAAATAATTTTGTCTTTAATGGACATTTTTTTTCGTATGATTGACGGATTGGCTATGGGTAATTCTCTTAGTCCAATTTTATGGGATATTTATATGCACTATTTTGAGGTCAAACTTTTTGAAATTTTAAAATTTCCATTCTATGTTCGTTATGTTGAAGATGTTTGTATCCTGGCTGAAATAAATCCGGATATTGATCATATTCTTTCTATTAGGAATTCCATTGATCCCTGCATTCAATTTACCTCTGAAATTGAGACCAATAACTGTCTTTCTTTCCTGGATGTCCTTGTTATTCGTTGTGATAATGGTTTTCAGACTACCGTCTTTCGTAAACCTTTTGTTGTCAGTCTCCCTCCTCACAGATATTCTTCTCATCCTCCTAACCAGAAATCCGCTGCTTTTAATACTTTTGTTTTTTGGGCTATCAATATTTGTTCCAGTCCTCAGTTACTCAGTACTGAACATAATTACCTCAAAGCTATTGCTGTTCATCGTGGTTATACCGCTAATATTATAGATTCTACTTATAAGAAATTGACGAAACCCGTCCATTCTGAAAAGCATTCAAATTCCAACTTGAATACTTCAGTTGTGTTGCCATGTTTTCCTTAAAATCAGTCAGCAAGTTTTTAAAATCTTAAGATGGTTTGATTTTAATGTTATTTTTTCTCCTGTTAATAAAATCTCTTTTTGAAATCTTAAACACCCCGTTTATCGCCTAGATAACTGAGGTATTTACTAAATCTCTTGCCAGTGTGATCTATCTTAAATTGGGCAGACTAAGCGTGCTCTTAGATTTCGTTTAAAAGAGCATGAAGGTTATGTTAAAAATCAGGAGCTTAAACGTTATTCTATAGCTCAACATGGTTGGTCTTTTCAACATAGGTTCAATTTTTCCTGAGCCATCATTATTCAGAAATGTTCTTCCAACTTTGATCTTGATTTTTTGGGAAGTTTACCACACCATTAAAAATTCTCACTCTTTAGTCAATGACTTATCTAGTACTCCTGATTTTCCAAGTATTTGGAAAGCATTAATTTAAATTCCCCCTTTTTGATTTCTTTTTCTCTTGTTCTCCGGTTGGTGTCGCTACTTGTCCACTCAGTCGTTTCATCTGCTTGTGTCTCATTTGTTGTTTTTGGCGCAATCGCTACCCGTATCGGGTCTATATAAGTCGGCGCGTCTCTGTCATTCTGCTCAGCCTTGCTTTTTCTAGCACGCTGTGTCTTGTCCTATCTTGCACTGAAGAAGAATCTCGCTAGTAGACTCGAAACAGTTGTTTGCTGCTTTTCACGTATTATTCGTGCGTTTTTAAACATTGGTCTTCTGCTTTTTAGTATTTCTAGTGTATTATATCATAATTAGTGTACTAGACTTCCATATGTAATTTTATATTTAAAAGAATACAATAATAGGGATCAATTTATATAACAATATGCAACCTCTGTTACTTGTATTCAACATTAAAGCCTAAACTTTCAGTACCTTGTTCTAAATATATTTTTAAATGGTAAAATAGTTTTAGTATAATGAAAGAAAAGATGCCTTTTGATGTTTTGGGAACATTTTTTTTAAGAGCTACTCGTATACAACAAGAAAAATATAGAGAAAAAGTGCGAGTAACAGAAATTATATGTAGTAACAGAGGTTACATTTTTGTAACAGAAGTTACATTGAGCAGTACAAATTAGACAGTAGAGGTGTATTTACATTAATCTAAAAACAATGACACCACTGAAGATCTTTTATGGATTTTTATTGTGTATATAAATTTTAACACTTTAATTACCGGAATTTTGAGTCAAGTTTTATAAAAATATTTCACACCAGAATTTTGATTTAAAACAGTTTAACTTTATTATTTAAAGTTTTTCTCCTTTGTGTCTTTTAAAGCTATATCATAATCAAATTTCGGGTTTGAACCGAAACATATTCATATGGTAGCCATCAAAGTGATGGCTCGCGGTAGTTCTAGTATTGAAGTAGATTTTTGATCATTTATCTACATCTGTTACAAATATATAGTAACAGAAGTTAAAGGTAACAGGTGTTACATTTCACAAAGAAAAAATTTGTATTTTCTCCAGTTTTATAAATATATGTAAATCTTGCATTTATTTAAGTTAAATTAACTTAATTTCATATAATAGAAATAAAACTTTAATTAAAATGACAATATTTAAATTTAAAATTTTTGTAACACAGGTTACAAACGGAAAACACACTAACCTGGAATTCAGATGTTTCAGCTTACTAACAGCATGTTTGCAGAACAAATTCAAAATAGTTATAGCATATATTTCCTAATATTTTAATCTACATGTAAGCTAAGTAGTACCTTCTGTTTGTGACAATGGAAGATATTTCTTTGTTAAAAATGTTACAGTAACGGAGATTATAATTTCATTGTACAAAATTGAATCTTAAAATATAACAATAGTAAATAAATATTTTAGTGTTTCGGGCCTAACTGATTAAATTACTAGATTTTATACTTACATAAAACCAGTTAAAGAGGAGATTTTAAGTATTATTGGTGTCTAGAGTTATCTGGACAGACTATAAGAACGCCTTTTCAGGAAATTCAGGAACTTGGCTATGTCTTTAAAAAAATTGCGGTGTGCGGCGTGCCACAGTTGGCAAACCCTGGTGTAGAATCTACATAAATGTTATAAATTAATTTCTATAGGTAAATTTTTTTATTTAAAGAGTGTTATAATTACCTTAATTTAATCTAACTGCCTTTAATTATATAAGTAATTACAAATCTACATGCAACTAATCCGTAGAAAATGACGCAATATTTAAATATCACAGATTAGAAGACGGTGGGATTTCCATAGCCGAAGACTTTTACGCTTTTTCCTTACCACTATAATTTCATTGTAAATGTTGTTTTATTTAATCGTCGAAATATCACGATTGGACAAGAGGAAAATCTCAGTTAAATTTTAGTGGTAGCAAAAAAGCATAAAAGTTGGCAGCTATGGATTTCGAAAACAAATAAACTTTCGGTATCACCAGAGAACATCACAAAGGAACCCAAAACTAGTGTATTGCCAAACACGACAATTATTCGCTAGTTGTGTGAAAAAAGACGAGTATTGTTGTTTGATGTGTTGATTGATAAAGATAAATTTACACCACTTAAAATGTATATCAATTTAGATTTTGGTGTTAACATTAAACTTTTGTTATTTTCATCTAGTTTTCAGGGATGCGATTTTCGACTTTTTGAATACCAGTATAATCGTAGAGAAAATATTGTTCTTTTAAATCGCAAAAAATGTTCCGATTAAATAAAATAACGTTTTCTCTAAGATTATACTGGTATGCAAAAAGTCGGAAATCTCATTACTGAGTTTTGTGATTTTTAAACCAATGGAGTTATGAATAAATGGGAGGACACATATATTGTACTTTCTACCAGTTGCGAGTGAAGTAACTGAGGAGGTTGTCACAAGATGGCGGCTGCTTTTTTAAAAATCGGATCTACAGTTTCTGAAAACCGCCGGGGCGAACTTCCCATCAGAAAATTTGTATAGCAAATTTCGTCTTATTTAAGCGTCTTATTCATGTAAATATTTTTGCACAAATTTGATAAAACCTTCTATTTGTTTTTACTGGTGTCAGTTGCCTGACAAAACAGTCAGTTTGTCTCAACGGTCGTCACAATATGGCGGAAACGCAGGGACTGAACACAGCCAAAGTAAAGTTCTACAAGTAAAAATGAAAATCTGTTTCTGCCATTATTTATGACTGCAATTTGGCAATAATAAGGCATAAAAATAAACAGAAAATTTCTATATAAATTTACTGGTGGAAGTTTCCACACGAGGTAATCAGCCCTTGCGAAAGCGGTTACAGTTGAAGCTTCACTATTTTAAGGATAAGCCAATTCCTCTTTTATAATAGTTCCATGTTTAAACCTTGGAGCTATTAATAAAAAGGAACTGACATATCCTTAAAATAGTGAAGCTTCAACTGTAACCGTCTTAGCAGGGGCTGGTTGCAGCTGGAGGAAACTTCCACCAGTAAATTTAAATTGGAATTTTCTCCTTATTTAATTTAATTTAAATGTTTCATAAATTCAAAATTTCAGTAATAAATAACGGCATAAACAGATATTCATTTTTACAGGTAGAAGTTTTTTTTGTCGGTAGTCAGGCTCTGTGTTTTCGCCATAATGTTACACCATAGACAACCTCTTATCAGTCTCATTGAAAAAGATTATAATACCGTGTCAAACTGACACCAATAAAAACAAGTAGCAATTTTTTCCACGTTTCTGAGAAAATGGTTTCACGTATAAGGCGCTTCAATAAGACGAAATTTTCTATTGAAATTTACTGGTGGGAAGTTTGAGCAGGCGGTAATGAGAAATGTTTGGTCCGATTTAAAAACACACCCGCCATCTTGTGACAACCTCCTCAGTTACTTTAACCCTAGAACTACCGGAAATTTTACTCAAGTTTTATAAAAACATTCTACACCAGAATTTTTACTTAAAACTATTTAATTTGTTTATTTAACTTATTATTGTCTGATTTATACATTTAGTTTGTTTTGAAGAAATTTCTGGTTTGAATAAATATTTTGAATGTACATGTCGGGTCCAATGGACCCGTCTGGTAGACGGAAGGTTAACTGAAATTGGTATACAGTGCACTATATGTCTCCTCCACTTTATTCATAACGCCATTGTTTAACGCGGAATATGGAGCGAAATAGTTTTAATAAACTTTTACTGTGCAGTTTTAAAGTGTAGTATGTGTAAGATCGACGCAGTTTTGACAAGAGGCCGTAAAAATATACAGCACGGAAATGATTACTACATTTTTATAATTCTTTTAAAGCAACATATATAATACTGTAAAGTGATTACAACTTTTAAATTTATAATGCGCCCTAAAATGTACTGCCAGTTCAACAACAACAACAAAAAAAGACATTTAGATTTTTTTTTTCTTTTATAACCCTTAACCCTCTCGCTGCGTAATTGTTTTATCAAAATAGCTTCAAAAATTGCATATTTAATTCATCCGCGACGAGCGTCTTTTAAGTATTTTAATTCTTTTGCCATCGGTTTTTCAAAACAAAAATTTTCGTCTGATTTAATTGGAAAATGCTCCGATCAGATAAAGCAAAATTTACAATAAAAAGTAACTGTTGGGAATGATCAAGGCGGGTTAATGAGAGGGAGGAAATGCATCCCCGATGAAATCTCGGGTTGCGAAAATTTTTCTACTTTTACGTTGCCCGAGAAACTCTCGGGTTCCGCAGCAAGAGGGTTAAATGCATGATTTTTTAGCTTGTTTCAAAAAATATATATATGATTCTCTGAATGGTTTATAACAAAGGAAAAATAATGAAAAAAAAATCAGAGATACATTTTTCGTACAATACGTCAACCATTTCTTATGTTGCACATCTGCAATATAAGTAAAAACTAAAATATTGCAAATTAGTATATATTTTAACCCTTTGCACTCGAGAGGTGACTCTAACTCACCACTAACGCAGCCAGGTGACATGCGTAAATTCGAGCTCCAAATGCTCGAACACCTGTATTTTAAAAATATTTTCTTAGTCTTATCTAATGGCAGAAGTACTTGCAATTAAAGACGGCGAAATAAACTATAAGAAATAAGTGGTGTCCAGAGAATTTGGACTCCTGATATAAGCGTGATACCTGGCAACACTACTGGTGAATGAGAGTCACCTCTCGAGTTCAGAGGGTTAATAAATTTGAATCTAAACACCTTATTTTATATAATTTGTTTATTTTGTAAAAGTAACCCTTAAATGCATAAAGTATTTTTTAAAACGTATGTTTTTTCCTCTTATATTAAAGATTAGACACCAGAAATTTTAAGATAGATTTTTAAGTTTATATTTTTGTAATTTTTACAGGATTAATATTTCTGTATAAATACACTGGCTGCTAAGAATTAAATAAAAAATGATTTAGATATGCATAACTATGCATTTAAGGGTTAACCCTCTCGCTGCTCAACCCGAGAGTTTTTCGGGCAACGTAAAAGTAGCAAAATTTGCGCAACCCGAGATTTCATCGGGGATGCCTTTTCTCCGTCTAATTAACCCGCCTTGATCATTCCCACCAGTTACTTTTTATTGTAAATTTTGCCTTATCTAATCGGAGAATTTTCCCGATTAAATCAGACGGAAATTTTTGTTTTGAAAATCCGGTGGCAAAAGAATAAATATTCTGAAAAGACTGTAGTCGCGAAGCAATTGAGTATGCAATTATTGAAGCTATTTTGATAAAACAATTACGCAGCGAGAGGGTTAAGCTGAATTATGTGTGATTTCGGGAAATTCTGAGCTACGCTTCAATGTTTTTTTAAAATACTCTGATAAATGGAGTGGTGCTGTTTTACTGTAAGAATCATTAGCGTAGCCGGAGTTGGGTCCAGAGGCTCTTGACAGTATTATTTTTTTTAAATATGCTTCGCCTAAATTAATCGCAAAATTTTGAGCGATTAACCCCTTGAGGGGCAAGTGATTGCGTTCCCGTAATGTTGAACTCACACCGGAATCTTTGAAAAATTCTATTTCAAAATAAGTAACAGCAATTTTACGGCCTTTTTTCCACCAAAGTTAGAAAAGTAAAATTCAATAAAATTCTTCTGGTGTAAAACTTCATTAATCGTAGGTGGTATATAATATATACCGCCGCCCCTCAAGGGGTTAAACAAAGCGAAAAGAACTTTACGAAATTACTGATATTTGGAGCATCTTGTCCCTCACCCGGGCTACGCCACTTATTAGAATGCTCAAACTAACATATAAAAATGGATCTGAATACACTCAAGTTTTACTCCTTTTTGAGCTGTTGAAACGTTAAGCAAATGATTTGATCTTTGAAGTGCAAGAGCATTTTTACAAATTGTATGTTTTCTCGGGCAATACTGAAATGATTTTAGTTTTTTTGGTATTATAATCAGATACATTTTCTTTCGTTTGATCTTCTGTAAAATCAATTGATTTTCAGTAATGTTAATTTTTAATAAAAGAAAATGGAAATTTATGTAACTATTGATTTTTATAACCTTTTATTTATAAACAATGCTGAATTTATAATGTAGCAACTGGATTAACAGTAACAGACAATAAGCATTATTATTAGATTCCCTTTAGAAGTTCTAAAGAAATATGTATACCAATATCAGCTGTGTTTTGTGAATTTTGCTTCCTCATTATTCGAAGTTATACATTTTAAATATATCTAAATTATTCTGCATTATTCAATAACATATATAAGATTGATGCGTATCGTCTATCATCTGAACATGCCTATGTAAAAATCAAAATTATGTTTCTAAAATGCTTATAAATTAAACTTTTTGTGCTTCGGTGGAACTAACGGTGCTTCATTTTTGTTTCTTTGCTATAGTTCATCATATTGTCGATATGGATTTCTTTTTAAGAATATATACAGAATTATTTAGTGTATCACATTTTAATGCAACATTCAAGTTTTTTACATATAAGGTAGTCGATCGCAGACATAACAATGCCGAAAATAAATTACATTTTTACCTCTTTTGATTAAATTTTTTTTAACGATTTTAGAATAAAATGACAAAACGCAAAAAAGTATCATAATTAGATCAAAATATAATGTCTTTCATGATGTACTCTCTATTGTTCCAGGCTTTAAATTCACTTATTTAAGATTTATTCTCTTTGTAGGGGGGGAGGGGAGGGGGAGGGGGTGATTTTTCACAGTTTAACTATTATATCTTACTTTTTTGCAAAAGATAAAATTATGAAATTACGTAAACAATTTTATATTGTTTTCTCTTTAAAGGCTGTTCTCAAATTCAAAAGGGTAACTTTATAGCATGAGTTTTAATTTATTTTTGTTCAGAAATGCATGAAGCTAGCAGGTGTTGGTGTTCAGAAGCTATGTAATCGAGCTGGTTTTTTTTTGTTTTTTTTTTACAAACGCAATAGATATTTCAGAAAATAGTGTCAAAGTGGTCGTTATGAACCGAATTTCTACGCGAAAGGAGAAAAACCGCTCAAGAAATAATGAAAAATGTGTTTGTCAGGTGATCAAAATCGCTTATAGCTCAATAGGTAATTTAATGATAAAAAAATGGAAAACACAGTGCGATTCCAAATCGCTTCCATGGTCAGGTTTTCCAATTTTATATATTTCCGTTAAAAAACGGATTTGTAAATGTGTCAAAACCTTTTGTGCTAGTTGAGCAGAACAGTGGAGAACAGTCTTAAGAGAAAATTTTATTTTTGTAACTAAAAGTATTCATAAAAAAGGCTTCATTCATTAAACAATTATTAACTTTATTTTTAACAAATCTTTTGAAATTTTTCCATCGCTTAAAGGCCTTCAACCAACAGGGTGAAAAAGTATCTAAGTCTGGGATCGAACCAGGATCACTCACTTGATGCGCTGATGCTCTACCACGGAGCTACCTGTATATACCCAACCTAGCACTTCTCACTCCTATTTGTTGGGAAGGCTGTAACCGCAACACACGGTTTATGTGAATTTTCTACAAAAATTTCCAAAATTATGTATAGGTTTTTCAATTTCACAGGGATGAGAGCGCTCCGAACCAAATGGTTGATTTTAACCACTAAATATTAATAGTATTATTTGCTTTATTAAATCTCAGAAATTTTGTCATAAAATAACGCGAGAAATACCATTAAAATTTAGTGGTAAGAATCAATCATTTGGGTCGGAGCGCTCTCATCCCTGATTTTATCGAATGCGGATACTGTTTTAGTTTCGTGTTTGCCGCAGGATTTGTGACTCACGAAGAAAATATTTCATCGTGTGCTGCAGTTGCAGATTTACTGACTGATAAGATTGAGGGGTGCTAGGCGTAGTATCGTCCATATAGCTCAGTAGTACAGCATTGGCGCGCAATATGAATGACCCTGGTTCGATCCCATGCTCGTACGCTTTTTTACTATGTTGGCTGTACGCCTTTTAAGTAATTAATAACAACAACAAAAAAAATCAACATTACTAAATTAAAGGAGCGTGAAATTTTCTACACAAAATTCCAAAATTATATGTAGGTTTAATTCAATAAGCCTTCAAAATAAATTAATATTTTTTTCTGTATTCATAAAGGAAAAAGTATGCAAAGAGAGTTATTCTCTAATAGGACATATCAAGTTTAAAGCATGACAAATATATACCCAGATAGCATGAACATTAGCAGCAAGTTTGATTTTTTCTGACATTATCTTACCGTAACAAATTTGAATTGAGAAATTCGCAGCAAATATCCTGCAAGGTATACTATCCCCCACTTGCATGAGTAGTTTGCTATGAAACTAATGGTAAGACTGTCTTTAATTCACAAAAGTGTCGAAAGCAAAAAATCCCTCTGTTGAGAGAATAGAAAATCAGCACATACGCAGAAATTTTATTCGGTTGGCACCGCTTTTTCTATACGCTATACTTGTCAAATACAAAAAAAACCGCTCGTACTGAAAAGTACAAATATTACCTTAACTTAACCCCTTAACGGTCGCATTAAATAAAGGTTTAAAAATTGAAATCATTTATTCGACGCGCTTTTTTGAAAAAAAATGAGACGCGCCGGTTTATATACCCAATACGGGTTGCGAATGCCCCCGAAACAACCAATCAGATATAAACGGATGAAAAGACTGAGTGGACAAGTAGCGACCTCTACCGGAGAACGAGATAAAAACCAAAAAGAGGAAATTAAATTAATGCTTTCCAAATACTTGGAAAATCAGGAGTACTGGAAAGTCATTGACCAAAGAGTGAGAATTTTTAATGATGTGGTAAATAGGCATATTAGGCAATATAGAAAGGGCGTAGCCGGGTAAGCATTGGAAATATGCCTTTCAATCAAATTTCCTGATTTTTTTTCCCAGATGTGGCTACATATCTGAATATACATTTCCCTTATTATCACCCTATAAATATTGATATTTAATGAGATAAAAATATTTTTTCGATTTTTTAAAAAACGGATTTTTTCTAAAACTGCTGCACGGAATTCCATTCCATTAACTGAGGACATATAGATACCAAAGATTCATAACTGGCAATTTTTGTATAATATTCTGTTGATAAAAACTGTGTGAAATAGCAAAATAAATATTCAAAAAAATTAAAATAATATCTTATGGTTATCCGAAAATTACCATTTTCTTGTCAAAAATTCCCCATATGTGCCCGTATTTTCTGTATAAATCTCGAAAGTCTGCGTTTGGTACTACATATAAATATTTACAACAATGTATAGTAAAATTACTGAAATTCATTTTAAGGCGGTATTTGGGGCGGACATACTTAACTTCGACATCCGAAGATTTTTTGGAACAAAGTCAGCAGACAATATGTCAACTGATGTATTTTATATACCAAGCATATAAGCCATGTTTTTCAACTTCATGTTCATTTTGATATCGACAGTGTTGAGAATGTCGCTCATGTGTTCATTAAAATGTAAAATATAGCAATTCTGTAACAGTTTATTCCAAAAATTCATCGGGTGTGGAAGTTGAGTAGCTCCGCCTCAAATAACGCCTTATAATAAATTTCGATAATTTTAATATACATTTTTGTAAATATTTATATGTAGTACCCAACGCAAACTTTCGGTATTTACATAGAATATACGGGTACACATGGGGAAATTTTTACAAGAAAATGGTAATTTTCGGATAAACATAAGATAAGATTTTTATTATTTTTTATTTTTATTTCGCTGTTTCATACAGTTTTTATAAACAGAAAATTATACAAAAATTACCAGTTATGCATCTATGGTATCTATATATCCTCAGTCAATGGCATGAAATTCCGTGCAGCAGTTTTTGAGAAAATCCTTTTTTTAAAAATCGAAAAAACATTTTTATCTCCTTAAATATCAATCTTTATAGGGTGATAATAGGGGAAATATATTGTCAGATATGTAGCCACATCTGGGCAAAAAATCAGGAAATTTGATTGAAAGGCATGTTTCCAATGTTTATCCGGCTATGCCCTTTGTCACGATTTCAATAAATAAATAATTAATTTAAAAGCAACTAATTAAAAATTCAAGAATTTTTCTAATGAAACATTCAAGTTATTTACCGTCAAATCTTGACGGGCACTATTTAGTAACATCATAAAAATGCACCTGAAATAATTTTTTCCCATTGGCCGTAATTTAACGGAAAACTTTTGACTGTCCCTGTAATAAATCCGATTTTCATAAAATTTGAAATGACTCGACAAAATTTTGCAACAATTATATACTGAAAAGTTCAGACCATTCAGTTGTGTAGATTTTGCTCTGTTATATGCGAACGGACGGACCGAACGACGACTATAGGTGCTACGTATTTATATAATTGCGAACACGCCTAAAAATGAGATTTTAAACATGAAATATTTCTATATGAAAAATATTTAAATTTTGCGTTCCGTTCCAACAGAAGTGGACATAAACCAACTTAATTAATTATCGTATCAAACATGTACTAAAATTTATAGTAATGCCAGTTCTACAACAATGTGAGATATGAAATTTTACTTGACGCTAGTATTTTCTTTATTAATTAACATATTGATTCATTGAGTTTTGAAAATATATGAAATTTAATGTAAATGCAAAACTTAATCATTTCCGTATACGTTTTAAAGCCATTATATATTTTATAAACACTAAAATAATAATTTTAAAAAAATTAAAAATACATCCATATTTCGTTATTTTTTCAAAAAGTTTGGTTATGTTATTGCAATTTTTGAAATAAGAAACACAATTCACTGAAAACAATTAGTATGCAATGTTGATTGCATAAATTGTTCAACCCTATGTCTAAATGAACCTCAGAGACTAATTAATATGATAACAGTGAGCCTCCTGTTGTGCAAGATTTAAGGTATTGATCGCGCAACTTTGAAATGCAAAATATTATATTCGTATTATTTCAAGAGGGGGCATACATCAACATACGTTGCAACAAGCTATAATATACAGTTTAAGGAGAGTAGGGTCATAAAATTATTCAAAAAATCCATATATATATATATACCGGGTGCAATATGTTATCTATCGCCGACCTTTAATTTCTCAACCGTTGGTCGTAGACCTATAGTTCCAATTGCAAAAACGTTTCAAATGAGGTAAATATTCATGTTGAGGTACTATTTAATGTAAAAATCAATTTTATAAAAATTACGAAATCTAACTTTTTATACGGTCCCTCAGCCCCTATAGTTATATTTAGTAAAAGTTTACACATATCATAACATATATAACACAAAAAGTTTGATATCTGTACTACAAAAATTGACACAGTTATTAAATTTCAAAGTTTGAGATTTTTGCGCATGATTTAGTCTTTCATTGGGGAATCAGTTAAAAGATGTATTAAAGTAATTCGAGATCACAATCAGGGTGCAATATCCTTTTTACAGCGAAACCACCTCTAGCCGGTATCAAGGAATCGGGGAATCACCGAAGAGGGTTATTTCATCTAAACATTTGACCTAACTTTTATGGGTCGAACAACATTCAAACGTCAAAGTAGGTAGAATCGACAACCGGAAAATAAAACATACTCACGCATACATGCAATATTCCGAAATAATATTTATTTAGGGTGGATGACAAAGGAATGCCAGAGAGGCTGGGAGTGTTTATTCAGAACGTTTCCCTAAGTATCTGCATCCAACGCATGATACTATAACTGATGCATTGCACCGTCATAGAGAGGCCGTCTATGTTTCACCACGACCCAGAACAAGTAGACGGGCTAGGTGTAATGTTCGAGTGACACCAGAGGAGGTGCTGGCATTTGCCCTTTTAATTCCACAACTGAGCTCGGCGGAAATAAGCGATGCATGTGGTCAGCATGTCTGGTATTTGTTACATGCACATCCGACACTGGTGCAAGCATTGATTCTGGGTGACCACGCAATCCGATTTGATTATTGTAATTTCATGCTTAGCACCTTAGAGGAAAATCCGTCGCTCCTTTGTGACATTCTGTGGACAGATGAGCCAATGTTTACACGGGTTGGCATTGTGGACCAGCACAATGTGCATTATTGGTCCCTGGAAAACCTCTACATCGTCCGCACTGTACGACACGTGTGTTGCGGTATATAAGGAACCCAGATTGTTTGATCCATCTTCTACGATGGGACCTTAACGGGCGATCGTTACCTGCATCTGCTACAAAACACTGTGCGTGTCGGGTATGAAGAGCTGCCTCTTCGACGTGCATTCCGGAGGTGGTTTCAACATGATGAGGCCCTCTCTGCATAAAACGTCAAACGTCCGGGCGTATCTGGCCACCAATTTCGGTCAACAGATCCTTGGATGTGGTGGTCCGGTATAGTGGTCACCGCGTTCGCCGGACTTGACTCCCATAAACTTCTACCTCTGGGGTTACATGAAGGCATAGGTCTATGTGACAGAGACCATTTTTTTGGTGCACTTGAAGCAGCCCATCATCCTTGATTGTCGCACAGTTTGCACACCTGCTCTGCTCAAACGTGTCCAGGGCTCAGTACTATCACGCATTCAATTGTGCATTGCTACCAATGGACAACACTCTGAGCAGTATCTCTAGTAGATTCTGGCGTTCAATGTATTCATTTTTTTTTTAGTAGACCGTTTCTTGATATTATAATAAATTGATATTTATTTTTCTTTTTAATTTCAATATTTCATTCTTCGCTTTGTATATGACTCCTAAAATGCAGCTCAAATTTTTAGATGAAATAACCCTCATTGGCGATACCCCGATTTGGCGATACCGGCTACAGGTGGTTTCACCGTAAAAAGGATATTGCACCCTGATTTTGATCTCGAATTACTTTAATTAATCTTTTAACTGATCCCTCAATAAAAGACAAAATCATGTGCAAAAATCTCAAATTTTGAAATTTAATAACTGTGCCAATTTCATTAGTACAGAGAAGATGATGATTTTGTGTTATATATGTTATGATATGTGTAAACTTTTACTAAATATAACAATAGGGACTGGGGGACAGTATAAAAAGTTAGATTTCTTAATTTTTATAAAATTGATTTTTATTTTAAATAATGCCACAACATGAATATTTACCTCATTTGAAAAGTTTTTGTAATTGGAACTATATGTCTACGACCAACGGTTGAGAAATTAAAGGTCGGCGATAGATAACATATTGCATCCTGTATATATATATTTTGTCTCAAATATTCTTGACATTAAGATGATTCCGAAAATGTTTAATGCATATTTTGTATTTTCTGAAGTACCGAAACATCTGGTTAAATTTATAAAACAATATATGTAAGTTTTACCTTTTTTGCATTTTTCCCAATATGATGATTTTTATTACATTGGTATACTTAAAAAACTATTAAATGTATTTTGAAAATTTTCATTTTCCGCAGGTCAAATATATTTAAGTTAATAAGAAACTTTTTACATTTTATTATTTAATTTTTGAGCAATTTGAGATCTCCTAATGAAAATCTGAATTCTTTGAATTCTTTGATATTAACTCAATAAAGCCGGTTGGCAAGAAAACTTGCCATGCAAGGCGAACAAATTTCAATACCGGTATATTAGTTTGAAAATTTTCAGATTAACTAACCGCAAATTTTGAGAGATTAAATAATTCAAAATTACAAAGTCGCAAAAACTTGTGTAGAAGAATTAAAAGAAGTGCAACGGAGGCTCGTCGTTAATGGGTTAAATACATTATAGCAGGAGTGGCGCGTCGTTTACCACTAAAATTTTAAAGCAATTATTGCCTTATCTAATAATCGAATCTCTCCGATTCAAGAAGCCGACTATATCTTTAAAAAAGGTATCTTGCGTGCCACTCTTGGACACTCCTGCCATATGATTTCTTTTATCACCATAAGACACCTATAGGATTTATTTTATCGGTTTCAAAGTTAACCCCAACAAAGTTAAGTATTATATTTCAGTGTAGTATTAGAAATTTTCATTGTAGTATTATAAAGTTTCAACTATACTATAGGTCGTTATAGTTAATACTGTATAGTTATAGGTATAGTTAATACTATAGATCGAAATCTAAAAAAAGGGTATAATACAACATACTGTTTTCAGTGTAGTTCATACTAAATCTTTTATGTTTTTTTCCGATTAAAATTTTAAAAATAGTAAATTTTGTACATTTTGACTGTTTTTGTGACCTAAAGAATCATAATTGTAAGACAATATTTAAGTGAGAAAAAAAGAATTCATGAGTTGCCTGAAAGGTATTTTCGTAAATCGAGATGTTCCTACTACATTTCAATTTATAAATAGCCATTGCAGAAAATTTCTAAAATTTATTTGTGTAATTAATGTAAAAAATATATTTGACTATTTTTAAACAAACAGAAATGATTTAAACAATTAATTAAAAAAATTACCTTTTCCCCATCATGAATTCATATACGTTACAAAATTTTCTTTTCTGTTATGTAGTAACCTTGATTTAATTCACTGACACAACATAAAGTGATAAAATATTGTGGATACTTAAAAAATCTAATTTTAACTGAAAACAAAAACACTTCTTTTTGATTAAATTGAAAAATCAAAATACGCCACTATGTACGCTTGTGTGGCTTTCTAGTCTAAATATAAATAATTATTGTTATATTCTACTGAAGCAGTTTCAAGAAAAAAATTATTAAATATATTTATTTTACTCGAAGTAAAGTTGATAAATCTTTAATGGAATATTTTATAGTAATTCACTTATGTGCGTTATTTTTTACGTTACTGAAACGTAAAATTATGGTCTTAGACTTTTTTTATATATTTTAACAGATTATTTTTATTCAAATAAAAATATTGATATCTACACTGGAAAAGAAACGCAATTATTTTTTCAATAATAACATAGGTGCCAACTTCCGCCAATCTTTGGTAAAATGTGGGTTAATTTGATCCAAGTTTAATACGTTTAAAATCTGATATAAAAAGAAAAATGTACTTAAATACGTTTCACATAGAAAATTGAAATTGAATAAATGAAAATTCATAAAATAAATTTTCTGATTCCAAACGAGATTTGAATACATTTGAATACAAACTTGCCCAAATGTTGTACAAATATCTGAAAATAGGTTTTATTTGTATATGAACATTATTTAGTAAAATTTGTTTTTGTGTGGTACGTTTCTAAGCACAAAGAGCAACACCACAAGTTTCACAATAAGTTCGAATTAAGCTCTGATTCTAGACCTTTTCATATATTTACTTCTGTTTAGTGCTAAAAAAAAAAAAATCGTTCGTAGATAACATATGAAAAGACAGCGAACGTAGGTACTTTTATAGCTCAGAGAGTTAAAAGTTGATACCGTGAGACTCTCGGGCTTAGTTCGCTTCTTCAAAAACGGCAACCAGAGTGACACCCGGGCTTAGACGTCAAAGTGTTAAGTGTGTCACTAAGGAAAGCCCTGTAAACATTGCACACTAACTCCACCCAGACCGTAATAATATCAAACCCATGAAACTGGACACGAGTTTCCCACTTTCTGGTCAGAGTCTGGTTGCCAGTTTGGCCTCCATTTTCATTCAGAAATTTCGCCTTCATACCAGAAAAAAAAAAACTTTATGTTTTATTTAATGAGAAACATTTATCGATCACATAAAGTAAAATATTCTCCGTCTATTTAAATCTAATTTTTCTATTTAAAATTTCTAAATATTTTTTTTTAATTTTGTCTATCTATTTTATTTTACTACCGGTGTGAATTTGAAATTTTGAATGAAAATTGCAGGCCAGAAAGGCAACCCTGGTCAAAATTATAACCATTGGGAGTAGTAAGCCCTAACGCTTTTTTAAAAAATAGTAATATTTGCCTCATTTAACACTAAAACCGCCGGCTATTTTACTCAATTTTTAAAAGAAAAGTTTCACACCAGAATTTTTATTTAAAACTGTTTAACTTAATTAATTGGCCTATTTTTATGCTTTATACAGATAACATATCTCATGAAAAAATTTATGGTTCAAATCGACAATTATCAATTTTGGCAGAAGCCAAAATGACCCCTAACGGCAGTTCTAGTGTTAACGGCATATTAAATAAGGGGAATGTTATTTTCCCCAAAAAGAGGTGGCAATCAAGCAATATGAATTTTAAAAAAATCCATCTGGTAATACGGTTAATGGCTTACTCTTACATATTTGCTTTGCTAAATAAAAACGTGGAAATAGAAATTACTGTTTGGCGTGCAATTTTTAGTGCAAAGGACTTATTTTGAAAATTTAAGCAATTTACGTCTTACTAGAATATTATTAGGAATTGCGTAAATAGTAAAATATATGTAACAAGATGCAAGTAACGTAAAAATAAATGTTTCTAAAACATTAGTCGAGTACAGCGGCAAAATGCACCGCCCCCTGAATACTACCCCCTGAATACAGCGTGTTACGGTCCCTGAAATATTCGTTCCAATAACTTTTTTAAGTTTTTCCGCTTTATTTTTCTGAGATTAAACAAGTCAGCGAAATCTTTTATAAAACACTGGTGTCTAAATTACAGGGACCATACCTATGTTTAAAAAAACCCGCCTTCGACAGTCGCCATTTTTGTGTCAGCGCTCAGGCCTAGTATTCAGGGGGCTGTGGCAAAATCTATGAATGACGTGGAAACAATGGAGTTATGAATAAAGAGGAGGAAACACATAGTGTACTGTCTAGCAATTGCGAGTGAAGTAACTGAGTAGGTTGTCACAAGATGGCGGATGCTATTTGTAAATCGGATCTTCAGTTTCTGATTATCGCCAGGGCAAACGCCCACCAGTAACATTGAATTTAAAATTTCATCTTAATTAAGCGTCTTATTCATGGAAAATTTTCTCAAAAATGTCGTAAAAATTTCTATTTGTTTTTACTGATGTCAGTATGCCTTGTAAAAGTGTCAGTTTGTTACCCTGGTTGTCACAATATGGCGTAAACGCAGGGCCTAACAACCGCTTAAGTAAACTGCTACCAGTAAATATGAAGATCTTTTTCTACCATTATTTATGACTGAAATATTGTGAAATATGGTTCTCCAACATAATCCCCGAGTATCCAAAACAAGAGAAAAGAAAAAAATCCTAATGGAGAAGATCTGGGTAAAGCAACGATGACGTCGTAAGGTCATCGACCTAAACCCCAGATATCCAGGACTCTGAGAGAAAAAGAAAAAAGCAAGAACTGTGTAATAGACTCTTTCTCTCGGTAGATCATCTCGTGTTTTTATCTGTGTATTACGTGTTTTTAACTCGCTCCTAAAGCGATATTCTTACTTTGTAACCTGTGAATCCTATATATCTGATTTAATTAAACAGGATTCAAATAGAGAAACCGTCCCTTCTTACCGATTTCGTGTGCTTGACACCCAATTAAATCATCTACCTTTTATTCCCAAACAGCAGCAGAAAGAACGAAAACTACGGTGGATCGACTGTGAAAAATTACTGGTTTGTTACTTAACGAAATTGACCTGCAAATTAAAAGAGAAGAGGTAAGCCTTTTGCCTTATCATTGTATAATTGAAACTAAATACATACAATTGTATAGAAGAGCATAAACAATCACGTAGATAGAAAATGCTCAGTAAATTATTTAAATAGAAATGTTTGTAGTCATTACCTAAATGATAAAGATTCGACAATGTCTATTTAATATTACTAACAAAATAAGATTTCGAGACTGATTTTGTGCTCGATAACAATAACAAATACAAAAAGTAAAATATTGTAGGTCAAAAAAAAAAAAAGAAAAAATATTTATTATGACATCGTATAAAGATAATCAATTTATTGAAAAACTGAATGCATCGAACTACGCCAACTGGCGCTTCAAGATTCAGATGCTGCTAACCAAAGATGATCTCATAGAAGCAGTTACAGAAACTGCTCCTGCCATGACCGATGCTAAATGGGCAGATTGGAACAAAAGGGATAAAAAAGCGCGTGCTCGTATAGATTTGAGCATTGAAGACGCGCAAATAATACACATAAAACACTTAGAAACTGCTCGCGAAACTTGGGATAAACTAAAAGAAATTCATGAAAGAGAATCACTTTCTAGTAAATTATTTCTTCTAAGAAAATTGTACAATACTAAACTAAGTGAAAACGGTGACATGCAACAACATATTACTAACATACTCGAACTGATTGACAAATTAGCCGCAATTGGTGAACGCATAAGCGATTCACATATATCAGCGATAATGCTATGTTCATTGCCCAGGTCATACGACGTTTTGATCACCGCTCTTGAATCACGTCCAGAAACTGACCTGACGCCTAATTTTCTGAGAACAAAATTAATAGATGAATACCAGCGAAGAATAGAAAATACTGACATGTCACAAAATGCATCCAAAGCATACAAAATTACGAAAAATTCGGCGTACGCCAGTAATAGAAAAGAAAACAAATACTGCACTCATTGCAAAATGCGGAACCATAATGCCGCCCAATGCTGGTTCATCAAGAAACAAAAACAAAATCCATACACTCAGCAGCACGGCAACCATCCTCATCCAAACAGATATAATTTCCAAAAACAAAACTCAACACAACTTTGCTTTGAGAAAACTAACACAAATGATAGGAATGAAGCATACAATTTCAAAAATGAAAAACGTAACGACGTGGCATTCTTAGTGGAAAAAAGTGATACAAACACTTGGGTAATTGATAGTGGTAGTTCAAACCACATAACAAATGATAAAACATTGTTTTCAAGATTTAACGAAAATGCCGAAACTGAAATAACTGTTGCTAACGGCAATAAATTAAAGGCATACGGTTCTGGCGACATAAAAATTCAAACGGAAGATAACAGTGAACAAATCACGCTCAAAAATGTGCTATACATACCTAAAATAGAAACTAATCTACTTTCAGTCAGTAAAGCGACTCAAAACGGTTGTGAAGTAACTTTCGAAAAGGAAAAATGTAGCATAATAAACGATGGCAAAACAATATTAGAAGGAAAATTGAGAAATAACCTGTATGAAATAAATTTCGCTAGTGATACGAAAAATCAAAATTACGTAAACATGGCATACACCTGTCAAAATCCCAACTGCATTGACCTATGGCACCGCAGAATGGGACACCGCAGTTATCAAGCAATTAAAGAAATGCAAAATAATCAACTGGTCACCGGTGTGACAATAAATAACTGCAAACATGAAAATACATGTGAAATATGTATTAGAGCAAAAACAACAGAAGCTCCGTACCCCAAACAAGCAAAATACAGGGCTACACGAAAAACCGAGTTAATTCACTCTTATGTATGTGGGCCGATACAGACCCCTACAATAGGCGGCAAAACATACTTCGTAACATTCATAGATGATAAAACCAGATTCTGCATAATATACTTAATGTCTAGGAAATGTGAAGTATTCGAAAAGTTTAAAGATTACGTATCTCTAGTATACAACAAATTCGGCAGATACCCAAACATAATCAGATCGGACAATGGTGGCGAATACACCAGTGCCGAAATGGAACAGTATCTTAAGGATAAGGGTATAGAACATCAACTGACAGTTCCACATTCTCCCAGCCAAAACGGAGTTGCGGAACGCAAGAATAGATATTTACTTGAGATGACCCGCAGTATGTTAATTGAAGCTAATTTACCGCACAAACTATGGGGAGAAGCGATAACTACAGCCAACCACATTCAAAATCGCTTACCTACAAAATCTAACGCCATCACGCCTTACGAGGGATGGACAAACAGAAAACCTAATCTCCACTACCTAAGAGTATTTGGCTGCCCGGCCTATACTCACATTAACAAATCAAAACGCGGAAAACTAGACGAAACTGCACAGCTAGGAAAATTCGTCGGATACGACAATAGAAGCAAAGGTTACCGCGTGTATACTAATGATGGTAAAGTAATATTAACCAGATCAATAAAATTCCTCGAAAGTAAACTCCCATACATACAAAACGACAATAATCCAGAAGTAACCAAACTAAAAAATTCAGAAAACGAACAACTAATGGAAGACAACCCACACGAAATACTAGTAAAAATCACACCTGCAGAATGCGAACCATCAGTGCCCAAACAATCAACTAACGAACCGCGAAGATCGGAACGATCCAATAGAGGAGTACCGCCCGATCGCTTCGCGTACACCGTTAAGACAAACACAATTTATGAGCCCAAAGATTGATGATAGGATAGGATGACATGATAAGCATTAAAAATGCAATTGAGAGGCAGAATTGGCTAAAAGCCGCTCAAGAAGAAATAAATTCGCGAAAGGAAAACAACACCTAGAAACTAGTGGAACCCCCACAAGAAAAGAAAGTCATCGGCAGCAAATGGACTTTCAAAGTCAAATACGATGACCAGGGAAACGTTAAAAGGTACAAAGCACGCCTCGTCGCGAAAGGCTTCCTGCAAAAATATGGTGAGAATTACGATGAGACATTTGCCCCAGTGGTGTCTCACACGACAATCCGAACCTTTCTAACCGCAGCCGCATACCACGGATTTGACGTACACCATCTTGACATTAAGACCGCTTTTCTACACGGTGAACTTGACGAAGACATCTACATGACACAACCCGAAGGTCATGAAATATCAAATCAAAACAACAAAGTATGCAAATTGTCAAAGGCTATATATGGCCTAAAACAGGCAGAAAGAGCCTGGAACATCAAAATTAGCGACACTCTAAAACAAATGAATTTTATTCAAAGTACAGTAGACACTTGTTTGTTTACACGAAAGAATGAAAACAAAGAAGATACCATTTACATAATAGTTTACGTTGACGACCTTTTGATTGCAGGAAATAAAGAAAACATTGAAAAATTCATAGAAAGATTGAAAAGTCAATTCAAACTTAGCGATTTAGGTGAAGTGAGCAACTATCTAGGAATAAACATAAAGAAGATAAAAAACGGATATGCTCTAAATCAGACAACAAAAATTAACGAAATAACAAGCAAATTTAACTTAACCGAAAGCAAGCCATATAGTACTCCCATGGATGCCGGATACCTGAGAATAAACGATAACAGCAATTTACTTCCAAACAATCATAAATACCGGCAAGGAATCGGTGCACTATTGTACATAGCGACCGTAACAAGACCCGACATCCTGACCGCAGTCAATATACTCAGTCGAAAAAAACGAAAATCCGACAGAGACCGACTGGAAAGCTTTAAAGCGCGTCATTCGATACTTAAACGCAACAAAAAATCTACACTTAATAATAGACACAGAACTGGCCCCAGTCCTTGAGGCATATTCAGACGCAAACTGGGCACAAGATCCAGAGACAAGGAAATCAACATCGGGAAACATATTTTTAATTGGAAAGAACCCCATTCATTGGCTGTCTAAACGCCAGTCATGTATTGCCCAATCGTCCGCTGAGGCGGAATATGTTGCAGCTGCAACTGCTGCAAATGAAATCGTCTGGCTAACAAGACTTTTAGAAAATCTAGATCTTCCACAAAAACATCCAATAACTCTGTTCGAGGACAATCTTTCAACAATAAAAATGACAGAGTCAGAAAAGCACTCCAACAGGACCAAACACATCGACGTAAAGTTCCACCTCATAAAGAACTTAGTGGAAACAGGCATCATAGAACTTCAATACTGTGCCAGCAAAGCCATGGTTGCGGACGTGCTAACTAAGCCCGCACCCAAACCTGACTTCCTAAAAAACCGCGAAAGACTCAAACTATTAGACTTTCCTCCACTCAGGGATTAAGGGGGGTATATTGTGAAATATGGTTCTCCAACATAATCCCAGAGTGTCCAAAACAAGAGAAAAGAAAAAAATCCTAATGGAGAAGATCTGGGTAAAGCTACGATGACGTCGTAAGGTCATCGACCTAAACCCCAGATATCCAGGACTCTGAGAGAAAAAGAAAAAAACAAGAACTGTGTAATAGACTCTTTCTCTCGGTAGATCATCTCGTGTTTTTATCTGTGTATTACGTGTTTTTAACTCGCTCCTAAAGCGATATTCTTACTTTGTAACCTGTGAATCCTATATATCTGATTTAATTAAACAGGATTCAAATAGAGAAACCGTCCCTTCTTACCGATTTCGTGTGCTTGACACCCAATTAAATCATCTACCTTTTATTCCCAAACAGCAGCAGAAAGAACGAAAACTACGGTGGATCGACTGTGAAAAATTACTGGTTTGTTACTTAACGAAATTGACCTGCAAATTAAAAGAGAAGAGGTAAGCCTTTTGTCTTATCATTGTATAATTGAAACTAAATACATACAATTGTATAGAAGAGCATAAACAATCACGTAGATAGAAAATGCTCAGTAAATTATTTAAATAGAAATGTTTGTAGTCATTACCTAAATGATAAAGATTCGACAATGTCTATTTAATATTACTAACATGAAATTTTGTAAGAATAAGACGTTTAAATAAGTTCAAAATTTTTATATAAATCTACTGGTGGAATTTTTCACCTGCGGTAAACAACTCCTGTGATAGCGGTTACAGTTGAAGCTTCACTATTTTAAGGATATGTCAGTTCCTCTTTATTAATAGTTCCATGGTGGAAACGTATAACGAAGACACAAAGAAAACAATATACGATACAAAAGTTTAAAAAAATGGCTCATGATATACATTATTGATTCGCTATTGCATGTTTTCATTTAGCATTGTAAATGGAAATAGTAGTCTGCAACTGATGCATTATTTTTTATTATTTTAAAACTCTTTGTCACAAAAAAGTACCTGTTTGTTGTACTTGATTAATATATTTAGGATATGGAATAAAAAATTTACTCAGTTCAATTTCTATCGCAGAGAGGAAAAACTTTTACTTTATACCAGCTTCTTAGTATGTCATCATCTGTCTAGATAAAATTTTGGGAAAGAAAATGCTGGGTAGAATGATTTACAGCTTTCAGTTTCATTCGTCAACATAAATGGAAAATATATCGAAATTCACATGTGAAATGTTCTTTTCAAATAATATTTTTTTTTCTGGAGTAGTTCCTATAAAATTGGAAGAAATGTATTTTTGTTTCTTCTGAATGTGAGTTTGTAACTTTCGCCATATCGCCACTTAATTAATGATGTTACAACTGAAGAGTATTTTTTTCTTTGGCGAAACTTTTTGATAAATTCATGAATTCATCTTTAAGCGTAAGATCGTGAATTATGAAGACAAGAATATTGGTGTGTTTTTGAATTGAGTAACGTGTTTCATTTTTGAAAAATGTGTTTCATAGTGGCATCACCATCCAATGCAGTTATGAATAAAGAGGAAGAGACATATAGTGTGTTGTCTAGTAGTTGCGAGTAAAGTAACTGAGGAGGTTGTAACAAGATGGCTACTGTTTTTTTTTTAATCGGATTCACAGTCTTTGATTAACGCTGGGGAAAACTTCCACCAGTAAACTTGTATAGAAAAGTTCGTCTCATTTAAGCGTTTTATTCATTGAAAATTTCTCAGAAAAATGTTATAAGATTTCTATTTATTTTTACTGGTGTAAGCTTTCCAGGCATTATAATCTTTTCACCGACACTGACGATAGGTTATCTTGGTTGTCACAATTTGGAGCAACTACTACCAGTAAAAAGATATATCAGTTTTTGCCATTATTTTTGACTGAAAATTTCCATTTATACGGCGTTTGAGTAAAGAGAAAATTTCTGCTTAAATTTGCTGGTGGAAGTTTTCACCGGCGGTAGTAAATCTCGCCGAAAGCGGTTACAGTTGAAGTTTCACTATTTTAAGGATATGTCAGTTCCTCTTTCTTAATAGTTCCATGCATTATCAAAGTTGTTGCTGTTAGTAAATCTGAAATATATTGGACACTTATAGCCTATTTTTGTTGAAAAAAGAAACAGAAAAAGCGGAAATTAGCATTGTATCTTTTTCTTTAAGGTGCCTGCCTACTATTAAAATGCAATTTTCGGTCAAAAATCAGATTTTCTATATTTGGTTTAATATTAAATCTTGACAGTTTAGCTTTCTAAATCAGTTTGAAATTTGTTTCTATCTTGCTTAGAGCTTGAGTTACAAGCATTTTAATTTACACTAGATTAATATTAACACAATTATTATAATTGGTAAACAAATCATATTAGATGTAAATTTCCAACTGGGCGAAAAATGTCCGGACCAGGATTCGAACCCGGGACCTCCTGGTTGAAGCTGCCAGTGCTCTGCCATCTGAGCTATCCCGGATGATTCTGGTCGAACTTTTTCACCCAGCTAACCTTGATGATTACAGCATCTGGTCTGAAACCTGGTTCAGCTCAACAAAATAAATCTCAGGTAATGGAACTCCAGAAATCGCTGGATACGAAATTATACTAGATTAATATTAACACAATTATTATAATTGGTAAACAAATCATATTAGATGTAAATTTCCAACTGGGCGAAAAATGTCCGGACCAGAATCATCCGGGATAGCTCAGATGGCAGAGCACTGGCGGCTTCAGCCAGGAGGTCCCGGGTTCGAATCCTGGTCCGGAAATTTTTCGCCCAGTTGGAAATTTACATCTAATATTTTAATATTAGTCAATAGCAAGTTTTTAAAACTAAAATTAGCCCTCCGCTACCGAAGTGAGAGTAAATATTTGCACATAAACAAAGAAAATTTAAAAAAATCATCAAGAAAAAAAAGAATAACTAACGTAAATAACATAGATGGTGAACTTTATAAATCAGGAGCTTTTTTTTATTTAGATTTTTTATTTAATAGGTAAAATCTGGTTTTTAATTACATTTTCTGCTTTTTCTCAAATTGAGATTTTTAACATTTTGCTTTATCGGAAAGCATCATACCTAGAAAAATAATAATTGTAACGGTATGAAACTTTGCAAAAATACTCTAAAGGAGTTTATTTAGGTAATGTGCCTCTATTCTGATTACAGTTAGTTATTTTTCATATTTTAGTTGATAAAAGTTATGAATTGTCGTGTATTTTCTTGATTTTCCTGTGCGAAAAAGCGTTAACTAATGACAAAGTTATAGTTATGAAAATGGTTCAGTACCTCTAGACAGTTTCATTAACCCCTTAATTCTCGCTCCCGCGATATTCACGGGCTGTGTCTTTTATTCAGGATTCCCACCAGTTTTATAAAATAGTGTGTAATTGGTATCATATTATCTGCCATTAAATAAGGTGAATATTTCTTTTTCAAAAAAGTGGTACCAATGAGCAATTTCCATTTTAAACCGCAATTTAATGCGACCGTTAAGCGGTTAATAATAATACATTTTGAAGAGCAAAATATATTAATTTAAATTTGAGTTTGATGTTTTTCAAACACGCCATTTTATAGCAATTTTTATGTATGTTTTGATCTTTAAAATAAAAATATTTAAAAATATACATATTTTTACATGTTATTCATAAATCTTAGCTATATTCTGTAATATAATGCCCATCATTCCAATGGCGAGTCTTTTTACTCTTTAAACTTCTGAATATCCTTAACGTAGTTTGAGTTATAGACCAGCAAACCTAGAGAGTTAATGTGACACTGTGTACGTGGCTAATGTGAGACTCTCTATGGGGCTAATTTGAGACGATGTATTTGTATGGTGCTCATATGTGGCAGTGTATGGGTCTACTACGTCAGACTACTTCGGACTGTGGCAATACTAATCTATCAAAAAACTTGAAACATCCACCACAAATAAAAAGAGAAAGTGTTAATCTTTAGTTATCTTTTTAATATCACGTATATGTTTTTTTCTAAGCTTATATGTATATTCTTGTATGTTTGTTACCGATTTAATGAAACACAATCCAAATCATAATATTATAACAGGAAAATAAGACACAGAATTTAAAAACTATCGATTAAAATAAAAGATGCTGAAACACAGAAATCATTACACAAATAGCAGGTGAGATACCGGTAAAACAAATTGAAAATAAAGGTGTTATAAAAAGTAAAAACCTAATCAAAATAAGGAGAAAAATGCATTTATTTATAAATTGTTCGATGGAAATACAACAGACACTTAAAACATGCCTTTTCTGCAAAATAGTCCTGAATATCAATGTCCAATTTTTTTGCCTATGCCACAAAGAAAGAAACTGATCCAGATGTCTTCGAGACATCAAAATTTGAAGATATTGTTAAAAAGGAACTTTTGTTTTAGTCAAACCATTAATAAGCAGCGGCATATTTTTGTATCACTAGACTTAGTGGCAAGAAAGCTCTTTTCACACCAGTAAATATGAAGATAAATATACACTTTCTTTCACGAGACAAATTCCTTGATAAAATAAGATAAAAATTACTCTTCTTTTAAAAGTGGTGAGAAATACAAAATTTTAATTTTAAAGAAGAAATTAATTTGGACGTTAATGAGTTAATATTAAACGTTAAATTACTACACTATATGGCCAAAGGTGACCGGTCACTTGCGATTTTAGACGCGTTCTTAAATATCTAGAAAAATTCAAGAGGAATTATCTTGAAACTCCATGTGTGTAAACAAAAAAGTACAGGTCATATATTTCCGTGAAGATTTTTTTTCCCGAAATCCCATAGGGGACCGTCAACAAATTGAAAAATAACGAATATCTTTTGCATAACCCTGTAAAAACTAACGTAGCAAAAGCGTTCAACACAGTGGATTAGGATTAAGTGTCTTATTGCAATAAACTGTGTTCGTTTTTATGAAAATAGCATGTATATTTGTAAAGAAATTAAAGTTTTTATAAAAAGAGTCCCAAATTTTGCCAAGTTTTTTGCTTATGATTTGTAGAGTTCTTAATATAAAAAAAAGTTCTTTTCAGAAAATGTGACAAACAACATTGTACACAATACCCTGCAATCACAATTAAAAAATAATAAAAATTGGATGAAAAATGAGCAGGTTTACAAAAAAATGTTTCACTGCGCATGCGCAAAAGCAATGAAAGTATAATGTGCATAACGTATTAGCTAAGTGCACAGAGCAACTTTTGTGAAAGTCTCAAAAACATAGCTTGAAAATTCTGAAAATATTCGTTGATAGAATAAGCTGGAAATCCGTTGTTCCCAAAAAGAAGCAAAAAGATGAGGGGTTGTATCTATATATCCATTAAATAGTGCCAATATAGCATACACAATATTGCACGTACTACTAGCCCCTCATATTTTTGCTTTATTTTGGGTCGATATTTTTCTTGTCTGCCTTTCCCCAAAACTGCATTCTAAATCAGGAAAAATATTTACACTTTTCCTTCCTATTTATATATTAATTAATAATGAAATAACAATCATGATCGTAGACAACATTTTTGATTTTTTAGTTTTCAATAACACGTGTCATACGATTGCAAATTTAAAAATTAAATCTTCATAAATATATAGTTTAACACTTTCCAACGTAGTGGTCCTACGTCGGGATCACCTAATTTTCATTCCAATGTTACAAATGGCACCAAGAATATTTTATTAAAATTTTGTATTTACAAAGGAAGATTAAAGTAACAAGTTTCTAATTTCTAAAACAGTCGTTTGTAAATTCCGGTGTCAGTAAATCATTTCATCATTTTACAACAGAATTTTTCTGTGCTGGAAATAGTTAAAGGTTGCAGATAGTCTTCTTCTTCTTCTTCTTTTTTTTTTTTTTTTTTTTTTTTTTTAACTCTAAATTACTATTTAATAAACTACTGAAAGGGTTTATTGCTGTGGGTTTTAATGAGCATTACGGTGAATTGCATGAAAGATTTCGCAAAATTACGTAAAATTGAAAAATAACAAAATCTAAATAATACAGCTGAAACATTAGGCCCGGGTAAACATTGAGAGAGTTCTCTCATCTCGTTAGTATTTACAACTGTTGAAAAATAATAATCTCTCACATGAACCCCATGGCCGTCTCATATTAGCCCGATTCGGTTCTGTTAATTTGAGAAAAGGTTTTTTATAGTTTTTACCTTTATCTTTATGAAAATAAACATTTTTTATCCATAATGAGCATGAAACTATTAATAAAGAGGAACGAACATATCATTAAAATAGTGAAGCTTCAACTGTAACTGCTTTTGCAGGGGTTGATTACCACCGTGTGAAACCACCACCAGTAAATTTATGAAGAATTTTTCTCCTTATTTAAACCACTTAGTAATGCAAAATTTCAGTCATAAGTAATGACAGAAACAGATTTTCATTTTTACTGGTGGAAGTTTACTTTAGCGGAAGTCAGGCCCTGCGTTTTCGCTATATTGTGACAACCAGTGAAACAAACAGACCGGCTTACAAGGCAAACTGACACCAGTAAAAGCAAATAGAAAATTTTACCATATTTGTGAGGAAATATTTCTATGAATAAGATGCTTAAATAAGACGAAATGTTCAATTCAATTTTACTGGTGGGAAGTTTTCCCCCGGCGGGGATCAGAAACTGTAGATACGATTTTAAAAAATGCACCCTCCATCTTGTGATAACCTAATCAGTTACTTCACTCTCAACTGGTATACAGTACCCTATATGCCGCCTCCTCTTTATTCATAACTCCATTATAATGAAAGAACGAAAAAAAAAACAAAAATTATAGCATTCCATAGCTGCCAACTTTTACGCTTTTTTCCTACCACTATTTTTATCAGAAAAATTTGCCAATTTAATACTATGTTTTCGATGATAAAATAAGAAAAAATTCTGTGTTAAAAAATAGTGGTAGGAAAAAAGCGTAAAACCTGGCATCTATTGTATTCCTTATTTAAGCCTAGTGCCAATAGATTACAAGTAACTGGAAAAGTTTAGAAATTTGTCTCATATTAGCACCGATGGATGCTATAATATTCCTGATCTTCTGACTTGAAATTTAGTTTAAAAAAAACTTAAAAAATATATTAACCCATTACTCGCTGGTTTTGCGTTGACGAAACGGTCAAGATAATTACTCATGCTCAAATTAATTACTTTGTCACCACTATTTTAGAAAAAAAAAATTGATTTGTTTATTGGCTGAAATTTTGATATTTTAATAAAGCGAAAATTACCTTTCTGAATTTGTGGTGACGTATGTCTTTCAACAAGAAATTTGAATATTTCTTCTTTATAATTTAGGCGGTTAATGGGTTAACATATCCCCCGTAGCATATTCCCGGGTATTCACGACGGGAAACGACAATTCTCGTTTTCATTCAAAATACATCATTGACAAAGAGTGTGGCTTCTACCTTACAGAAAATGCATTTATATCATCTTATCCATATTTTTTTAGATTGTAAGACATTTTATATTAAATTCGTACATTGAAAGATATTTGCAGTTTCATAAACTGGGAGTGAATCCTGCTGGAAGATAAATGGTGCTTTATTGGGGAAGAGATCCCTGATGGGAGGTATCAATTTTGGTTCCAGGGTAGTTTCGATGTATTTTTTTGCATTCAGAATGCTATGAATCACTTTAATGCAGCCCACACCATCTGCCGACATACAGGCCCAAATCACGATATTTGATGGGTTTTTGTAGGTCCTTAAATGCAATCAGGATGCAGCTCTTCCACTACACTATGTCTCACATATTTTCACCCATCACTACCAAAGAGCTATATTTTACTCTCATCGCTCTAGATTATTTGCTTCCACTGATTTTCTGACCAATTAACCCCTTAACCCACAATGACGGGCATAGCCCGCGTACGATGATCGAGCCAAATGTAAATTCTTCTTACCACTAAAATTTCACAGTAAATATAGTTTAATTTAATCTTCGAAATTCCATGATTAAACAAGGCGGAAATCTCTATTAAATTTTAGCGGTAGCTATGGATTTGCCAAACCGTGGAGCTGTTAAAAGTAAATCGTAGGTTAAGGGGTTAATGAGTTTTTTTGCCCATTGAACTCGTTTCTTGCATTGCTGAACATTTAAAAATGGTTTTTTCTTCGGAATTCTATCCTTCAATCAAAAACCTGGTAATCTTTTCCTTATTATTCTTGAACTAATTGAAATACCCATTGCATTCATTTCACCTCTAACAGCATCTTATGAAATTCTTCTATTTTTGAGGCATATCCTTTTTATCTTTCTATCGTCAGAAGCACTTGTGCATATTTTTTCGGTCTGGTCTTGCCTTACCACTGATTTAGTTTCTTCTTAACGTCAGCAAAACTTTCGTAAGTCAGATAAAGTGATTGATCCACCAACCTGTCTCACAGTTTCAGCATAAGAGTGAGCATTTCCTCTCAATATGACAATTCTGCTTCTTTTTGTAGGTGCCCAATCATTTCTTGTTGTTGATGACATTGTTTTAAATTATTTGCATTAAGAAAAAAAAAAGAAAAAAACATTGTTCTATTTAGTTACGCTAGTGTTCACCCTTCTGCAAAATTCATTCCAGCAAAATACCGCTTTTACAAATCAAAATAGATTACAATTTAGTTACTGACATTTGATTGATTCTCAGAACAGTCACTGTGTTTGGCTAGGAAGCTTTTATTACAATACACTTCAGCATTCATGACTAATTGTGTTTGTATTTTAGACTGAAGTAAACGTAACTTTTTTTGTAATGCGGATATTTAACAGTAGAACCGACATAGCTGTCATTTTGACCGGTAAAAAATGAAAATACTTCTATTTAAACCAGAAATTGTTTTCTGAAATAAGTTAAATATGTACCACGAAAAAAATAAGGTTTAAATGAATATGTTAAACAGTTATAAAGAAAAAAATTTCTGGTGTGAAATAGTTTTACAACACTTGAGTAAAATTTCTGGCGGTTCTAGTGTTAATTCTGTTTTTTTTTTAAATTAAATTCTACATTAAATTTCCTTGTATTTTATATGTAAGAATTTGTATTTAAGTGAAAATTAATATATTCTATAATCACACAAAGTTATATTTCCAAAAATGTCCACAATTTTGGCCACCACTGTATGTTTGGGTTTTTTAGTATTATATTTAAACAAAAGAAATATCACATTAGGATTATAATTTCAGGAGATATTAATAAAAATATGAAAATGTAATTTAACATTAGAAGCTCTAAATTTTGAATGATTATAATTCAAAAACTTTTCATCCAAATAACTTGAAATTTCATTTCGAGGCATAATTTGGACCGACGATTTAAAATATTACGTCAAAATTGGGTGTTGCCATTGAAAAATACAAAGTTTGATCTGGTTTTGATTTGTAGATGGCCACCTAGCAAATTTTATATACATAATTTAAAAGAAGTCTTTATTTCCAATCGTTTGGTACTTGTAATTTTTTTCTAATATAATTAGTTGCAGAGTTAGTAGGGGAGGAGGGGGGGGGGTCCCGTTTTTTCACGACTGTACTTTGCCAGACTGCTTTATTCCTAGGAACTTAAATGAATATCAAATCTCGTTTTTGCCGTTTAAAAAAGAAAAGTTAGCGTCTTTTTTAATACGTAGGCGACCTCCGAATCGTAATTCATTCATGGTATTAAAATATTGATATTATTTCCAGTCAGTGTGTACCCATGCGTTTTTATATGATTATTTACAGCAGAAGTAGTTACAAGAACGTTTCTTCAAGGCTATACGTACATTTTTTTTCACAAATAATGTTTCTATATTTGACTGAATAGAAATTTAAATGACTCATTACTGGTAAAAAGTATTTATCTATTTATTTATTTTATTAATAAACCCTGAAAGATAGAAATTAAAATGTTATCTGGCATATATGTATGTGAAATTTTATTAGACAGCATTTCAAATTGGTCAAATAAACTTTGTGTGTCACTTTACATAAGGAATAATAAAATGCAACATTTTCACTCAAGCAAAAAGTAAAATTTTTCAAAACTTTTTTTTTCCAACAAATCATAAAAGAAAGAGTAATCCGGGATACATTTTAAAATAAATTTTATATATTAAGTAAAAATTTTGAAATTTTTTGTGATGGTTAACCGTATCATTTGTAAACATAATCACATGATAAAAATTCTCATAATTAAAGAAAAGTATTTAAAATTTATTAGAAAAGTGGGGGGATATAAAATAGTAATAATTCGAAATATTATTTGTAGAATTGCATTTTTTTTTTCATTTAAATACACAGAAATATATAAGTTTTAACTTTGATTCAGCATTTTTAAAAATATTAATTTAAATAAAATTTAAAAATATTTAAAGCAAAAAAAATAAAAGATATCCAATTTCAAATTTGCTGAATCAGAATTAAAGCAAAACAATTGAAGAAGTTCCAAGTTTAAACCATTTATCTTTAACGGTTCTTGACTTATAGGAATTTAAATACGAGAAATGATGAAAAAACCCATCATGAAGAAATCGCATTTTCATAAGAAGTCGTTTCCATGAAAACCATTGCTTGAAAGCGAGATTTTGAAAATAAACCAAAACAAAAAACTTAATATTTCCCATTCCATTTAAGATATAAACATGATTTAAACGTCATTTTAAGCACAAAAACCAAGACATTTTAATGCAATATTTTGTTTAGAAAATCTGAAGAGTCTTGGGTCCCGGATCACCTTAATAATATACCTCCACTTGGCCAATCACTGATGAACACTTGCATGGGATAGATGTTGACCTCAGCGTGTTTTATATAACCTGAAATTAACTTAACTCTTCTCTCATTATTATTTTCGATTCATTACAAATTTTAATTTTCTACAAACATGAGTATGAAAGAAAGTCACAGCAAAGTTATCATATCTTTCAAGCCATTTACTATAGAAGATATCCCAAAAGATTAAAACGCACTTTAATGTTTGACATGCTGGAGATACAAGGTAATGTTAAGTATTAAAATTGTTAAAAATAAAGTATGGATTAAGATTATATTGATCAAATAATCAATTACACAAATAATTATAAAATAATTCAACTTTAAAATCGCTCTTTTTAATTATTATGACGTCCCTAGATCGTATAAGTCAGATTAAAAAAAAATCTTCCATGCTCTGAGAAGTACAACAAATAAAAGCTCCATTCTTCTACGAAAATTCTGTCCTTTCCGGCGTTAAAAATGCGTTTCTCTGTTTTTAATGACGGAAAACTCCAAAATTTAATTAAATTTAAAGTAGCATAAATAGGAAAATTTTGGGTCGGTGGAATTTTTCTGTTGTATTTGTCAGAATATAGAGTTTGTTTTCTAAAAATAACTTATAAGGCCGTGGAACCTTATAAAAATTTAAAAAACGTAACTTTATGGAAATTAATGGTTTGACTTTTTTATCAAAATAATCTTAATCATACCTTACTTCGAATGCTTGTGCAATTTATATTTCCTACGTATTTTCAAAACGTAAAAAATAAAAGTACGTATCAATATATCTCTTGTACGTACGTAGTATATCTTTTGTGGACACCTCATACATTATCCCAGTGTCTAATTATGCATTGCAACCACGCTCCTAGAAAATGCTGGATGCGATGTGTTTTCCCATGATTAAAAAAGCTCGCGAATGAGAGTTTTGAACTTTTTGTTTTTTGGGGGAAAATGCTGTTTTAATATGTAATTCTTTTACTCAATAAATACACAAAATGGCTTCAGTTTTGCACTGAAATTCATAAATTATACTATATGGTACACGCGAACTCTATGTTTACTACAAAGCAGATCCTCTAGTTATTTAATAACGCAATTTTTTATTCCAAGTATCTAAACTGATAAAAAAAATTAGCGGAGCAAGCAAAAAAGTGAAGAGAAGAGTGCGAGATAACCATGCATGGGTATAAAATGGAGAGTACATATATATCAAAGCGCAACAAAATTTGCAACAGGGCTTTAATTTTTTGAAACATTGGATAGAACATGAAAAGATGACTTAGGGCAACAATTTGGTTACATGTAAATGACAAAAAAGTACTGTTTAGGAATGATGCAATGTATTTAATATGGTGTGTGGTCCCCTCGAATACATAAAACCATCACACCAAGTGTTCGATGACAAGGATGTACCAGGAATTCGATGGCATTATCGATAACACTTTGGGGAATACTGTTCCACTCCTCAGGAATTGCAATCTCCAAGTCCCGGACAATAAAAGACCTTAGTCTCGCTACAATGCGTTGTCCGAGTGTGTCACAAACATGTTCGATTGGATTCAGGTCAGGAGAGCATATTGGCTATTCCATATGCTGTATTATTTCAGCTTTAAACATGTTCTCCACGAGACGAGCTGTATGGGGTCTGGCAACATCATGCATGTAATAAATGGAATCTCCAATTGATGCAGCGTAAAATCCGACATGAGGTCTCAGTATCACGTGTGTATAGCTTTGGGTCATCAAAGGGCCATTCCTAATGATATGCATGTTCGTTCTCCCATCTATGCTGATTCCAACCCATATCATCAACCTACCTCGTCTGTAATGTGATCTTTTACGAACGAATGTGGGATTATTTCGAGTGTCCTTTCCCATCATACCAAAACACATCGAATGTCACATCCAGACTGAATCGGGAATCGTCTGTAAACATAATCTGACTCTGACCACGTTGCCTCTAATCTCCATGTTCAGTTGTCCACCTTCTTTGTGCCGCATAGTTGATTCAGGTCAACGGAACACAGACCATTGGCTTACGTGTATAGGACCACTCTAATGACGATTATTTTGCACTATTTGGCTGGACTCCCTTCGTCTTGCGGCCAAGAACAACTGTGTCTGCAGCTGAGTAGCATTGCCTGTTCCGTCTCGACGAGCTGTTAACAGAATATATCGTCATCAGTTTCTATGGTAGCACGTGGCCAACCTTGTTCTGGCCGACGTCTAACCTTCCCTGTGTCTTGGAATCGATTACACAGCCTTGCATTGACACTTCTTGCGACACCAACAGCGGCCGCTACACTTCGTTGTGTTTGCCCGATTTCAATTCTCCCGATAATATGCCAAGGCACGAATTCCGATAAATCACTTTGTTGTGACATATTCAAGTCATCTTTTCTCAAAAAAAAAAAAAAAAAAAAAAAAAAAAAAAAGGCTGAGCAATTGAATTTTACAAATGAGACAGTGAAGCAGACGTTTCTGCAAAATCCCGATTTCTGCACTTATCTCCTTTTTCTAGTTTCTGACGTCACAAACATTGATTTGCATGTGAAGTTTTCTTCATCTGTATTCTATTACGTTTTAAATTATGTATATTTTATTTTACTTTACATATCGATGTATGTATTTGTGTAATTTTGTTAAAACCACGTGCTTCCCTAATTGTTTTGAGCAGTGTACTTACTTTCGAGACAGACTCAGAAAAGCAGAAAAACAATCGAGCTTTGGCCAAGCATTTTGTGTTATTTGCCACTTTGCAACGTTTCACATCTGCCGTTGCGTTTGAACACAAGCACTTCACTGTTAATGCTAAATGAGGTGAATAGTTCTGATTTTTTTCAGAGTTTCTCTCGGGTTTTAAAAGATGACAGGTGCTGCTGGAAAGAAAGGGGCTATTTTTAATTTCTTAACAACACCTGTTAGATTCTTAAGGGCACACTTTAGATTTTAACACCATTTTTTAAATTCTGAAGGGTTCTTTTAGGTATTCTAACACCGCCTTTTAGATTCTTAACCCCTTAATTCTCACTCCCGTGATATTCACGAGCTGTGTGTTTTATTCAGATTTTTTTATTCCAACCAGTTTTATAAAATGGTGTAATTGGCTTTATTATGGTACCATTTTACCTGTAATTAAATATAGTGAATATTTATTTTTCAAAAAAGTGTTGCCAATGAGCAATTTGAATTTTTAAACCGTATTTTAATGCGACCGTTAAGGGGTTAAAGACACTTTTTAGATTCTTAAGGGCACATTTTACATTCTGAAGGTTACTGTTTAGATCTCTACGAGTATCTTTTTTATCTATTAAGTGATTTTTTTATGTTTAACACGTTCACGATGGCGCGGTTGGTCCCACTCGACTGTCTGAGAGTTGTCAAGTCTCTGGCTTTTTGCACACAACTGTTATTTTAGAGAAAACGTTGTTCCTTTAAGTCGTCCAATTGTTCTAATTAAATAAAACAACATTTTCTGTATAAAAATATTGGTATCCGAAAAGCCGGAGACTTGGCATCTCTAAGACAGTCCAGTGTGACCCACCACGCTGGCGTGAAAGTGTTAAGAATCCTGTTAATAATTAAAAGTTATGGCACACTTTTCAAGACACACCAGTTTACCAGTTTTTACTATGCTAGTAAATATTTTTGTACAAAAAGCAGTAAGGGAACAATTTATTTATCTGAGGGACAACAAGAGTGCTTTTTCCTAAATCAAAGTGCGGACAGGGTGCAGCACACTCCTGAAACTGCCTGGGGAAAATCCTGCTTTGTTACAATGTGCTGAGATTAACACTTACCTCGAAAAGAAATGCCAGTTTGGTAGCCTTGTTCCCGTCATTTTCATTTTAATGTTAGTATATTCGTATATAATGATAAGACACAGTGGTATATATCAACGTTTTTATTTTGCTGAAAACTTGTGAATTTGAACACATATTCAATACAAAGTGAGTGGCACATTTTATATTACAAGCTCTTATAGTCATCACTTTTAATTGCTATAAGAAACACAAATATTATTGGCTTACAGCTATTAAATAAATGATATATTTAAAGACACTTTAATTTTTGATTTTTTTTTTAAATATTTTTCTGGATTGATTTTTTTTTTTACAAAAATTATACATTTACATTAAGAAAAGTGGTGAAGCAGATTATAAATATGTGACGTTTAACAATTTTCCCATAAAACATTAAATTAGTGCAACAGATTTTCTTGTCTACACGTTGAGATATCAAAATAAAACAAACTATCCAGTATTAATCATTTCTACACATACAAGTATACATCTATTAAAATATTTCATTTTGTGAAAGACTCTTGTGCAAAATTCATAGATAAATATTCAGAATGTGGTTTGCTACATATATGTTGATAGTTTACCGACGATGTGTGGAATGATTTAAGTGTGTTTTATCAAATTTTAATGTGTATTTATTGGTATTTAAGAATGTATATATGATTGAAACACTTTTTCTATGAATAAAACACCAGAAACTACAATCTTTCTGCATAAAACTTCCTATAAAAGGATTCATATCGCTTTATATGATCCCATCTTGAAACGAACCATCTAAAGATGTTAATAGATTATTTTCACAGACCCTAACATTTAACCAGGGAGGAGTCGCCTGGGGTATGACATACCCCGGTCGCGTAGGTTTTTTACAATTGTCACCACTATTTTCCGAAGAGTAATCTTCAACTTACTTTATCGCATAATTTATAACAATTGTCTCCCACTGTATAAGGTGACGATAATTATTTGCACTTATTGGTGACAAACCGAAAACCGTTCATCCCCTGTTTGTGCGCGACTTCCCCCGGGTTAAAAATAATACAAAATTACCAGAGATTTACTAAAAGACGATTTATATTACGTAAAAAATTTAATGATAAACCACATATACTGTAAGTCGAGTTTTATATTAGAAATTAACAATTAAATTTTCTGTAGGTGCAATTGTGCATTAAATTTGATCTTCATTAAAAAAATTTATTTGGTGGAAAGAGGATTATTAAATTTTTAAATGCTCAATTACCCAATTCTACTTTTATAAATAACACTTAAATATAAAAGTATATATATTAGTGATAATACACTGGTATGCAAAAATTAACGACATAGCAGATAAATTAGCATAAAAGACGAACAAGGTAACATAACGGATTGTTTAGATGGTTTTGTTTACTTTCCCCATATTTTCACATCTTGGAGAGCTTATGGTATGATTTCGGTCGATGTGAAAAACTTCTGCACGACGTTAAATTCGAAAAAATAATCTCATTCTTAAATTTTGCACATCAGTGTATATGAGTCCAATGCCCTAAAAAAATCTAATTAAATATACCTTCTGGAACTTAAATCTTTCTAAGCATGCCATATACGAAAAATGTCCTAAATAATAATAGTACAAAAATTAATAACTAGTAATGTATTGCTAAATAATTTATTACATCATCAATTTCTCTGTCTGTTAACCCTAGATCTACCGGGAATTTTATTCAAGTTTTAATAAAACGTTCTACACCAGAATTTTTATTTAAAACTATTTAACTTATTTATTTGCCTTATTTTTGTCTGGTTTATATACTTAGTTTATTTTAAAGAAATTTCTGGTTTCAATGAATATTTTGTATGTACCTGTCGGGTCCAATGGACCCGTCTGGTAGACGGAGGGTTAAAATCGATTTGTGATTGCAAACTGCTTAAGTCAGGAATAGAAAGTCACTGTATTTTTCTTCACGAAACGAGTATCTTTTGTCTGGTCTAGAACACCAATTACAGGATCAATAAAGATACCCTACACAAAGTTTCACATACAATCGTATTATCCGTAAAAGGTGTTAAACATATTCAGAATTATAAAAGAAAGAAATAATTTTCGTCTTCTTTTGTTAAAGCATTTCACTAAACTAACGAAAACCCAATTTTCATAAACTCGCGACATGATAAAACGTAAGATATCATTTCCACATTTCCTCATAGTCTAGCTATGAGGAAATGTGTTTGTGTTCCCGTCATTTATTAATAGTTATGATACTATATATTAAAACTATGAAAGTAGAACCTCTCTATAATAGAATGCCGATTTAAAAAAAATAAATCATGGTCCTCGTCCTGATGAAAGAAGCATCATATAATTATATCTACCCAGACGAAACTTATGTAAAAGTGTGTCTTTTTGGTCCCTTGTTATTTTATCTATTTAAAATTATTTTGTTTAATTTTTAACAATTAGTTTGCAAATAAAAATTAAACATACCAAGACGTCGGGAAGAGTGGGTGAATGCATATTCATAAGCAATCTGAAATTTTAGAATTTTGCTAAAACTCTTTTGCTGATTTCAAATGTTTCGCTAACATATTTCCCAACTTAGCTTAAACCATGGTCCAAGCGTTCACGAGCGTGTGGCGAATACCTGTCTATGAAAAGTGTGATGGGACTTTCACGGACAAGATAAGAACAACAAGAATTATTTTATGGAGTTAGCAATAAAATCGTAATTTTGTTAAAACTGTTTATTTTGATTCCGCAAAATACTTTATTACAAATACTAGGGGATCGTACCCGGGCTTCCCGGGTTAAAGAATGAAGTGAAAAAAATTTTTTTTTATTGAAAACTAATAATTTTTTTATATAAAATAAATTTTTTAGATTGACCACTTACATTAAAAAAGCATTTTTCATATGGAAAATACGAATTACAAAATCAAATACATTTTTGAAATTTATCAAAAGCGATATTTTCTTATTAGTCGCATGCTTAGAGTTATTTGCCAAGATTTTACTACTTATGGCATCCTTTTATATTCTGATAATTTCAGAGATTATATATGTCTCGTAAATTTGTGTTTCGTTTATGTTAATAAATAAAACACATGAATAAATAAATTAAATATTATTTATTTATTCATAGGGAAGTTTTTTTAATGGAAATTAACCGTAAGAAAATGATGAACTCTTTATTTTGTTTTAAGGGCAAACGGATTAATCTTTCGTAATCGAGCTCCGCGCGATATAGATAAATTAAAAAATATTTCAGGCTTTAAAATTGTTTTTAAAACCATAGACAATCAGTAAACTAAGATGAACTTTGCAAACAAATTCCATTTGAAAAAAAAAAATCCTATTTGGTGATCTAAAAATTTAAATTGTACGATTACAAATATGTTAGATTTGTGTTTTTTCAGTATTATTCTTTTATTTGTTTATAAAAGAATTATTAATTTCGTTAATTTGTCTTTCACAAATATGTTAGTTTGGTGGTTTTTTAAATATTATTCTCATATTTGCTTATAAAGGAAGAAATAATTTCGTTATGAAAAAATAGTCAGAAACAAATGCTGAAAAATGTTTGTTGCTTTATGTGCAAAATTTTTATTATTTTATGTATTGAAACCGGCACGTGATAAGTACATATACAGTATCTCCTATTTTCGACTATTTTCCGTTTACTTTCAATGACTTTCAATAGAAATGAGGTACTTTTGTTGCCACGATAAGAAAAATGGTATTAAAAACTGCAAAAAAATTAATATCTCAAAAATTAATTGAGATACAGCTTTAAAACAAATTGCATTTAAAAGAGCATTTTTTCCCGTATAGGACTGTTTAAAAATTTAAAATGTGCGATGTTTAGAAATTAAAAAATTTGCAGTAGAGAAATTTGCAAAACCAAAATTTCATTTCAAATTTCAAAGTGTTGCCATTCGGAAAATGATGTATGCGTTACGCACAGATATGTTTGTCCTTTATAATATAGATAAGTAACAAAATATTAGTTGTAATCCTACTTTTCATACCATACAAAATATTGTACAAGCTTTAATTTATTAACAGTTTTAATGAACTTACGCAAATTAAAGGGCCTTTCAGACAGTCATCATGAAACTATGTTTTGCATTTTACAATAAAAATTAAATGGCATTAATTTCTTTATTTTAGCAATTTCCATTTTGTTCCAATAAAATTTTACATTATATCTTTGTTGGACTGCTTAATTCTACAATACAATACTTTCTAGTACCAGCGATTTTAGATAATTAATAAAATTAATTAATAATAATTTTATTAATACAATACGATAAATAAATGCGATAATTAATAAAAAGTAGGTGTTTTACAATTAAAACATCCTTTCAATATGCTAAGACAGCCTGCTTTTTTATCACATTGTGTGTTTTTTTAATAAAATAGTAACCTCTTTTTGCAATCCACCATTTCTACCACATAAAATATTTATTTCATGTTACGCATTATTTACTGTTGACCAGTGTTTGTTTAATAAAAATATTTCTAAAATATACCTTTTCAGTAATTGAACGAATGTTCTAATATATTTACTAAGTATGTATTAATTTTTAGATGATGAATAATCGTAAAAAATGTACGTAATATGAACGAGTTTAGTTTTTAATGATATGTCTTCTATTTCAAGTACTGTCCTGAGAAAAGTAACCAACGCCTACTAACTACCGCAAATCATCGTATGATTGGCAGGGGTGTAAAAATCTAGGCGCCAGCGGGTGTCTCTCACCATTAAGTTTTTTTAGTTTTCTTAGATTAAATTTTATTACCATTCTTGTAAAAAGTTTAGACGAAAAATACCGAAAAAAATTATTGGTGAGAGTTTGAACGCTGGCGCCTAGATTTTTACACCCCTGAAGATTGGTACTAATCGATTCGTAATAACGTTTATTAATTACATTTTTATGTTTTAAACGTTTTTTAATGTTATACTTAAATTTTAATTAGGGGTTCGTCTACATGCAGACATTGTACCAATCCTAAAAATTTCAATAGTAAATCTTATTTTTGACATGAAATTTGAATGCTCCGTTAAATTTTATCTTAGAATACCAGAGTACAAATCATTAGATCAAATAGAATAGCTTAGGAATTATACAGGATTAAATGGGGGAACTCCTAACGTTACATTCCTTTTCTATCATTGCAAAACAGATGCGGATAGTTCTTTTAAGCATAACTCAAATAACTGCTTGGTGGAATGAACTGTAATTTTAAATTCGCATATTTAAAAAATACAGAAATAGATTTTTTTTAAATATATAATAGGTTAAAATTAATATTTTACCATACTTTCAAACCATATATATATGTCAAAATAAACATGAATTGTAACCTATGATTTTATTTAACTAGATTTATTTCTAAAAGTGTCAAAATATGCAAATACAAACTTACAGTTTATTCCAACAAGTATATTTTAGTTCCGCTATAGCGTCTAGAAAATATAGTGTGGAAATCGACTATTCCAGTAACGCTTTAAAAACAACTAAAAAAATGAATCCCATAAATTCTGAAGTATATTAAACAAAAATGTCGATTGCAACGGCATGTGCCCTCTTTTCACCGGCCGAAACACTTTCACAATTGAATCCTTATATGATGTTTACGTTTGGACTTATATTTGAACATAATGTCGCTGCGATAGACATTTTTCGTTCAGCATCGTTCAACATTTATGGGCTGTTATTTTTTAGCACTTTTTGTTTCGCCGATTGCCACACGATATCTTCTAGACATTGTAGTTACGCTTACAAACAGTGGGGTTATGAATAAAGAGGAGGATATATAGTGTACTGTATACCAATTGCGAATGAAGTATCGGAGGAGGTTGTCACAAGATGGCGGCTGCATTTTTAAAAATCTTATCTTCAGTTTCTGATTACATCCTGGTCAATGTTCCCACCAGGAAAATTGAACAGAAAATTTCGTCCTATTTAAGCATCTTATTCATGGCCATTTTTTTTTCTCACAAATCTGGCAAAAATTTATATTTGTTCTTACTGGTATCAGTTTGCCTTGTAAAGCAGTCAGTTTGTTTCCCTGGTTGTCAACAACGTTGTAGTCCTAAAAAAACAGAGAGTATACGGTAAAGGCAGAGGGTATACGCTGACGTCATGAACGTTTATAGTTTCGGTATACGCTAATGCTTTATTTGAGAACCATAGGGTATAGGGGAGACCGGGGGAATGGCAACACCTTAAGGGAATTTAAATTTTTTCACCTCGAAAAAATGTTTATTTTTTAATAGTAAAAATTCTAAAGCCGAATCATGATCTTTAGTATCTGTATAAATTTAACTGTAATCATAACTGTAAAGTAAGCATACATAAAAAAATATTTTTTAAACCTCTGCACAGTGGCGGGATTACCCAGGACACTGGGGTAATTCCGCCACTGTACTGGGGTAATGCCGCCACTCTTTAATGACCTAGTACATGCATCAAATGGATACTAGGAAACACACAACCTACTGAAAATAGTTAGAAAGCAATGTAATTGAGCAGAATAATGGTTAAGCTTACAATTTACTTCATATTGCAAAAGTCACTCTGCTGAATTGGCTCCACTACAGTGAAAAGAGGCCATTTCTCATTCGATTTGCATGGCGGCGGCATTACCCCGAGAGGACAATATAGCGGAAATCCCCAACAAAGCCGAAAGAAGAACCGAACTTATTCAGCACATTGCATCAAAATGTCGGTGAATGCATGTAGATTACGGGTCATATTATCTTAAATACCTAATGTTACAATAAAAGGTGCTTATCTCTACTCATTTTAAGCTCAAAAATAATAAGCAACTACATGAAAACTACATTTTTCACTAGAACAAACGAACGACGTACAGCAAAGTCACTCTCACTTTAGGCACTGTTTATATTGTTGGCCGCTATAGTGCAGGCACATTCACTATCTCAAACTGCCCTTAGTTCTTAAACTAGGTGGGGTGGCGGCATAACCCGGGTTGGCGGCATTCCCCCGGTCTCCCCTACGGATCTCCTAAAAAAAAATCCAGAAGGTATGCGGCGTATATCCACGTATACCCTCCAATTTACCCCTGGTTGTCACAATATGGCGAAAACAAAGGGCTTGACTACCGCCAAAGTAAACGTCTAGCAGTAAAAAAGAGAATCTGTTTCTACCATTATTTATGACTGACATTTTGGAATAAGGCGTTTAAATAAGCAGAAATTTTCTATAAAAATTTACTGGTGGAAATTTCCACCGGCGGTAAACAACCCTTGCGATAGCGGTTACAGTTGAAGCTTCACTATTTTAAGGGTATGTAAGTTCCCCTTTATTAATAGTTCCATGTTAAAAATCTATCCGCCTTACAATCTGTTTTGAAACAATTAAAAATGATTTTAACATTAGGAGTTCCAAGCTTTATTCCTTTGTAACTCATTAACTCCGAATCGAAAAATATTTACTCAGATGTCAGAATACATCATTTTAAACATTTGATAAGCAAATTAAAAGAAAAAAATAGACCATTTTAAGAGAATGATAAGCAAAATTTAGAACATAAAAATAAAAAATTATTCACTAAAAGATACTTTTTCACAGCTGCAATAAACAGAAAATTACATACTAATACTTCTCATAAATATTGTCAATTTACTAATACAAATTTTAAAGTATACGAAATTACCTTTGTAAAAAATCTATTTTTGGACGTCTCCAGTTTTTTTTTTTTTTTTTTTTTTTTCATTTAAGTTAATTTAACAATAACAATGCTAAACTGCTCAAATAAAAAATAAAATATTCTAATGAAAAATTAACACAGTATCGTAGTCTGTTGATAATTCTATCAGCAATTTATAATAACTGCTGTGTTGGGACAGAGCAGTAATAAATAAAATCGTATTTGAAGCATGCTGTATAAGTAATATTGATTTTTAGTAATGTTGCAGATATGCAACCCAGTGATACAAAGCGTTATACTGAATACATCCTATACTATTTGGCATAGTACCGATTGGAATTCTAAGGTAAATTCCAACATAGAATCCAAATATGATGTCACAATTAGGACTTAATAATGAAAACTTTTATGTTTAGTACAATTTGTATATGTAGAAGACCCCCTAAGAAATATTTAAATTTAGTAATCATTCATAAACTTTATTAATATTCGATTGGTACCGTGCATTTTTCATACGACGATTTGTGGTAGAGCTAGTAAGTTGGTGTGGATGTTTACTTTTTTCCAGGATTGTACATTAAAATTATATAAGCTTTTTTTCTTCTGGAATCTACTATACGGACACACGTTTTAAAAAATTATAGTAAATGATAACACAAGTTCTGTTATGTTATATATGTATTTTTTTTTATAAAAATTAATATTCCGATTTCTCTTTTAATTAGGATGAACTTAAAATTATGTGCGTATTTACTTTATTTTACATACGCGTATATATATGGTTTTGTAAGAATATAAATAAAAGTACTATTAATGTATACACAATACACATTTAACATTTATGATATATATAAAATTTGTAGTTACTTAAATAAATGTTATAAATCAACGGCATCGGAATGATCCAGCTGTAAAAGAATCAGCTCTCTTTCTAATCTAAATATTTGATTTCTTAAGTTAACTATTTGGACATCTCGCGTTGGGTCTTCAGTGACATTGTTATTGTCTGGCAAAGAATCAGACCTATTTTCCTTGCTGTTTGTTCTATTAGAGTTTTCTTCTGAATTAGCACTATCAACATGTAATAAAATGTTGCATTTGGCACTGGTTTCATTTGAAGCCGTTTCACAAGTTGTCTCCACTAAATTCTCTGGTGAAGAATTTGGTGGGGATACTTCTGTAATTGTAGACCTATTCTCTCCAATTGTAATGTTTATATTCTTTATTTCACTATCTGTTGTACTTTGAGACAGATCTTTTGTTTCATTTCTAAGAGTTGGGAGACTAGATGAGCACCTTGTAGGCGAATCATCAACACTAATAGCTGCATCGCAAGTCTCATGTTGACTTTCATCGTTGACGTCTGTCGAAAGATCACTTACTGTGGCTCCACTAATACTACTGATGCTACCAGACAGCGCATTTGTATCGCTTTTGTTAGAAGAAAATTCACAGTACGTTGAATTTTCGGGAGAACTAATGATAGAATAAACGTTATCTTTTAACTTCACATCTGTCTGACTTTCTAAAACGTCACATGATTCTTGACATGAATCTTCCTCACAAGAAAGATAGTTAGATGCAGTAGTATTATTTTCAGATGATCTACGTGCGCTTTTGTTGCTGTTATTACCATTATTTGAGGAAGACATGAAATCTTCGGGTGGGGTTGAAAAAGATGTACTGTCATTTAAAGGAGCTGTAGTATAATCGCTTGCACCACTTGTAGTATTTTTAAACAATTCTGAACAACTATCTCGAAGGTTTGATACCTGACTTAAGGATTTACTTGGACAGCTAGAAAATTGCAGATCAACTTTATTATAAGCTTCTGAAAAAAGTTTTGGCTCTGATTTTAAGTGCTTTTCTAAAACTATTGGTGTTAGTTTTCTGAGCGGAATGGGAGAATCTTCTACATCATCAAATGCCGTTTCTTCCAATGTTTGGGGTATATTGAGCTTGTTTAGTGCTCTGTCTGATAAAAAGGTTCTTACAGGTTTGCAATCTTCCACACGCACATCTTCCTCACTGCGAATTGTTGTTAATGTTGTTCTTAGTGGCATGTAATACGAGTTGTTTAGGGTGCAATCACATTTACTTTGAACCTAAAATTAAAAATACACATATTAATCTTATATTAAGAGTATTATATTATATTTAATCATCATTATACGATGAAAATAAAGTTCAGTTTATAATTTTTCAACAATATACTCTGCAGTCGCAAGATTGCGCATACTTGCCGAATATTTGACCCCTTTTGAAAACCGAATATGCCAGTGTTTTATAAGACAGCATTGCATATACTTGTTTGTGACTTATGGTAATTTTCATGGGAATAGAAAAGCCCACATGTGCAAAGAGTGCTTATTCACATTGTTTCTGAATACAGAGCACGAGAAATTCCAAGCCAAATTATTGAAAAATCATGTATAACAGAATGGTACAATGTTGCATAAGATAGTATATATATAAAAAAAAATCCCTGTCAGCTAGGACTAGAGAAGGAGGTAGATAAAAAGTTATTAAGGATTAGGTACTAATTTCACCAACAAAAATTTTATGAAGGCTAGAGATAAACCCAGTTTAACAATTGTATGTGGCCACTTTTGACAAGTTTTCAATTTCATTTTTCTGTAAGAGCTAGTTTTATCAGAATCATGTTAATCCGATAATTTTTTCTTCAACCCCTATTTTTGTTTAATTTGTTTTCGCTGCAAGAGTTGGTCCTATCAAGAACTTGTAAATATAAAAGTTGTAGATATTATTAAATATATTTTTAATAAATTTAAGCGGATTTGATATGTGTTGAATTGACGAAGTCCTGAATTTTTTTCTTCTTTGACTCCCACTTTTTTTGTTTTTAATTTAATTTGCGATAAAAATTGGTCCTATCAAAAACTTGTTAATATAAAATTATAAATAGTATTAAAAAGATTTATGATACGCTTATGTGATTTAATATCTTGAGAATTGACGAAGTTATGAATTTTTTCTCCCTAAAACCTTATTTTTTTCACACTTTGAGCCCATTTTCAATTTTATCAAAAATCTGTGATACATAAATTTTTAGCCCTTTTTATAGAAGTAACAATAACTTCAAACTGCTTTTATATACATTATAATTAAGAAGTTACGGTGTGTTTTTTTGTTTGTTTTCACAAACCATCTCAATATCCCCCCCCCCATCCCCCCCCTGGACCGACTTTGCCTATTAACGAATATGACCGAGATTTTGTGCCTCTTGATTTTATATATCAGTTTGGAAGAGATTTGCGCAGAATTATGGAAGTTGTCGTGTACATGAAAAAGTGGGGCACATAGATAGGTAGATAGACAGTTAGATAGATAGATAGTTAGATAAAGTTTTGAATTGGGAGTGGTTTTGCGTTCTAGGGATATGATCGGCGTAGACCTGAAATTTTGTTTTCAGAAATTCGAACGTAGGGAAGAATGTAACAGGTAGTATTTCCTATGAAATCTACGGAAAATGGAACGCCCTGTGTGATGAAGAACACAGTAGATAACAATCTCATTATGTCTGGTGACAATAGAACTCCAGTATTGAAGAGAAGGAACCTTCCTTCTGACAAGTATGATCTTTCAACGCGAAATTCTCAATTTCGTTCAAAATCGTATTGGCATAGGAAAATGCGAAATTTAGATACAACGTTATAATTAATTGATAAATAAAACTGTAAGCCCCCCAAAAGACATTTAATTGTTACACCTCATTTCCAGAAAATACGCTTTATGTCATTGAAGAATTTTTTGTCCTTATTTATATCGATTTTAAAGAGAGTGAGGTCATTGAAATGAAAAAAAAATATTTTTTTTTTTATTATACAGTACGAATTAGTTGATATGATAAGAACGGCTATAAGGTAAGTAAAAGAAGTCACCTTCCTTAATTTGTACATTAGATGTCATTTATTGTTTACATTTAATAAAATAAATGAAACGGAAGCTCCCATTTTAGGAATTTGCTTTCAACTTTTACTGTTTTCTCCACCCTGAGAGAATTTAACACTAGAACGCCCGGAAATTTTTCTCAAGTTTCATAAAAATATTTGACACCAGAATTTTTATTTAAAATTATTTGACTGATTTATTTAACGTACATCTCAGTGGTTTAAATTTAACTTATTTTATGAAAGAATTTCTGGTTCCAGTTGACATTTAATCATATGATCGGAGTCGGATCGACTCCTTCCGGGCGTTCTAGCGTTAAGAAACTATGCGAAAGATTTGCCCTTCCCTGAAAAATGTTAAATGCGCCTTTATATTTGGGATTTCACTTATAACTTGCATACAAATGTAGAACATTGTGAAATATGCTCAATTATTTAAAAAATAAATTATCAGTGTAAAAGTATGCAAATTATAATGTTTTTAACGTTCAGCTATATGTATAATTTTGTTAGACAACGTTGGTTTTGTATAATATCAATTTTCTGCAATGTGGGACGTTCGCTTATGTAGGAGGGATACAGAGTAAGAATACCAAGTTTAAATCTTTGAAAATCAAAAGAATTTTAAAAAAGCACTGAAAGAATATAACATATAAAAATGTAAATATAAAAAGCTCTTTGTGATTATGATTGAACAGACCAATAAATAATAACAATCTCATTGCATGGTATTTTTGTTTGAAATGCCTTTCTTACATTTCATTAAAAAGTGGAAACCGTAATTTTGTTTTAGTTTGATTCTTTTCATTTCTAACACTGCTTACCATAACCACTGACTCTCAAATGTTAATATAGTATGGCGAAGAAAATCGATTGCGTGCGTTAGATTGCAGTTTGAAAATGTTGTCTTTTTTCTAAAAATCGGATTTAATTCGTTCACTTATTCTCAATTATCAGAACAAATCCTTGATAAATATCAAAAATATATTAGATTGACTTGAAAAGTTATTAAACATTGTAGTAAATATTGTCTTGATAATTTTTATTTTCCCGAAAAAAAAATTTTTTTTAACACAAATTTAATGATTTTCATACATAAAGGAGTAAAAATTGTTAAAACAACAGTTGTTGGAATCTTACAGTTTTGAAGAATTTTCAACATATAAACAGTTATTAAATTAAAAGCGAAAATATTGGTTGGTATCTTATTTACCCTATTGACTAATATCTTATCTTACATTAGCCGAAAAATGTACTAATTACCTATTTTCAAACAAATAGAAAGTGTTAAATTAACAAATGTATTCTTCTGAACGAATAATGCGTTTGTCAGAAATGACTATATTTTTGTCGAAGCCTTTTATTTTGACTTAAATACACTCTGTAGCAAAAACATATATGCACCTAGAATAAAGTGAGCCATGATCATGAAACTTGGTATGTAAATAGTATTTGCTTAGATTATACAACAAAAATGCATTTTATTGACTTGTAACAGCAAAAATAACGTCAATTTCAGTAGGTTGTAAAGCGGCATTTGGAAGCTATAAAAGTCAATATCGTTCAGGGATGGAGCCTATTAAGTTATCTATGTCCCTCTGCAGTATATTTTGCCATAAGTGTAGTAATTGGTGAACTAGTTCGGTGGTATTACAAGGCGACTGAAGAGACATTTCTAACATGTCCCAAACGCTCTCAATTGGAGCAAGATCTGGTGAAATGGTGTGCCGTGTAAAGACATTAGATCCTTGTAGACATTACTGCGAGAGACGTGCAATACGTGGACGAGCGTTATCTTGCTGATAAATGGAACCAAGGTGACTTAATAGCACAGGCCGTACCATCGGCTGCAAAATGTCGTCCACGTACATTAGGGTGGAACTTAAGTATAGGGTAAAAAAAAAACTTTTTTATTTTAATGTGTAATAGTGAAAACTTTTTTCCTTTTTGGATGTCTAAACTTTTGGCTGAAAAGGTTTTTTTAAATTAAGTTGTTTTCCGGTTCCTCAAGGAGGTCAAAGTTTTGAAATTTCAGTATAAAGTAACTGAAAGTAAACAACATAGCTGTTAGCTCATATCTACTTTTATTTAGCAAATACTATCCAGAAGTCACCACGAGGAGGTGGTTAAATATCGACTTCCACCCTCCTTACCCCCCTTTGTTATGAATTAATTAAATTGGATATTCAACCTACTGTCTTTTTAGGCAAACTTTGTCATTACATTGTGGGAATTCAACTTTCCCAAGATTAAGCCGTCTTTTGCTTAATATTTAAAGACGGTTGCCGCAGCTCGCGGGACAATTTTGACACACGTTTCCACTGTTTGAATATGACAAGAAAAATCTAAAATTCAGGTGTATCCCCTGTTTGTACTTTTTTTAAGTTCTTCATCCGATCAGACCGTCAAGATAGGATCAATGTTTTTATAGTCTATAATTTCAATATGTTCGCATTTCTTCAAGTCGCTTTCCTACTGGCCCAGAAAATCCTTTTGTACCCGTAGTTTTTCAGCAAGATGTTGAAATAAGTATCTAAGAAAAAAGTTCATTAGCATGTAATAATCAAATTATCCATTATAAAGCTTTTAGGGTATTGCTTCCGATGTTTTAACGACTCCAGATTTCCATCCTGCATTAAAGGCGTTTCTGTTTCACCTAATAACTCTCAAACTTGAAATGTCTGTGTTATTATTTTGAAAATACACCAAAATTGCAGTGGCTATATTAATATAAGAAGAAGATGTCAATGAAATATGACCAATATATTTTATCCTGGTTTTTGAACTGAGACCAGATGTTCGTCTTTAATGATTCTTTATACTTTTTTCCCCCCTGCTTCTGTTATCATAGCGTTATCCTTTCAGCCATAAAAATACTAACCTTCTAAAATTAACTCATTTCGTCTTTCCTGTTCTTTCAAATTCTTCCTTTTCTTTTCTCTTTGTCGTCTTCAAGTCCTTCTTTCAGTTACCTTTTCTTTATTATCATCAGAAATACCCACATCTTCTAAGGCGCCATTTGCAATAATATTAGCAGTTCTGTCTAATACTCCGGTTCTTTCACTGTGTTGATTATCAAATTCAGGTTTAGAAAAACAATCGATTGAACTATTTCCTTCCGAATTGTTTTTTACACTTGACGATCATTCAATCAAAAAATCATTTCTTTGTTTTAAAAAAACTTTTTTCCTTGATATTTCCATTTCTAGTCTTGCTACACATTTTTTGTAGTTTTTATATCTATTGATCCTATTGTCATCACCCCATCTCTCTTTGGTCTTTGAGAAAGTGACGTTCTTGTTCTGATACACGATAATATTTAGTGCTTTTACACAAAGAAATGTTTTTTACAGGATTACCTAACATTTTGCAATTTTATATTGGATGTGGGATTATTGTTTCTAATGTTAATATTTTTCTTCAAATGTTGACATTTCTCGCACTAGTCTCTAATCATTTTTTATGATTTGTGTATCAGAAACCGTTGGAATTGAAGGTCTTAGCAATACACTTTTAATTGTATCATCAACAGCTTTAGATATTTTAGAAATAGTGTGTACCAGATTCCAGCTGTCAGATTTTAAGTTAAATTGAACCCAAAAATAATGTTTCATAACTTTTTCATATGTTCGTCCAAGATGACAGTCTAATGTTAATTGTTTTGGTTCACGAAATACAGGACACTTCAACAATTATCTAGATTTATGTACGTTAACAGACTTTGTCACTTTTGACACCGAATGTTTATCGAAAACTAATTAAAGAAACTGTTAACACCCGTTAAATCGGACTAACTTGTTATGTGTCGCAGCCAAATAAATCAGAGACAATGAAAGCTGACGCCCACGACGCTGGCTTCTACAAAAGTCAAATAAAGTGGGGCTAACTTTTCTAAGGCACTCAAACTAAATTATTCTCTGTATTACAGGACATTAACACTTAATTAATTTAATTTTGCAAAATATAAATTTAACAATAAGCTTAAAAAACTTTCCATGCAATTATTGGCTTTTTTTCGTTTTTTATGGAAAATCAGGCGCTTTGAGGAACCGGAAAATATCATTTTAAAATTAAAAGAAAAATATTTTCTTTTTATGGAGTTAAAAAGGAAAAAAATAATCACTATTAGAATATAAAATTCGAAACTTCTTTTTTTAGTTCCACCCTAACGTACATACGTGCCATGAGAGCACCTTTTAGCACGAATAAATGTACTCAGCTCTCCCAGCAGATCGTTCCCCATAATGTCACTCCAGGTGCTATGGCAGTGTGCCGATCAGTAACATAAGCAAGATTTGACCGCTGAACTCTCTGCCTACACACACATACGGTAGTATGTGCACTGAGATTACTGAGTCCAGCACTGAGAGAAAAGAGGGATTCGTCACTGAATATCTCATTTCTCCAATTAGACACTGCCCAGCTTGCTCGAGATCGACACCAATCGAGACAACACGGCCTATGTTGAAGAGTTAGACGCAACTGCCTAAATGGACTTCCGGAGCTGAGCCCAGAGTCGGCTCTCATCAAAGGATGGTATACCTTTACACCACAGCATCCATATCAACTAACAAATGACGTCGAATAGATGATAGTGATATTGCTGGTGTAGATGTGGCTGCTCTTCTGATTGCTCGATCCTCTCATGCATTTGATGCCCTTGGGCGTCCTGAGCCACTGCAGCGGCTGTCCGTGCCTTCTCTAATCCACTGATGCCAACACAGCGGAACTATAATATTGCTTCGACCAAAACGCTGGATGACACGTCTATCGGAAACGACCCATTTTCTGAAGTGTATGGATCGACCTCTTTCGAAGTCAAACCATTGTTCGTAGTGCCATCGACAAGGGTGTAAAAATCTAGGCGCCAGCGGGCAGTATCTCACCACTAAATTTTATTCGTTATTTTTCCTCTAATATTTCGTTTTTTTTTTTTTTTTTTTTTTTTTTTTTGTAAGAATGATAATAAAATTTAAGCGAAAAAAACTAACAAAATTTAGTGGTGAGTGACTGCCCGTTGGCGCCTAGATTTTTACACCCCTGGCCATCGAGTGCGTCTTAAGGGGTCCGGGGCACATTTTCAAATATTTTTTTTATTTATTGAGTTAAAATTTCGAAAATTTTTGTGATGGTTAACCATATCACTTGTAAATAAAATCCCATTATAAAACTTCTCATAATTTTTTTTTTATTTAAAATTTATTTTTTTTTGTAAAAGAGGGTAGTTTAAAATCGTTATAAATCGAAATATTATTTGTAGAATTTCATTTTTTTAAATTTAAATAAACATAAATATATAACAGGGTTCGTAAAGGTCCTGGAATTTTCAAACCAGAAAATTCTTTGATACCAGTATTTTGTTATAGATAATCTCTCCTGAAATAAGGCGAAATTTCGTGCGTTTGAACTTAATTTATTTTTTATAAGATAAGATAAGAAAATGCTGATATATTGCCTTGAAAATAACTGTACCCGTACTAACCCTGTATAAGTTTTAGTTTAGATTCAGTATTTTAAAAAATATTAATTTAAATAAAAATTAAAAATATTTAAAATAAAAATTTGAAAATAAATGACGTAACTTTTTTTTAAATAATCATATTTTCAAAAGTAAATATTTTTTTCAAATTTTCTAAATCAAAATTAAAGTAAAACAATTGAAAAATACATGTTCCAAGCTTGAACCATTTATCTTTAACAGTTCTTGACTTATAACATCTTAAATACGAGAAATGAAGAAAAAACCCATTGTGTAGAAAAGCGCCTTTTCGCAAAAGTTGTTTTCATGACAGCCCTTGCTTGAAAGCTAAATTTTGAAAACAAACCAAAACAAAAAAAATGAATATTTCCTGTCCCAATTAAGATAGAAACATGATTAAAACTTCATTTTAAGCACACACACACACACACACACAAAAAAAAAAAAAAAAAAAAAAAAAAAAAAAAAAAAAAAAAAAAAACACCAGAGAAATTTTTAATGTAATGAAAAATTTTAAGAAAATTTTAAGATTTTTGTGTCCCGGAACCCCTTAGAGGGATAATTCTGTAAAATACCATGTATAAAAAATGGTAGTCTAGCACTTATTACCCATGAATTCGAGTACCGGGTTTTTAAATGTTAAATTGCGCAATTTAAATGCGGATTGCATAAGCCTCCATTGATCAGAAGTGTTAAAATCGTAATCATTTTTATAACTCTTCAAATCCCATCAGCACACCAAGATTCGTAGCTCTGCTTCAACCCTTTCTGGTTGCGAATGTTTATTTTATTTTATTTTTTTTTTTTGCAACAGAGTGTAATACCTAAAAGAAATTTTGAATGATTTTATGTTCTTTAACAAGAATCTAAGTAAAAGGCCTTCAAGAAACAAGAAACGTTCTTCCAATTTCTTTTTTCAATAACTACGACCGAATGTATTTAAACTTAAGAAAACAAAATTCTTACTATACAAATTCTGTGAAATTTTTATGAGTTATAAATATGTTTCCGAAACCTGTGTAGAATTTTCATTTTTAAATGTTGATATTTAAATGTAAAATATCAGTGTTTTTTTTAATCAATTTTACATCAAAATCCAATAAAGAAAAGAAAACGCAATTCGCAAAAAATTGAGTTTTGGAAATTAATTTTTTTCACATTGTTAACATTCATATCTTTTAAAACGAATTGCACCTATGAAAAAAAAATGCACATACATGTAGCTTAGTTTTTTTTGCCGAAAAAAGTATTGGGGACAATTGTTTTTTAAATAGTTTTTATCGTCCAAACTTAATGGAATTTTTATAAGTAAAAAATATAATATTTCCATTGTCAGTGTAAAAAATTGTTAAAAAATATTCATTTTTATAAATACAAATGTTAACCTATTAAAAACTTTGACGATGGAAGGGCGTTTTATGCCTCCCAGAAACACTATTTTTCACTATATTACACTATTTCTTAAAAGTAATTAACGTCGATATTTTAACGCAATCTTTATATACGTCCGTAGCACGCTGGATATTTAGTGCTAAAGGCGCTTGTAACAAGACTTCTTTTATCACTTTGAGTATTTTAATAGTTTAAAAAATATTTCCTATTGCCAAAGCTCTTTGAAAAATTTACCAGTTATGAATAGGGTAGGTTGTGTGAAGACACCGTAGTTTTTGACTTAATTGTTTTAAAAATTGCCTGTTGCTTATATTTGTCATTCATTGATTTCTTGTTAAAGTTTAGACTCTTGTGTATTATTTAAAAATCTTATTTCATTTTACAGATGTTATAGAAAACATCGAATATTTTGTGTTTGTAAACACTTGCATTTCGGCCTCTTACCCATACGTATGGGTAAGATGGCCAACTATCTGTGGGAAGATGCCTTATGGAATTTCAATGTAAACAATAACTTTTGTGAAGCAGAATAAAACACAATGGGACGAATAAAAGTAACTTTAATATTTTATACATACTAAAGTTTTTAACTTACTTAATATTAGGAACTTACAAAAATATGAATGTAACAAACGTTGGCAATATAATAAAAAAAACAAATTAATATTTATTTGTTATATAATTATTTATGTTATGTTAATATATTTGTCTGTATAATATTTATTTAATATATTATGTTCTACTTAACATTTAAAAGAATTATGGTTCTTAAGTATGCCTATTTTTAAATATTATAACATGTTTATGGTATACCCACTATGATAAAGTGCTTTAGAGTCAAGCTTTTTTGTTACTGTTTTTCATATGTCCCTTTGTTCCTTTTAGCAATATCTCAGGTCTGCCACAAACTGCACATTAGTATAAGAACGTTGAGAAACATTTATACAACCAACAGTTTCACTGAATGCACTTGATCCCATCACAATTCCCAGAGGTTTTATTGTACTCTGCTTAGACATTCTGAACAATCATTCTCAATTGCTTAAAAAAAATTTCGTCTTCTGAATCTTGGGAGGTAATTTATTCATCATCGATATCATCGTCGGTTGAAGATTCTGGCTTTCTATCCTTTGAATTCTTATCTAATTCCTTTTTAGAAAGGCTTGAGACACCTGGAAATTCACAGTTGCTATTGTCACACCGATTTAGTTTGGTTTTTATAGGTCTTTAAAATTATTTTTATTTGAATATTAAAATGAGAAAAAAAAACTTTGGTGAAAATTACGTCATATTTAAAACGATACATTTAAATTGTCTACTTTAAAATAAATTTCTTATAGCGTCTTTATAAAACTGTTTACTTAGCCATTTTATACAAGCTAATTTAAAATTTTTGGATTGATCTTATTAAATCAATCACGAAAGTAGCACTTAGCTGTCTCGACAGCAATTGATTCTGTCTTAAAATCCCTCATCCAAAGGGAAATGAATGGAAACCTGATTACGGGAAATCGCCACTAGTCGTTTAATTGCGATTTAATCTTCCGTAATCTTTTCAAAGCAGACCAAATTAGCGTGTTTTTAGAATCTGCGGTGTCTGGATGGAGATTAACGAGCATGCCCCTTAGGGGGACAGAAACCCCTAGTTATCTGAAACTATACTATTACTACCGATATTTGCATTTATTAAAACTATTTATAACTGCATTTAACATAAAATTTTTAGCAATGATTAAAATTAATAATTATTAAACAATTATTTATAAGGCCAATAATGTTTATTTATAAGGCAGAATACATACAGAAAGTTTTCAAATTATGTTCACCTGAGATTTTAATATTTCTTTATGTCATTTTAAACATTTAGAACATTTATAATTTTAATCAATGATTTTTTTAATCAGTTGATTAAAATCACGATTTAATCACTGATTTAAATTATCAGACCTGAAATTCGTGACAAGTAAGTTAATAGCCAAGAGTAATTTAAACAATGAAGAAACAACTAGCCATTTGACCGCAACGGAAAATAACCGAAATTTTACCCCCAAAAATTTTCGTCGACTCACCCCAAAGTATTGGAAAAGACCCCGGTGCCCCCGACTGACGTGAAGAAGCGGGAACTGGCCACCATTTATGCATTTCAGAATGGCCAGGTACCAGTACTCTCTAAAAACATCTGATTTATTTCTCTGGTGTTTAAACTAAGACTTATATAGGCAAATAAAGAAGTTACGTAAAAGATTTTGGACACTTAACAGAACTGCTAAGACGAAATAGCAATAAAAAAGTACGACTTAAAAATTTAAAAAAAGAACGCAAGTGGAAATTAACGGAAGGGATTTCACTAGGGAATCCCCCTTCCTTTACAAGTGAGTTGCGTTTCCGTACATCGCCTGCGCATATGAAATCTAAGTGACACGGCACATCCTTTACAGTCGTGGGGGAAAAAAAGGAAACACTCCCAACTAACTCCTTAAAAAAATATCGTAGAAGAAAGTTTTTGGTACCGAACGATTGTAATTCAAGTCTACTTTTAAATGATGTATATAAAATTCGCATCTACGTATTAAAAAGAACCCAAACTTCATTTTTTTCATTTTCAATACCCAATTTTAACGAGATATTTCAAATTTTTGGTTCAAACTATGCCTAGATACCAAATTTCAAGTCATTTGAATGATGAGTTTTTGAATTATAAACATTCAAAATTGAGGGTTTCTAACGATAAATAACATTTTCATATTTTCATTAATATCTTCTGAAATTATACTCCTAATGTTCTAATTTTTTGTGCACAATAATACTGAAATACACAAAGATAAATACATTGAATGTGCAATTTTTGTAATTTTATGATATGAATTATGAAATTAATATTCGAAAAAAATATGAATTGCAACCTACACATTTTTTAATGGATTTAGATTTATTAACTCCTGCTTTATGGAAATCTAAAATTTCACATTTTTTTTCTAAGTAGTTTTCAAATTATGCTTTAAAAACGGCAAAATAATGGTTTAAGGGGCCATCTATGATAAGCCTTATGCTATCCTGTAATCTAGCAGTCTTCAATGACTGCTTGAGTGGTGCTTAAGATGCCTTGATCAAAAAGGGAGCTCTCTAGATCAACAATCGAGTACCGAACTTCAATGTGGATACAGCCCCTAAAATACGTTCGTTTTAAAACAATTAATTTCTCGGAAACTTATCCTACGAATTGCATAAAAATTTGATTTTAGGCTAATTGATGGGTGTAAGTTCATTTATGCTGCCAGAATTGTCTACTGCTATTGATAAAAACAAAGTTATGGTTCGCTTTAATATGTAGATGGACCCCTTAAGCAAATTTTATATACATCATTTAAAAATAGACTTTATTACCAATCGTGTGGTACCGGTAACTTTCTTCTACGACAATTTTTTGCAGAGTTAGTAAGGAGTGTTTGCTTTTTTTTTTTTTTTTTTTTTTTTTTCCCACGACTGTACAACACGGCATCTCTCCTCAAGTTACCCTATAACGATTTTGAAGATTGTTTAAAAAAATTCGAAGATATATTGTTATTTAATTGAAATAGAACTGTGTTTTCTTCTCGCTCCTTTTTTTCCTTTGAAATTCTTGAATTATTTATTAATTTTGAAGTCTCGCAAAAATTGAGAGCAAAAACATGCATAGCTGCCAACGTGTACGAATTTTTCATACCACTAAAATTTAATGGTAAATTTCAGCTAATTGAATCGTCGAAATTTAAGAAATTTTAACGTTCAAATAAGTTACAAATTTCTATTAAAGTTTAGTGGTAAGAAAAATCCGTACATGTTGGCAGCTATGAACATGTATAGTTTTTGTCGTAAAAACTTGAGTCGAGAAGCTCCCGCGTGTTCGCGTTCTCCGCAAAAATTTTGCAGATTTTTTAAAAAAATTTCTAGTCGATCGAATGTTTCGATGTATTTATATCTGACGTAAGTCCAGCATACTAATGACGTATATAAAGATTATGTTAAAATACCGAAGTTCAGTTTCTTTAAAAAAAGATACTTTTAAAAATAATGTAATAATGTATAATAGTGAAAAATAGTGTTTCTGGGAGGCACTAAAGGACCTTTTATTGAGAATTTTTTTTAAGTTTTAACATTTGTATTTTTAAAAACGCATAGTGTTGTCGAAAAGAAGACAGAGTCCGATTTCAGTGGGTATTTTTCATTGATCCATATCACTGAAATTGCTCTTGATGTAATCTTCGACAAAAAAAGGAGAAAAATTGCGAAATTTAGATTTTTTTTAAGGGTTAATATTTTTTCGAATGGATTGTGGCGTTTTAAACGTAAAAGTGCGAAATTTAAGAATACGTCTCTCACCAGTTTAAGAATATGTCGCTAAGAATGAGCCTCTCTCTCACTATTAGTTCTTCTCTGCTTTTGCGGTCCATAAACAAATTTTCTAAGGTATCCTGCTATTTTTGTTTCGCAACTGCTTTTCAATTGCGGTTTTTAATTAATATCTCGTCTAAGAATGAAAAAATTAAAATCGGAGTCTCAGGTGCATTACAACATGCCTTTGACTCTAATTGATAAAATTTAAACTGGCACAAGTTACATTAATGTAACAAACATTTTTAGAACGATGGTTCTAACATTAGATACAACAGTGATGAGAAGTACAACAATAATACAAATATCCGACGTTTGGGAGTCAAATGAATGAAGCACAATTGTTGTTTGATAAAATATAAATGTGGTATATACGAAATAAAAATGAGATTATTCTTTTCCAAAATTATGAATGATTAATTGCTAGATCTAATTATGAATTATAATGTTGGATTTCAAGCCCAAAAGTTCATTAGTTTTTTCGTAAAGTATATCACAAAAATGTACTGGCTGCTAGATAATAGAAAACCTACTTCGGTCGCTTTAACTAATGAATTCCTGCTCTTGTGACGAAGTTTTTAATTATTAAAACCATGTATATTTTCATTATATATTGGTACACGACTGGGCAAAACCAAATTGGCATAGCATACCATAAACTATATTTACATAATATTTACAAATGCGCCTTTTTTTAATACATAGATCATAAAACATGCAATAGTATTCTTCTATTGGAAACAACGAGATATTTCTATTAAATTTTATTTGGAAATCAATATTACAGTTGGCCTTCCGAGTTCCACGTTATGCATGACATTTTGATTTTAGAATTGTGATTAACCCTTTATCTACTGACGGTACTTATATGTAACATTAAAATAACTTGTTATAAAATTCATTTAATACATCGATTAGTAGCAACACAGTTTAGAATAAGTTATAGATACATTACTTTACCTTGTTCCAAAAGCATCATTGGTTACATAAAACAAAAATATTTTTAAAGGATGATTTATTTTGCCTTTGCATCTTTTCAGCTTTCTTGGCGTTGGGATTGGGGTGGGGATTTTTCAATTCGGAAATATTTCTTTATTTCTATTGTAAAAACATTATATTTTTAGATTTCCTAATTCTACAAAATACTAAGAAATATACTTAAAATAAAAGATTTGAGTGGGGTTATAAATATTCCACAAAATCCCTATAAATTCAAATTTAATTAATCCTTCTAAAATTTATTAAATTATTATGTAAATCTTCTAATGTAGTTTCAAAAATTTACAAAAATGCTTTAGAAGATAAAATTTTCTTGAATTCATAATTCAGTACATAAAGCGTTACAAGACTTATTAGCGCAAAAAAGATGGGAAAAACACTCACTGGATTTCTTTTTTGAAAATTGTTGGAGGATGAAGGTAATTGAAGAGCTACGCTATGAATCGTATTGAAAGCCGAAGCTATTGTTGGTGGACGACTTGTATACCAGACATCTTCACTTCTCGCAGAATAATCTTTATAATCTGCTAGCCACGGAGGTAAGCCCTCATCACTGTCTTCATCCTAGAAAAATAACATAATTATGAAAGTATCTGCTATTTTCATATCTTCAAGTCTAGGGGGATTTTGTTATATTCTTTTACGTTATTTTCTTTTAAAGTTACTTTGAAATTTTGATTTATTTGGTTGTCAGTGACTATTAAATTGTTCACCACTTTCACAATAATGATTATGATCGCCTATGTCAACTACTGACGATAGCAATTCTCGAATGAGTTTCCGCCTGAAGTCTGGGTAAACGAATCTAATTAATAACAAAATAATGTGATATAAATATTTTCCATGATTCATTTTTTACTTTTGTATGTTTTCAGATAGCCTATGTTTACATTATTTTGTAGTGAGCATGTTCACTGCCAAAACTAAAAAGTAAGAATTTTCAAATTTCTTGTTGAAAGTCGTTTTCCTCCACAAATTCAGAAAGGTACATTTCGCTTTACTAATACAGCGAAATTTCTGCCAATAAATAAGGTAATTTTTTCAATTCTAAAATAGTGGTGACAAAGAAATTAACAAATTAAAGCCACGAGTATACTCGTGGTTGGAAGCGAATGGGTTAATATTGGGTCGTTCAGAAAGTCGGGTCCGTTTGGGAATATCAATTCGCACCGGAAAATTTTATCATTTAATTATTGGACATTGATTCCGATATCTAATGTCTAATAATTACCGGGCAGAATTTTCCTGCTCGAATTGATTTTCCCAAACGGACACGACTTTCCGGACAACTCAATACAAATTTTACTTTTGTTTTTACGCTTTCAAAGATTTTCGTACGATTAACTAACAGTTTATAAGAAGAAATTTCTAAATTAAATAGTTACTTCTGCTGTTATTAAAAAATAGATTTTTGATATAAAATTGAATCTACCATATTAATCTGCGGGTCCATGAAATTGAAAAGAATTATGAAGAGCTATTTTGCTATAGCCTTTATTGAAACTTTCAGAGGCGCGCTGATTTACTTCTTTTTCGTATGGACCTATTTTGTACGCGCAGTAGTTACCTTATTACAAATGCAAGATATATCATAAGAATAATAATTAACATCATTAGAAGAAGAACAATAAATATCAGTAGTAAAAACTGAATTTTAATTTTGACCTATATGTGAGAAGAAAGTTTTGTAAAAATCAGGTTTCTATAGTACAATTTGAGGCAGCGCAGTCGCTGGAAGGTTCATAGTTTTACGAATATGGTAGAACTGGGATAAGGTAGGGATTTAAAGGTTTTACCATTTTAAGATTTTACAAATTTATTGGGTACTCTTAACGATTATGCGAATTTTGTTTTTATAAAAATGATTTTCTGTGTTACGTTTGGGGCATATTTCGCACATACAATTAAATCTAAAAAAATAATTTTCTTTGCTTTCAAAAATTCCTTATAAAATGCGTAAAAATGTGAGCCAAACAGATAAAATAATGAGCAACACAAAGTATTTTGTTGGATTTTAACACGTTCACGCCGGCGTGCACCACCAGTGGGTCACGCTTGACTGTCCCATCGGGCGGCGTGCATCACCGGTGGGTTACGTTTGACGTTCGTATCAGGCGGTGTGCATCGCCGGTGGGTCACACTCCACTGTTAAATAGAAGGCGTGCACTACCGGTGGGTCACACTCGACAATGCCATAGACGGCGTGCATTACAGGCGGGTCACACTTGAATATTCGAAATTTAAATAATAAAAACTATTCAATATAATAAACTTAATATATTCACGACGGGAAACGAGAATTCTCGTTTTCATTCAAAAAATATCATTCACTAAGGGCGTGGCTTCTACTTTACAGAAAATGCATTTATATCATGTTGTCCATATTTCTCTAGATTGTACGATATTTTATATTAAATTCGTACATATGTAGTCAATAAAATCATGTCTAAGTAATTTGCTTACTCCTTACGAACTTTCAGACATTCACAATCAACTCTGCTTGTTATTTTCGAGTTCAATTCGATAAATATGAGAGGGGTGTGTCATTACATACAGCGTCTGAATAAGCGAACATACCGCGCGGCCAGATGAAGCAAAACATGCATTCGAGAGCCGCCTCACAGCGAAAAACATGAATATCGGCGCCGGCGTAAACGTGTTAAAGATAAAGTTAAAGAAAGCATTTTTTCGTTTCCTTCCAAACGTTTCAGCATATCATTCATTGGCTTTTATTATTTCTTTAATTTAAGAACTATTTTTGAAATACATTCTCTAAATTCAAATCTGGACATTCTGTTATTGAGCTTATATTTTTAGTAAATCTTTTTCTTAACTCCACAACAGTTTGGAAAGATGAATCCTAAAATTACAATAATAAAAGTTAGTTGCTAGCTGCCATTACTTGTTTTCTACACATAATAAAAGTGAGGTGGAACTGTATTGCTAAGTAGTTCTAGTATCCAACAAATGTCATAATTTATTTTATATGATCTACAATATTTTTTTGGGAAATGTAGAAGGTATATGGTGCACTTGGAACACTGATATTGGAACACAGGTTTAAAACATCAGGTCACCTGTAGTAGGAAAATACGAAGAATTAGCCCCTTGTCATAGTCCAATGTCTTTTAGACGATACTAACTAGCCTCATATTATCCCAAAAAGTACTTTTGTTAAAATTCCTACTTTAAAGAATTAGTTTTCGGCGAGGCTAACGAGAAAGACAGGCTACCGCGGTGGGTCCGATTGTTCTTGTTTTACAGACCGCTGGAGTCACGTATTGCTCTTTTCGCACACCTTCTTTGGTGCATTCGAACATCACGTGACTCCAGCGGTCTGTAAAAAAAGATGAATCGGACCCACCGCGGTAGCCAGTCTTTTTCGTTAGTCTCGGTTTTCGGAGGTAGCAGGGTGATGGTGAGGTAAAAGTATATGCTTACACACCTTTCCTTTCAACGCCATCATGCTCAGCAATTAATTAAATTTTTTTTTGCTATTATAGGTTTTTGTGAGGCGCGGTCTTTTGAAGTATCCATAACTTTCCATAAATAAAAAAAATATCCAATTACCGTTTCTTGAAGAGAATGTTAGCAATTTAAGCTATCGGCCTCCTTAAATATTGAGTGAAGCTACATCCACCGCCCCTTGAATACCAGGCCTGAGCGCTGACACAAAAATGGCTGCTGCCGAAAGCGAATTTTTTTTAACGTAGGTACGGTCCCTTAAATGTAGACACCAGTATTTTAGAAAAGATTTCCCTGACTCTTTTAATATAAGAAAAATAAAGCGAAAAAAACTTAAAAAAATTATTGGTACGAATATTTAAGGGACCGTGCACGCGCTGAAAAAAAAATCCGTCTTCGGCAGATGCCAATTTTTGTGTCATCGCTCAGGTATAATGTTCAGGCGGCGGTGCTACATGAGACATGTGCTTATGTAGTGAAGCATTACATTTGACTTTGTTTATCATATTTATTTTTCTTCTTTTGATAAACGCTTCTAATAAAATCTTGCGTTGTTCTGGGGGCAAAAATTTCACTCTAAAATTAAAAGAGCAATAGTATTATAATTTTTTTGTAAAAATTATTAGTTAGTTAAATTTCTACATTCAATTTAACAGTTTAAATTTTTTCTTTGTTAGTTTTAGAAAAATCGTTAACAAGTAGGGGTAACCATCAATCAGTAGTCCTTTGGTTACGATTACGAATCATTTTCTGGTTTTCAGCTTCCCAATGATCGTATTGTATTGCATTTGCTGTTTTAACATTGTCTAGTTTAACTGTATTTATAATTGAAAACAAATTATAAATTTTTATTTAAAAGAAATCATTAAAATAAATATTAATGTTACACTGTCCTTAAGTCTGTGCGTCTGTTTATGGGTGTTACACTCCTTAATTCATTTTCTTCAAATGCAGCTAACTTTTGAAAGCGGGTAAAAGAACCATGCGCACATGTGCTGTATAGTTCATAATTGTTTGAGGTTAATTAATACATAAAATTTCGTATTTTTCTTTTAGAAAAAAGATAAATCAGAAAGTGTAATTAAATTCAACTTGTTTTAATTATGTGATCGAAATAAACTTTTCTTCAAAATTTTAGTTCTTTGGGTATATACAGGGTGTATCGGTAATGCTTCAACAAACTTAGAGAGATTATAGTACTCATGAAGACGAACAGACAATGAACATGGGGTCGCAAATGATGTTTACAGGATGAAAATCGAGAAAATGCGTCTGGAAATGGACAAACTGAGACAAGAAAGAAACACTCCAGAAAATTATTTATTTCACAGAACAGGTACAACTCAGCTCGAGATCTCCAGTAGAAACAAATATTTTACAACAATTGTTCAAAGTGTCGACCGCGGACATTATTACACAGAGTACATCTACGGAGGAACGACTGGCGGACACGCTCGAAGACTTCGGGAGTTTCTTGAATTTCTCCTGCAGCGGTCACAATACGCGCTACTACTTGTTTGGCTTTCTTCCACGTTTTTGTTATCTCTTTCTGATCCGATATGCACAAAGTGAAAGGAAAACCAGCTTTGTGCTACTAGCCAGTTCTGCAAAAAAGCAGAATGTGAGATTTCGATATTTTTATTAGTTTTGCGATTTTCACCCTTTAAATGTCATTTGCGACCCCACGTTTCATTGAGATTTTTTTCGTCTTGATGTACTATCACCCCCTTAACTTTGTTGAAGCATTTCAGATACACACTGTAGCTTTATACAGATACTAAATAAAGTAAGTTTTAATGTTGAGGACACTTTGCAATATTCTTAACCTTTAGAGCAGTGGCAGTGCTCTATAATTTTCTAAATTGGTTAAATGCCTCATAAAATAAAAGATTTTGTATAATCTTTTGCTTTTAAAGAATGTATAAATTGGTTTTTATTACCATACACATTGAATTATCTAAAGCAATAGAAGATAAATTTATAAATATAACATAAAAGTTTTGTCAAACACTATATATATTTCAATAATTTTTATATGAGCCTTTCAATTAATTAAATACATTATATCAACGAGCGGAGTTAACACTCGTGGGATTTAAGATTTTTTCAAAGGATTTTCAAAGAAATGTATATCAAATGCTTAAATAAAAATTAATGAAATGCACATTTTTCAAGGAATTTATGCGAACCTTTTTAGAACAAAAAACTCAAATCAACCAAAATAACGTATACAAGTAATTTCAATGTCTAATCTAAATTATTTGAAATTCGTCTGACTTACTTGGTTTTCTTCACTTAATCTAGGCTTACGAACTGCACACGGAGTAAACCCAGCTTTCTCGGCCAATCTGTTATAATCTTCATCCAACTACAATAGAGAATTAAATTTAATGTAATAATGCTAATAAATTCGGATATAAAATTAATTCACCATCAAATGGAATAGAAATTTTATATTTATACATTTTTTTTTAATGGAACCACATTTATAAGTAAAATAATCAACTAATGTTACACTTCAAAAAACATATGCACAATACTAAAAAAAGTTGCAAAAGAAATAAATAATATTTTTCGTTAACCTTGTTATGCATGGCAGCCACATATGAAGTTGTGTTGTAAAACAACCACCATTCAAAATGTGCATACTGTTTGTTTTCGTAAAGCAAAACCCTCCATGCTTTTGCGCATGCGTCGGATCTTCTTTGATTTTAACAAACTAGGGGTGAGCGGTATTCCTTTAGCAACGTTTGGCTGAGCGCCAATATTAGTCACAACCAACGAGTGAAAAACTTCGGAAAATACCCAACTCAGCGTAACAATGGAGTTATGAATAAACAGGAGGCGACATGTAGTGTACTGTCTACCAGTTGCGAGTGAAGTAACTGAGGAGGTTATCACAAGATGGCTGCTGCATTTTTAAAAATCGTATCTACAGTTTCCGATTACCGCCGGGGAATAACTTCCCACCAGTAAAATTGAATAGAAAATTTCGTCTTATTTAAGCATCTTATTCAAGGAAATATTTCCTCACAAATATGGTAAAATTTTCTATTTGCTTTTACTGGTGTTAGTTTGCCTTGTAGTAATGGTGTCAGTTTGTGTCACTGGTTGTAACAATATGGTGAAAACCCAGAGCCCGACTTCCGATAAAGTAAACTTCCACTAGTAAAAATGAAAATCTGTTTCTGCGATTATTTATGACTGAAATTTTGCAATACTAAGTCGTTTAAATAAGGATAGAGATTCTTCATAAATTTACTGTTGGGGGTTTCAAACGGCGGTAATCAACCCTTGCAAAAGCGGTTATAGTTGAAGCTTCACTATTTTAAGGATATGTCAGTTCCTTTTTATTAATATTTCCATGAGCGTAACACCCCTTTTGATAGTAGAATCGTCCGAGAGTACTAGGCGCGGCTTTCGAAAACGAACATTATTTTAATTCATGTACTAGTAAGCGTTGTAAGAGAGTCCTTTTAAAATTTTGTTATAAATGTATGAAACATAAGTTTTTTCCATTCTTTCTTCCGAATAATCCTTTTTAAATTTATTTTGCGTGCAAAGTATATATTGCATCAACTTATTAAAAATCATCCATCAGAGGTTTATAAATGTTTTACAACCAAGTCAAATTTAGAATTATATTCTAGAATCATATTAGAATCTAGAATTCTCATCTAGAATTATATTATATTCTAGAATTATATTCTTAGAATTATATTATATTATTTTTTTATTTTAGGGAAAAATTACTTTTAAGTTTATTAAATTAGAAATAGATATCCAAATACGTTATTTACCGATATTTACGAAATACAATTATTTTACGTACTATTTATGCGAAATAGGCTGGGAAAGAATTATTTGAAAACGTTTAAAATATGTGCTGTATCAGGATTAAACAGACATGACAATTTTTAAGTATTTTCTTCTGTTTATCATACATTTTTCGATCGAAAGGGTACACCATAATTTATAAATAAAGTGTGAATATGTTTGAAATAAAATAATCGCTAAATGTGGAAAAAGATTTAAGCGAACCTTTCTTTCTTTTCTTTTATTATTAATTGTTGAAACGTAAGTGAAGTAATAATAATAAATGTTTAGACATATAATATCATTACTGCATAGAGATAATAATAAAATTAGTTGTTAAGACAGTATAATAGTCAATGTGAGGACGTGTCCCATTAACAAGATGCCAGATCTGAACGAGTTAATGATAATTTGAAACACTTTTTATCTTATTCGACACTCTGATCTTTCAAAATGTACAACATTTTAATACAGGATCATCGAAAAAGGTTAGACACATTTCATATAATTATATTTAATGAAACATAAACAAACAATTTTTTCGTTGTAATGTACAGAATTTTTTAGAATATTACCTTAATAAATGTCATTGTGAGCATTCGTTTCTCTACATATATCAAATCGATAATCATCCTCTAACCAGGTGCTACGGAGCATGTCCGGCGTCACTGTGGCAATTTTATCGACAGTTTGCTCCGTAAATGTGTCAAGTCTCGTACCTTTACGCTGTAAACAATGTCCTTGACAAAACCCCTGAAAAGAAGTCGATAGGTGTTAAATCGGGACTTATCGGATGCCATAACCCAGGACCGGCTCTACCAATGCATGTAACCTGATTGTTGAGAGGCTGTTGGACATCGAGACTGTAATGAGAAGAGCCGCCATCCTTTTGAGAACATTCACAGATATCATCCTCGCATTCACAGATATCATCCCTCCCCAATTTGTGGGAAAGCGTAGTGCTCCGTCATATCTAAATAAACATATCCTGTGATTATACGCTTCACGAAAATAACGTGTCCTCCAACACGGTTATGCATCCATCCGCACCAAACGCTCACTTTCGGGAAATCGCGAACGTATTCAACGATTGTATTTGGTTTCTCAGGCCCCCATATTCGACAGTTACGGACACAACCATTCACATGTAGTGCTACTTCGTCTGTAAACAAAATTCGCTTCAAATAACTGTCATCGTTATCGATTTTACTGAGCATATCGATTGCGAATTCAGAACGTCTTGGACCATCCGTTGCTTTAATTCCATGACGCAACAGCACTTTATATGCGTGCAACCTTAAACGCTTGTGTAACACGTTTTGAATCGTAATTTTAGGAACTAGCTGTTTAGCATGTTCTACTCACGGGAGTTCATGTTCAATAACTATTCGATTTAGAAAAATATTTTTCTACTACTATGCATTTTTTTATGAAATTTAATTTATCATATTGCTATGACAGGATAAAATGATATCTTTGGAATAAAGGAGTAAACAGAATAAAAAAGTTTTGTTGATGTTTGTGATAAAATGTTTTCTTTATTTTTTTTAAAAGGTAATAATTAAGCGCAATTAAATAATCTCTAATTATTTGCATGCGAGTCAATAGAATTATCCTAATACCCTCTACAGCTTATTAGTATTGCAGCGTGGCGTACGTAATATGTATATCTCACATTGCAGTAAACATTTAGAACTGGTTAGAACTCGCGCGATTACCGGTTGAACATAAAAAAGGCAAAAATTCGTCAAAAACATAAAAAAATCTATTTAAAATTTTGAAATTTTTTGCCCGGATCGTTCATGGGCCCCCTGCCAGAAAACCGCGTGCCAAATGTCGTAGCCCTGCGCCCTGTGATTTCCAAGTTTTTTATGTTACATAAATACGCGCACGGATTTTAATAGTGTAGATTCCCAGATGCAAACTACGCCTCGCTATTGATTTCTTTAGTCTACGCACACAACTCTTACGAATGAGCTCGACAGTTGCACCGCTTGTTTTATGCCTCCGTGGTGAATTTTGTACATCCACGTTTCCCGTTTTTTGAAAGTGTTAGAACCACCTTTTTATGCTATTCACACCCGGTGGATGATTGTGGTAAACATGACGGTAATTATGCTGAACTGTTTTAACAGATTTGTACCCCGCTACCACAACATACATTGAGCTTTCTCCTGAACGGTCGACATTGCACTGACGGAAAGCCGAACAAACACCTCTTCCACCTCGCAGCACTCCTGCTCGGTCACCTTCACGGTCAAACGGTGCGGACCAATTAACTTTCGAAATCTTGGCCACTTGCCGAGCTTTTGAAAAGAATACTATTGCGTTTACTCAATTTCTTTTAGAAGTATGAGCTTTGGAAATGTGTCCAACCTTTTTCGATGATCCGGTATATTAAATAAAATTTCATTATTCACACTTGACATCCTATTCCCTTTAAGAATGTTATGTTTGTTGAGAGAGGAATGGTATTTTCTGTTTACAAACCACTTTATAAATTATTAGAAAAAAATTATTAAAAAAATTTAAATTTTTAAAACTTTAACTTAACTTTAGTAGCATGCCATAACTCATTAAATCTGCTATAATGAAGCAACAGATTGCGGCAGTAGTGAATTTGGCAGAATAGTTTCTAGTAAAATAGGAATATAGCTTGCATATTGGCTTCAATGTGGGTGTAATGGCAAAGAAATGCCAAAATATCTCCTACAAATATTGCAATACTATTTTCGAAATTTTACCTCCACCATATTTGGAAAATGTTTCATGCCAATATAGTATGTCAAAATATAGCCAATAGAGTTAGTGTCAAGTTGTAGCAACATACGATATTAATAATTTACCACTAAACTGTTAGAAAAATATTTGAACGTTTATTTTTAATTTTTATTGAATGTCATTAAGACAAAATCATAACTATTTGTTGACAAAATATATTTTTGCAGGAAATTTTGTTATCAAATTCCATCAGAACAATAAGAATCATTAAAAAGGTTTTACTTATACGTTGTTATTAGTTTTTAGTTCATAGTACCCAAACGGACAGTCTGTTCTGAGTTGTAGCATAAAGGTAAGCCGGATCACCGTTGGGCAAAGTTCTAGTAGTATTTGTGTATAGAAATCATTAATTTATTTAAATGTAAAATTTTCTCTAATAAGTAAGGAGGAAATTAGTGGAAATTCGCTCCAGCAGGTATCATGTTTTTACAGAAAAACTACAGTTTGGCTAACGCCTCCCGTTGTAATACCACCATATACATGCCGTGAAGTACAAACAGCTTTCCTGGCATGGAAATCTTTCCTGCTGTATTGTTACTGAAATAAAGAGGGTTAAGATGCCAGGAAATTTCTGTCTACAAAAAAAATCTGCGTTCTTCTTTTATCTCTGTGGAGACGTCCATTTACCGGTAGCACTTAAATTTGGAAAGATCTTTTCACTCTCAGCGCTTTACCTTACCTATTAACACTTACTAAATAAGAATTCGAGAGTGTTTTCATGCAATGTTAGTAGCCACAATGTGTTTCATGGGGAAAACATACAGGATGCACATATCATTGTCTATGATTTTGGATCACTTTATTTTACGTGATTCTTATTAAATTTGGAAAACTATGTTCCTAAAATAAAGGTATAACTTTCTTTTTATTTCAGATATGTGCCAAAATCTGATAGAAATTGTTGCCATATCGAAGGCATGTAAAGTTATATCTATGACAGTGTCTTGACTACGCAGAAGGTGAACTCCTAAGAAAATTGTTGTGTTCATTAACATCCCTTTGTGTACAATTTGCAACGTGAAAAAGGTGAAATATGCTGATTTTAAGGTCGTAGTAAGATCAAGGAATAAAGTATAACATACGACAGGCTACCACAAGGTACGCACGATATTGAGACTTGTGCTATAATTGGCCACCATATGTTTTTACGTTTCTGATGGGTTTACAGGATGGCAGAGATGACTGGACAGGGAACTCAGCTTCGTTTCAAGGTACAAGTGCAATACACGGGGGGAGCTGATGCGGAAAAATTAGGGTCAGTGGCATACTTTCTTTACTCTGTAGTACTTAATGTGTTCTAGTACGTAAAGGAACGTCACTGAAGTTTGCAATTACCTCAACTATTCGCCCGGCACGATGTTAAAACATTACGGTTTCTTTAACTTCATATTCAGCCGACAATGATTGCTATCAGCATTTAACACTTTTATACAGGGTGCTCCAAAATTCGTCCAACAAATTCAGAGGGGTGATTGATCATCACAAAGATGAAAAATTGCCATAGAGCAAGGGGTTGAAAATCGCTTATTTAATCACAAATACAGGATGTTTCATCCTTACTGAACTCGAGTTGAACTTAATAATTTCGAGAAAAATAAATACTTTGCAATGAAAATGCAACGATATGTACCGTGTTTTGTCTGAAATGTGATAATATCACGAAAAGATCTGGAAAAAATGTTGCTCAAGCAAACGATGATGCCTTATGAACTGATAATCACAGTCCTAAATGTGGGGCGTCAAGGGCATACTGCTGGCGCGTATAATGAAAACTTCTAGCAATTTTGTTTGGTGTTATCACATTTACAACAAAGCTGAGAATGAATGTCTGTTAAATGTTTTATTATAATTACTTCAGTTTTCTGTAAGTTATTACCGCAAACACAAATTGAGTTAGGATGAAACACCATGTATTTTTGGTTAAATACGTGGTTTGGGACCCCATGTTCTATGGTAATTTTTCATGCTCTTGATGCCCACTATCTCCCCTTTGAAATTGTCGGTCGAATTTGGGACACCTTGTATTGTTTAAAGCATAACATTAGAAGAATACTTTTGAAAAACTAATGAGACTCATGTAAAAAATAGGAGATGTAAGCAATGTATTGCAAGCACCCTGTATATCGGTTGCAAAAATCTGGCATAGCTAGATAAAAAAAAAAAATAGGGAAAGCTCTAAACCTCAAATTATTAATTTCAGAAGTTTTCATTACATATCTCTTTCAGCTCACACTTTAGAGCTCTATTTTGTACTTCTGCTCTACACATGAAGTATAGGATGATGAAAACACCCTGTATTTTTGATTAAATACGTGGTTTGGGACCCCATGTTCTATGGTAATTTTTCATCCTCTTCATGCCTACTATCCCTCATCTGTATTTGTCGGTCGAATTTGGAACCCCCTGTATAGTTTAAAGCATAACATTAGAAGCGTACTTTTGAAAAACTAATGAGACTCACGTAAAAATGGGAGATGTATTGTAAGCAACGTATTGCATGCACCCTGTATGTCGGTTGCAAAAATCTGGCATAAATAGATAAAATTTAGTGAAATCTCTAAATCTCAAATTATTAATTTCAGAAGTTTTCATCACATACCTCTTGCAGCTCACGCTTTAGAGCTCTGTTTTGTACTTCTGCCCTATACAACGATTCTCTCATTTCATCCAAAGCAAAACGTCGAGTTTTGCATTCAACTTTCACTCCCGGTGTTGCCACAACAGCAGCATCTTCAGGGTTAATAAGAATAGTATGAATCTATAGAAAAATGCATTTTATGTTAGTAAGTTTGGGATTGTATAATATTGGTTGTAACAGGGCTCCTACTCGGTCCGTTTTCCAACACCACTTTTATTTAAAGAAAAATTTTCTTTATAAATTTTGTAGAAACATACCGATAAGCGTGTTTTCATGCAATTGTTGCAGAAACCTACCAAAAATTTCTGTATAAAAAATTACTGGTTTTCAAAAAGCGGACCGTTGGTAGCCCTGTTATAACCCTAAACAGTTTCGTTTGGTTACCCCACCCCACCGAAGTATAAAAAGAGAAATATGAAAACAGTGACTTATATATTTAAGTGTCTATTGGAAAGGAAAATGATATCAATTTAACTGAAAACACATTTTACTGACTAACACTTATTATAAACTTAAACACTTAATATAAACTTAAAACACATTTCAGTTAATAACTTTCTATTGCTACACATACCTTTGGAACAAAGAGTATACATAAAGTTGTGGTTGTTGATACGAATATAAGAGTCGACACAAGAACAAATGTCAATGTGTACCGGTCGGCAGGAATAATATTTGCTAAAGCCACAACTATTATGCTTGTTATAACAACATTATAAACACTCATTCCAATGTACTGAGAATCGTTTAAGGCTGGAACTTTAACGTGTCTTGTTTCCCATGCCATGTAGCATCCAACAACGAGCAATAAGCCTTTATATATGTAAAGACTCCCCAACCATTTTGCCATATGCGCTGAGTTACAGTGTTCTCTCAAATATAAGTAGCCAACATTTCGTTCATCTTTGTTTACCTATAGAAATAAAAATCAAAGATATTAAAGCAATGAAATTATGTGTAAAACTGATATTTCATAAATAAATACTTTTGTTAGAAAATGTTTTACTTTTTAACTTCTTTGCATAAAAGTACAATACCGTTTATTAAAAAGGACACACCTGCCTTCATTAGCGTATAGTTTACAATAAAGACAAAACAAAGGCATCATCAACGGTATTTCTGATTAAACGTATTTCTCATTATGAACTTATTTTACATGAGTGGTCTTATAAATATTAAAAATTGCACTAACTTTCATTTTTTAAATGATATCACACATTTTTAACCCTTTGCACTCGGCGGGCGTCTCTTACACAAATTCAATTCGATCGACACTACTTTTTTTAAAAGAAGTTTCGTTCAAGTACACAATTTCAAAAATGCTCTGATTAAATAAGGTATATTTTATTTTCCTTTATTACTGGTGCCAAAAACAAATTTTGCAAAGAAAGATTATGTCTCCGCTCCTCAGCCCTCGAGTGCAAAGGGTTACACTTCATTTGATTTAACACTAGAACTACCGTGAGACGTCATTTTGACGGCTACCGTATGAATATGCTTCCGTACAAACCAGAAATTTGATTATGAAATAAGTTTAAAAGATACAAAGAAGAAAAACGTCAAATAATAAAGTTAAACTGTTTTAAATCAAAATTCTGGTGTGAAATATTTTTATAAAGCTTGACTCAAATTTTCAGTAGTTCTAGTGTTAACTCATTAAGGCCAGTTGGCAAGCAAACTTGACATGTAAGGCGAACAAAACTTTTAAATTTGAATACCAGTATTTTAGTTTAGAAATTTTCACATTATCTAATGTCACATTTTGAGCGATTAAATAATTACAAATTACAATGTGGAAGAACTAAAAGAAGTGTAAAACAGGCTCGTCGTTAATGGGTTAATTAGGTTAAATTAAGTGAGAAGTGATAAAAATTTAAGGATACTAATGTAAAATCCAAGTTGAAAACTTTAATTTATATATTTACAAAACATTATCACATTAAAATTTTAATATATGAGAAAGAATGTGCGGATAGAAACAGCTGTGGAATAAAATAGCTGTGTGCATTCAAAATTAAAGATTCAGAAATGGCTTTGTTAGACATCCTGTGTGCATTCTTCTACATTTAAGTGTAATTTTTTTAATTTAATACTTAAAGAATTTTTAAGTAATTAAAATGATTTATGTGCAATAATAACTTCTTTATAAATGATTACATACAAATTGCAGTGATATTTCATTTTTAAAATAAATCAGTATGCTGAGAAAACAAATTATACAGCTGAGAGGCTCTGTAATAAAATTGCTGTCGAAAATTAAAACAATAGTAACTTTAGTAATAAATATCTGTTTGACTACGTTAAGGGAGTCCAGGACACATTTTCAAATAGTTTTTATTTATTGAGTTAAAATTTCGAAATTTTTTGTGATGGTTAACCATATCATTCGTAAATAAAATCACATGATAAAACTTCTCATAATTTTTTTTTTTAATTTAATTTTAAAATAATAGGTAGTTTAAAATCGTTATAACTCGAAATATTATTTGTAGAATTTCAATTTTTTTGCATTAAATAAAATATATATATACAAGTTTTAATTTAGATTCAGCATTTTAAAAAATATTAATTTAAGTAAAAATTAAAAATATTTAAAGTAAAATGTTGAAAAAAATGATGTAACTTTATTTTAAAAAATCATGTTTTCAAAAGTAAATATTTTTTTTCAAGTTTGCTGAATCAAAATTAAAGTAAATCAGTTAAAAAATACATGTTCCAAATTTGAACCATTTATCTTTAACGGTTCTTGACTTATAACAATTTAAATACGAGAAATGGTGAAAAAACACATCATGAAGAAAAACGCATTTTCACAAAAAGTCGTTTTCATGACAACCATTGCTTGAAAGCTAGATTTTGAAAACAAAGCAAAACTTAAAAATGAATATTTCCTGTGCCAATTAAGATAGAAACATTATTTAAACTTCATTTTAAGCAGAAAAAAAACAGAGAAATTTTTAATGTAATAAAAAATTTTAAGAAAATTTTAACATTTTTGTGTCCCGGACCCCATTAAATGATTTTTTCACAAATCAACTCTCTCAGCTAAATTTTGTTCAGATTCAGCATGCGATTCCGCAGTTTCTTTTACAAATGAGAGGAAATAAATTAATTTTATTTATTTTTAAAACAGTGAGTAAAGCGAAAGCGCATTTGCACTTAAAATGCATGTTATAATTAAAAAAAAAATATTTACTAAAATTTTCACACAATATTAACTATAATAGAAGTTACAAAAAGCTACTTACTTGCAATGATAAATGAGTTAGCTGACGTTCCATGGGATCTACTGTAACCCATAACGTAACTAAAACGCAATCAATGAGCAGAAGGACACTAACCATACCAAGAAGTTGTTGGTCATGCAAAAGCTGTAGCCAAAATAAAAATATATAGACATTTTTTAAACTGTGAATCGTACTTTTAAATGTCTTTTGACAAGCTAACGTACAATTAATGAAGTTTTAGAGAAATAGTAAAGCTCCGTTAAATAAAACAATGAACAAGAAAGAAAATCATGCATCACTCATATATTATGAAGCATTTTCTAACACTTCTAGCCATGGATTCCAGTTTGGCCTCCATTTTTATTCAGAAAATCCGAATTCGTGCCTGAAATTAAAAATAGTATTTTTTTTGCTTTATTCAATGATAGAATTTTTGTGATTACATAAAGTACAGATTCTTCTTTCAAAATTTCCGGTATCAATGTGAAATTTCGAAATAAAAATGGATGCCAAACTTGCAACCCTGCTTCCCGCTGTAACGAAACCTCACTATTTTATAATGTAAAAAAATTGCTATCTAAATAATCAATTTAAAAAACGCATACGATATTTGAACACCCAATTTAAGGAATTAGCGGTCATAATCGATTATATATTCGAACTCATTTAAGCATCCCTGTATATGATCTATTGATTTGTAGGCACACCAGATGGTTTGCTATAATTTAATTCAGTTGTAAAATGCATAACAAATTTTGAACTGTTTTTCAGCATTTACTGTCCATAGAAAGTAACTTGTGTTTTGTGTGCTTGTGTGCAGGACTGTATATGAAAGCACAACTGAAATAAAACACTAATATGATAACACAACTAAAACCGCACTTCTATAAATTATCGTTCATGGACGACAGTATATCCAGATGTTTTGCGTGGCTTTATATTCAAATTTGCACAAAATGTTTGGGCCCAAGTTGGATAGGCAAATTACTTCCCCAAGTTGGACCACTGTAAAAATATCCACCTTGCCGTCCCAAATAAAACATTTCCCAACAAATACCCAACAGTGGTTCAAACGTTAGCTGCTCCGAGTCTTGTTCAGATACGCTCCAAATCAGAGATGTCTCCTAGGGGTACCTAACATTTCACAAACAATTCTAAACCATTCTAACTCCCAACAGTTTTAATAAAGTGCCAACGGTAGGCCAACAAGCTGCGCTATTTGGTTATGAATTTATTTATATTCTACAAATATATCTTAGATTACTAAATATAGTTAAGATTGAAAATTCAGAACACCTAACATAACAACATAGTTAAAAACACCTTTAAGTAATTCAGGGCAATAGGCAGTAATGCTTACGATTTTTTACGTGAGCTATACAGTGTTTACACACCACGAATGTACTAAAATGTGTTTAAGTGTAAAAACGTATAACTAATCTGGAAACGCATTTTAAGCGATTATGGGTGATAAAAAGTATTGTAACCGAAATTCTTTATTCCTATAAAGCAATAAATAAGTACTGTACTCTCCATTATTTACACTAAGTACCTTTTAGTGCACCTCTTTAATACACATCAATTTCATTATCTTTTAACTAGTGTAATATCTTTAAAATACCCTGCTAATGATTTTCGCCATAGGCCATAATGTATCGGAATTTCTTTGTTGTTTACACTTCAATAATTCATGTAAATTTCATTATGTTTTTATTAGTTTAACTTTATTAAAATACACTGCAAACGATTTTTGCTTCCGCCTGAAATTTGCCTCCGCACTCCTCAGGGGGAAGAGCATTTGTATAATAAGGATACGGAGTGTCACATAAATGTCATTATTTGCCTCAGAAATATTCTGATGTTTTTCAAATGAATCGGTGCATGGTTGATAAATGCGACACCTTTCAGTTTGCACAATGAAGATGTGGGTTCAATCCTCACGGGGATTTTGATTGATTTTTGTCTTGACACGACGATGTATTAGCAATTTTATAGCCATTTAATATTTTAAAAAATTGATAAACAATAACTCGCAATTTAATTTATTTTTGTTAAAAAGGTATTTATCTGAATAAGTTGTATTTATTTTTTTTTCCCTTTTTCGTACATTATAATAAAAAATAATTGAAAACATTTATTTTACTTATAATTTATTTTAACATGAACCTGATGTTTTAGAAAATCGATGCTGCTATATTGATAGATAAATGTTGGCTAAATCATGAAAACACCTAATTTGAAGATTTGCGTTATACACCATTTAAGTTCCAAAATACAGGGTTATTGCAAATGAATCATCGAGTTTTGATACGTTACTACGTGCGAACTAGGAAACGTATATATTTCCATGCCAACTCAAACGAGAGGGCGTTAACTAAAGTTTCGCGCTGCGTATGTGACATGCACGTATGGTTGCCAGAGTTTCTGCGCGAACGTCATATTCAAAATGGCGACTGAACAGCAGAAATTTTCCACACAGTTGGCTGTGGAATGGAAAGTTCGCGACTAGCGTGATTTGTTGATTTATTGGGACTGCGGATGAAGCTCTCTCTAACTCGGTTCATTGTTTATTCAGTAACGCTTTGTCGGCCGGAACTTTTGCCTTTACATAATCAACCGGTTTTTTTTAAACTGTCGATACCAGCGCAGAATGCTTTGTTGGGTTGGTGGTTTGCATATGTATGCCTTCCGGAATACTCTCTGAACTGTTATAAGCTATTCACACTTCGAAAATTCTAGTACACAAAACGCTTTCTGCTGTCCAGTCGCCATTTTGAATATGACATTCGCGCAGCAACCATGACAACCACGCGCGCATAACACATACGCAGGGCGAAACGGTAGTTAACGCCCTCTCGTTTGAGTTGTCATGGAAACATATACTTTCCTAGTTCGCAAGTAGTAACGTATCAAAACCTGATGATTCATTTGTAATAACCCTGTAATGCATGTGTAAAAGTGTAAGAGACGTCTCCATAGATATGGTATGTTACATTCTGTCACTAAATACAATGGAATGAGTTTTTTTCACTGTTCTTACAAGTTAATGTAACTTCCTTGAATGCTTAGAATTTAAAAGTCATAATAAATTCAAAGGTATAATTTTAATCCGATAAAAAAAAAATAAATAAAAAAAAAACATTTTAATCTTTTGAGTTGAAGAAATAACAAACTATAAAAATCAGCTCTAGCAGTTACAAAAATATTTATATCCCTTTTCTATGTTTTTTATGTAGCTCAATACAGATATTTAATATGTAAATATAAAAATAAGCTGTTAAAACCTTCATATTTCAATAACATGTTTCAGTAGAGTTTTTATCTTTTTATGTTACTGTAATCTGTAAATCGGATTAAATTTGTAATGGAAGTTTTAAAATGGTTCCTTGCGTTATTAAAATTATAGGCTGAAAATTTCATAAATCAATAGCAAAATTTTAACTTTATAATATATTTATTCTACTCACATCAGTATATCATGATATCAGACTTGGATTTTCCAATATTCAAAAAATGTGTCTATACATTACTTTTCTAATACGAATAAATAAACTCATTGTTTATTTCTTTAAACACACAAGTTGTCCCAGAATAAAGTTAAAATTAAGTAGTTTATTAACTATCCTAAATATAAATATAAACAATTGACTTGTTCATATGTAAACTCATAAATGTTGAATTCAATACTTTTCAATATGGCTCCAATTTTAGTGAATAAATGGTGTATGCTGTCTTAAGTATTAAAAATGCTCAAATGAAATTTATAATGTCCTAACGCAATCTTTTTTTTTTGTAACCTGGACAGCTACAGGGGTTGAAGATTGGGGTTGAACAGAATGACACACGTTGATCCAACATTGGTTGATAAAATTGACCCAACTTTATAGGTTAATTTGGGGAAACTTATAGCTGAAACAGTGTAGCTCATTCTGTTGTGTAAAACAAGAACTATTGTTTTAATGCCAATGTATAAAATTTATGGGATTCTTTATACACAAGTCACCTACTAGAGTCAGTCAAATGTACACCAAATTGTATTTTTTTTAATTGATTTTATGATACCGAATAGCTGATATACATTGGCAAAATAATTCATGCAATTTGATAATTTTCAAATGTACCTACTACCACTATTTAACATACAAATAGATACATTAATTGAGAAACTTAAGAAAAAACAGTTTAAACTCGAAAGCTAAAAAAGTTAACAACGGTAACTGCATTACGTTAAAATTGGGCATTAGTTAAAAAATTAATACAAATTTTCAACTAGAAAACATAATGAAGCGTTTTCCGGATACATTTTCAAGGATCCCCTGTAATGCGAGATTTTACAATAGTTCTTGCGAACAAGTCAGCTGAGATTTACCGAAGTTTCACAATTGCATTTTTTATGTTTCCTCGGCTACTAAAATGGAATTTAAGTTTGATAAATGTCACATGAAATCAATTTAAAGTCAATCATAATATTTTTAGTATTTTTTTTTTAGTATTCTGAAATTAGCCATTCTTTAATGAAATGACTTTTATAATTTTAATAATTTTGTAAAGAAAAAAAAAATTATCTGATAATTTGATCTTGATAAAACATATATATTATTGCTGAGTAAAGTATTTTTGAGTAAGTACAAAGTGAATGTACAGTAGTTACAATATATTTTAATAATTTCATTCCAACACGTGCGGGGGGGTGGCAGTAGTCTAAGGCTTGCATAGGTAGTTGGGGGCGACAAGAACGTAACTAGCTCGTTATTAGCTGGCCCATTAAAATTTGTCACCATGAAGAAAATGATTAGGAAATACACCCGCTTGTTACTCAATGAATAATTAGAACCACAGAAAATATACGTGTTGTTGTACCATTGTTCTATGTATTGGGCTGTTGATAAAAAGGAAGCTAATAAATTTTTTATAATTATTCGAGATTTATATTTATGGTTGTAGTCTCGTTAGTTTTTAATAACAATTTTATATGTGTGCAAAATATGGGTTAAGACGCTGCCATCGAAATACTCAAGGCCAGAGGACACGAGTGTGACGTCATCACTAATCGACCGACATCTTACTAGAGCTGGAATTCACACCGGAAAATTTTGAATAGCATAGTTCTTTTAGTATATTTGTGGAATATATACTATCTTATAAAACTATAATAACTATTTAAACTTACTGATGAGAATTCGGAATCCCTAAATAAAAATTCAACCAAATGCGGCAACACTGCGGTATTACGCATCTGGCTGAATTTTTATTTAGGGATTAAGAATTCTCACCAGTAAGTTTAAATAGTTTTTATTGTTTTAAAAGATGATAGCTATTCGACAAATAAAATAAAAGAAATTGGCTATTTAAAATGTTCCTGTGCGAATTCTAACACTAGTTGGAAGCCGGTCGATTATTGATGACGCCACTCTCGTGTCCTCTGGCCTTGAGTGTTTCGATGGCAGCGGTAAAGCCGGGAGAAATTCAGATTTTATTTACTTTGTATTAACCCTTTCCGGCACCGAAAATTTCTGTTCGTAAACTGATGAAATAATTGACTGACACCAGAATTTAAAAACGAGCTTTTTAGAAAGTAAAATCTTTTATTTTTAAGCTTTCATTGTAAAACCAAACTTTTATTAAAATATTCTTGGTGCCATTTGCAAGTTTGGAATTAAAATTAGGTGGTCTCGCAGTGGAATGACTGTGCTGGGAAGGGTTAAACGTGCACTTTTTTGCGTAGTTACATGTAACTAACTAGTAGATTATACAAGTGAGCCCTTTATTTTTTCTAAGAGAGATCGAACATATTAATACATAGAATTTACGGGTAAATAAGTTGTAACAAAATTTCTCTATATTTCTTATTTAGTACTGACTCAAGTAGAGCAGATTGTTGGTCCATCAATTGCAGTTTGTGGAAACTATTTTGAAATGGTAGGGTTCGAATTAGTAGCAAGTAAAATGGTTGGATATTAGGAACCCTTTAATTTGGAGGGCGTCTGACCATGATTTCGATAATTTCACGGTTGATGCATGAGGGAGCTTTTGTTGCAATTGGTTCGTTGGCCAATGGTACAGCGAGGTGGGCATTTCTAACTGTGGGCCGACGTTAGGCCAAGCAATCTGTACTTCTTGGGGATATAATTGCTATCAAATTGCACTTGTATTCCTTATGGGATTTTATTTTGCATTACATAAGAATTTTTATAGATTATTAAATACATTTTTAAATATATAGTATTATATCTAGTGTACAGTATTTAAACAGCCTGAACTTGAATTTTTACTTTTAGCATAACAAAGATTTTGAAATCGTTCTACTTACTTTGGTTTTTACTATTCCAGTATTCGTTCGTATGAAGATATGATACACCCGATAAGTCTTTATAAACATGCAACCAAAAGCTAGCGAAAACCCACCTGATAGTAGAAAAGCTCTGGCCTGAAAAACAAAATCATACTGTTTAGATATTTTAAATGAAAGGATGTTTTTACTTCAATATTAAACCTTTGGACTCCGGCTTCTCTTACACAAATTTTGTTCGATCGGCACCATTTTTTTTTTAAAGAAGTTTCTTTCAAGTACACAATTTCAAAAATGCTCTGATTAAATAAGGTAAATATTATTGTCCTTTATTACTGGTGCCAAAAACAAATTTTGCAAAGAAAGATGATGTCTCCGCAACGGAGACAACGGAGTGCTAAGGGTTAAATAATCGGTTATTTAATTGAATAAAAATAGTCTTTTAATTTATCACCCATTGCAATATAAATTAACAATTTAAATTAACGATAGAAAACTGAAAATGAAACTAGCATTTATTATAAGCATTTGATAACGTTGAATCTAATTGTGTTAGGGGTGAGAAGTAAATCGGCCAGTGACACCGCAATGTAATGCAAAACGTATTTCAAAAAGATTCGTCTTAACAATCGCTGTTTGGATACGCATGGAGAAACTTCTAGCACTTCTCGCTGTATAGTTATATTTTACACTAAACCAGTAAGGTTCTACAAAATTTCTTTAAAAAAGCTCCACTACTAACAAAAACAGCTGAACAAAAATCAAGCTACGGACTGTATTGAGATATCTAGTATACAGGGAGGTTCAGAACTATATGTAAGAAATGTAAAGGCATTAGATGGGACCTAAATAAGCAGATTTCTCATGGGAATGTGGGTGCGGAAATGCATCGTTGTGGCAGTAGAGGGCGCTGTTGAGTTCGGCGGATCAATGCGCTTGCTTCGCTGACTTGAATCGTCATTCTATTTCGAACAACATGCATCGTTAGACAAATACGGAGCTTGTACGAAATGCCTTTTATGTATAGGGCAGAACAAGGAAATGGCTCACACACACTGCACGTCTAACCGCTCTCGAGCCTGTTAAAGGACCATCCTCTATTGTGCGTAAAACTACTTCTTTCATAGCAAGAATTCTGCGATATCTTCCAGTGCCCGTATCACGCCTCGAATCATAAAGCGATCTACTCGCGCACAACTCTCCATGAAAAAGTTGAAATGTTCGGCGATCCAGCAGATTTCTACCCGGGAATCGTTCCATGTACATCCTATGAGCAGCCGCTGCATTTCCTTGCTCAGCCCCATACATACAAAGCATGTCAGCAAGCTCCGCATTCGTGTAACAACGTATGTTGCTTGAAATCCATGCGGAGAATGACTATTCAAGCCAGCGAAGTGCTTCTATTCACTGAACTCAACAGCGCACTGTACTGCCTCAACGCTGAATTTCCGCACCCACATTCCTATACGAAATTTGCTTATTTAGGTCCCTGTACCCGCCTTTGCTTTTTTGACATATAGCTCTGTACCACCCTGTATTGGATTGAATAAATGAACTGCGATTTTGGTTTTTATGCAAATCAAATATTTAACCAAAATTGATATTCCGTTTAAATTGTTTTTGATGATTTCGATATTAGCAAAGTATTGCGTTCCAATATGACCAATATTATAATTTATAAGTTTACAAATTTGATTTTCTTTACCAGATTAAATTTCACCTTTTCTAACACTATTGAATAAAAAAAATATATATACAGTTTTGTACTTGAAAAAAACCATTTGCAAAACACCCCAAATATTTAAAAAAAAATCAAAATATTTTTAAATCAAAAAGGATCAAAAACGTATTGGCTTAGAGCAGGGGTGGCCAACTGTGGTACGCCTGATACCACTAAAATTTTACAGAAAGAGTCGACTTCTTTAATCGCAGAGATTCGATGATTAGGTAAAGTAATGATTACTATAAAATTTTAGTGGTGTAGAGCGTGCCACAGTTGGCCACCTATAGCTTAAAGCAAGCTCAGGGCTCCCAAATGGTCCGCCAAATGAGTACCAATAAATTTTAACAGAAAATTTTATGGTAGGTTTGCGCTAGAATTAACTTTCAAAGGTGGTTCCGGAGCGGTTTCTAAGAAAAATCTAAAAAGAATTTTTTTCTAAAATAATATTGGTATTCAGTTGGCGGACCATTTGGGAGCCCTGCAAGCTTTATTTATTATTATTTTTTTTTAACAATAAAGAACTATTTAAATCTAATACAATATTTTCTCTTTTTTTAGTTTTTAGGACAAACTGAACTCCAAAAGAAAAAGAAAAAGATAAGAGACATAGATCGAATGGATTTTAAAAAGTAACTTCAAAACCACATTTTGCTAACTAAACTGTAAATTCTTTGAAATATCTACCATATTAAAATCTGTGTGAATATCTATGTAACCTCAAAAACTCAGAAACCACAGTGCGCAGGACTACGAAATTTGGCCCACGGTTTGCTGGTAGGGGGCCCATGAACGATTGGGGCAAAAAATTCGAAAAAATTAAATAGATTTTTTATGTTTTTGACGAATTTTTGCCTTTTTTCGTTCAACCCGCAATCGCGCCAGTTCTAATCAGTTCTAAATGTTTACTGCAATGTGAGATATACATATTACGTACGCCACGCTGCAATACTGCGGGTATTATGATAATTTTTTTACCTCGCGTGCAAATAATTCGGTATTAATTAATTGCGCTTAATTATTACCCCTTTTCAAAAATAAAGAAAAACATTTTATCACAAGACAAAAATATTTTTAAAAATATGATTTCTTTTGCCTTTGCATCTTTTCAGCTTTCTTGGCGTTGGGGGGGGGGGGGGGGGTTCAATTCGGAAATATTTCAATATTTCTATTGTAATTGTACATTTCCTAATTCTACAATATACTAAGAAAAAGATTTAAAATAAAAGATTTGAGTGGGGTTATAAATACTGCACAAAATCCTTATAAATTCAAATTTAATTAATGCTTCTAGATCCTTCAATCCTTCTAAAATTTATTAAATGATTATATAAATCTTCTTATGTAGTTTCAAAAATTCACGAAAAATGCTTTAGGAGATCAAATTTTCATGAATTCATAATTCAGTACATAAAGGGTTAAGACGTAAAAGTACGAAATTTAAGAATGTGACTTTCTGTTTTCTATATCCTGAACAATTTAGCCGCAGTTAGTAAAGGCACACGGCCAAAAATACAGGTTTTCTTTCTTCCCTTCTAAGCTATCGGGTCAGAAGTGACTGAGCATTCGCGTGTGTTTTTGCAATTTTTCAGAAAAAGAATGAGTTTCCGACTAGTTTTAATTAATAACACCGCTAATTATCAAAAAATTAAAAATCTGAGAACCAGATGTATCAGCACCGGCCTTGGATTATCATTATACAAATTTTCAGACCACTGCGCGCGATAGATTTTCCTAGTCACGCTCACACACACACTCACACACCGGGCGAAACTTTCTGTTATTAGCATAGATATCTGAAAAAAAAAAATTATAAATTATCTTATTTGCGGTGTTATTTCAATTTTAAAAATGCATCGTGGTTTTTAGATACAGGGCAGGATGAAAAATTTCTGGAGTTATTTTTATATCAGCAAAGCCTTTGAATGTTTGCTATATCTCAATAGTGTTTTGAGTGATTGCACGTCGGTAAATAAGTCCAGTGAAAGCGAATAATGTTACTTCACGATTACTTTACATATTTGAAAGGGAAAAAAATGAACAGCAATTTATTTAAATGTTCTTAAAAATTGCTCTAAGAAAGGACGGGTTACCACTTTTGCTTACATTTTTTTACTTAAAAATAAGAAAAATGAACTAATTGTTCTGTATTTTTTGTCTTCATAATAGCTCTGAGTATTTAGATCTGAAATTTGAGAAACATTCGTATACATTTATAATCTTCTCAAAAGTGTAAATATGAAACTTCTCGCATTTAGTTTTTACCCGACTGAAAAGAAGGGTTATGTGTTTCACGCGTATCTGGGTATTTTGATTTTTTTATACCCTCGAAACATCCCAACGGCTGGATGGATTTTAATGGATGAGGTCTCTATCAATTCGTCTTAATGGCCCGATGGTTATAGGCTAGGTTTTGTTTTTATAAATTCAAAATAGCGGCCGTAAAATACAAAATGGCGGTAGAGACGAAAAAAAATTTTACGCACCCTATTGAGTGGCATATCATTGGATAGGTCTTTCAAAATGAAGACGATGTTTCATTGACTATTTTACAGTCAGAAGCTCCGTTAAAATATTTACAACCTGGAAGTTGTGTATGTAGGATCTCTAGCTTTACTGCAACTCTAACCATCTTAGACATCTATAGACCTCATCAAAACAGTGTTTATAGATAGGAACTAACAATCAAACACAACTTAAAAGTCCTCAATACAAGTAAATAAAAAAATAGGTAAGTAATATAAACAAGTATTATAAAAAAAAAAAAAAAAAAAAAAAAAAAAAATTAAGGCGCTTAAAATGCCTTGATCAAGAAGAGGGCTCTCTCGATTATTGAAAATTAATTTAATTTAATTTAATTTATGAATTAGTATTTGAAAGAAACTGGATTGACATCAAGTGTCATCCAACACAAGTTTTAAAAAAATATTTGAGCTTGATTGGATGAATAATAAGTATTTTATTAACGATTGAAAATTTGAACAAGGTATATATATATGTGTATATAGCAAGAGTGTGAGCTAATAGTAGGAATTGAAAAAATAGTTTCACATTGATGAGAAATAATTAATTATTTCGCTTTTTACGCAGTCGGGTTTTTTGATTTTTTTAATTTAATTGTTTATTTAATAGTGAGGATGCTGTTTTAAATATAAATAAACTTATTTAATTATCATTCTTACCGAACATATGACAGGAAAGTGATCATCACTAAGTAATGTACCATGATCTACTCCTAATAAAATGACAGCGATGTAAACGAGAACGCAGCCTACAACAACAAAGTTATTCAAGTTGGGGCTGGATAATTTGATAAACCTGCAATTAAAAAAATCATAAATATACATTGTAATAAATACATGTGAAAGAGATACAAATAACAAAATAAAAAATTTTCTCAGGCTCTGAGGTGCTATAGAGTATATGTCCCTGCTAGGCGGTCAGCCTAACACGGGACCCTCAGTGATTTGCTCCGAAGCAAGTTTGGTATTCCTTTTTTCGACACAAAGGGATGTAAGATTGAGTGAACCTTGGGCAGCCCGCAGACGGTAATCAACTTGGAACCTGTAACTTGGTAGACAGGCATGCTGACCACTACGCTACTGTGCTTCTTTGTGATATATAAATGAATGAAATCGTCGTGAAGGGGTTAAGAAAAAATACAAAAGCGACATCAACGGATTGTTACTTATCCCACAGCATGACAATTGGCAAATTTATGTGAGACTAGTTTAAAATAATAGAGCGTATTTTTGGCAATACTTTCTTGTTATCCACATTCACTTTACACCACATTATTGAGAATATCGCTCATTTTAAAACAATATAGACGATCCCGTAAAGTTTTCGCGATAGAAAATTTGCCAAGTTCCTAAAAAACTGCAAATGATACGACCACAATTTTGAAAACTAAGTATTACATTAATATTTGCCCACTATGTACAATAGCATCTTATTGAAAATTCGTGACGATAAATCAAATTGTAGAAAATTAAATCCTACAAAGTTAATAACAGAAACGAAATGGACAGACAGACAAACTAACCATTTTTATGTGAAATCTATGGTACCACACTGTAACAGACAGATTTATGTTTCTTAATATACGAGGTAAAGTCAGTAAGTAGGTTACAAACCGACATGAGAGGTTGGAAATTATTAGTAAATTGTTTCCTGATATGTCAATATGTGGCAGCACTAACTAACTCTAAGATGTTTATTTCGAATTTATGAGACAACAGTTGTACAACATGACCAGCTGCATTTGAAAATTGCCACTGTGCTCGAGGAATGTACACTATAAGAGCAGCGTTGACGGGACAAAACTTTTTCACCGTAAACAGGAATAATTTCCTAGTGCATAGCTTCTTTGCATTGTAGGCAAAATATATTGCCAAAAGCTTTGCCTACAAGAGACGCACAACACTTCGCTGATCTTCTAGTATACATTCCTCGATGTGGATACCTTCATTACCTTGTAGGCAAAATATATCGCCATAAGCTTTGCCTAGAAGAAACGTACAACATTTCGCTGCTCTTCTAGTGTACATTCCTCAAAAGAGGAGTGAAATGTTGTGCGTTTATTGTAGGCAAAGCTTTTCGCAATATCTTTTGCCTACAAGGCAAAGAAGGTATCCACGAGGAAATGCTTCCTGTTTACGGTGAAAATTGTTTGTCCCGTCAAAGCTGCTCTTCCAGTGTACATACATTCCTTGAGCACACTCGCCATTTTCAAATGCAGAAATTCATTCCGTACAACTGTTTTCTCATAAATTCGAAATTAGAATTACAGTTGGATAGTGTTGCCATCTATTGACATATTTGAGAACAATTTGCTACTAATTTCCGACATATCGGTTTGTAACCTACTTACTGACTTTTCCTCGTAACTCTTGTCGTTCAAGCAGTTTACGAAAATATAATGTAACCTCTTCCGAGTTACCGGTGATTCTGAAAAATGTTCTTTTATCTTTAGAAGACCCTGACTATAATAATTTGCCGATATTTAAAGAACCATTCTAAAACAAAAGTTTTTTTTGATGCGGTTGTTTTCGAAAAGTTTCTCCTATCCGGATTATCGGTGTTTCCGATACTGTCAATTCCCAAAAAATCATTTTAAGCTGGAATAACAGAATAAACAATACTATTAATGTTGGAAAACGTCTGTGTGAGTCTGTCTTTCAGCCTGTTTGTCTGGCTGCAGCAACAACTACTTTTTTTCTCAGAGGGCGCAGAGGCGTACGATTGGCCTAAAAAAAAAAAAAAAAAAAAAAAAAAAAAAAAAAAAAAGAGAGATCCCGGACTTTTAGGTTTCGAGAGAATCGCGCGCTAATTAAGGGAGAAGTTAATTAATTACCATCTCATTAAGAAGGCATTGAGAAGCAGAATCTAAAAACAAAAACGGCCGCAAAAGAGCGAAAATTTCGGTTTTCGAAAAGCGATCGGAGATTTCTTTAATTTTTCAAAATTAGGAAAACTAACGAACCGATCGGTTTTAAAATTTCAGATATTTTACAAAAACACCTAAAAAATTTAATTAAGGTTGGGCAGTTACATTTGGGAGCGGTGTGTGATCAATATTTTACAACCGTAGCGTTTTATAAAATAAATACAGTTTCAGATGCTGTTTTAGGACGGAGCCAACCAATAAAGATTATTTGTTAAATATAAGAATTTAAAAGGGGGTGGCGGTGAATTTCGGATGCATTCCGGGTGCGCGATAGTGGACCAACGGGGGGGGGGGATTTAAATTTTGTCATGTGATGTATCATAGGAAAGTCCTTGGAAATCTCTTTCATATTATGAACCTTTGTTCTCCCTCCCTTTGATTTGGCCATCCCGGAAGTTGGGGGGGGGGGGGGTTCACGTTGAAACTTTTTTTTTTTAATCTTAGCACTTTTATCATTTTAGATCGATTTTTTATGGAGCCCTACGATATATATTGTTTATAATATATAAAAATTTCAAAGGGCGGGAGGGTGTATTCTGGATGGCGCAATAGTAGGCCCCCAGCTGAGGCACTTTTCTAACTTTTGCCAACACCCCTCATGTGATATATCGTTGGAAAGCCCTGCGACCTCTTATTCTTATTATGAACGTCCCGTGCTCCCTCCTTTGCCCGTCCCACGGGGAATCACGTCTCTAAATTTTGCCGACAGCTCTCATGTGACATATTCTTGGAAAGCCATGTGGCTACTTATCCATGCTATGCCCTACCGAGCCCCTACCCCAATTTGCCTCTACGGGGGGTCACTTTTCTACATTTAGCCCCTCATGGGACATATCGTTGAAAGGTGTGTTACCATTTATTCATGTTATGCAACTCCGGTGACCCACACCCCACTTTTCACCCGTGCGACGCCTACCTAAATTTTGCTCATTACCCTCAGGTGATATATCCTTCAAAAACTCTCAGACCACTTATTCATGTTATTGCACCTCCCGTTCCGCTCCCCCGACATTTTTTCCGGGGGAGTTTCTAACTGTCGACGGCACCCCTCGTTAGATATATCGTTGGAAATCCGTGGAGATGAAATCAAAGATTTTCACAGTGCGTGCGCAGCATGTCTGCTGTACGGTGCCATAGGCAGCGGGAACCCGGTTCGGGATTCGTTCGGTTCAGGATTTAATAAGATCTCAAGGACCCTGATGAAAGAAGTAGCCTGCTAGCAAGCGAAGCCAGCTAGTGTTAATTTTAATGTTGATGACAATGGTAGTAATTTTAATGTTATTTTTATTGCTGAATTTTTCTGTTTTTTGAACTCTTAAACGTTTACTCGAGATATGTTGGCGTCCAAAAATCCGATATTTTTGGTTTGATAGAAATGATTAATAAATTGCAAAATCTATTCTCAAACCTTTCCAAGATTTACTGGCAGAAAAGAAGGTTTTGTGTGAAAAATGTTTCTTTAAATCTCGGAAATATATCGGTTTTAAAATAAGTTTCTGGAGACAAATTAGAGTTTGTCGGAATCGTTCATGACACGGAAGAAGTTATAATATATTTTCGTAAACCTTAACAAAGATAAAAACTAGCTTAAGAAACTTTTTGTTTACTGTGCACCACAAGATCGAACCCTTCCCAACAATTAAAAAAAATTAAAGTCAGACCATCCTTTGAAATGTTATATATAAATATACAAAAGAGAAAAAAAAAACACACAAGCGAATTGTAAAACGACATTCGTTTGAAGTTAGTTAATAATGAGTATTTACATAAAACAAATCACCAAAGCAGCGCCTTTTCATAAAAAATGCTAAATTCCGAATAAAACTTTTATTATCTTTAAACTTTCCAGAGATCGTATATTATATAAATTGTCCGAACTGCAAGTGAATCAGTCTGAAGGAATATTTCCAAAAACTTTATTTTGAATCATTTAAAAAAAGGGATTCAAACTTTTATATTTCAAGAAATATCTCATTTTAGAATACAAACAGCAAAGAAGAGTAACAAGAGAAGATATATAAACTTGATGTTTTTGGTGATGTTACGTCAGAATAAATCCCTGATATATTATTCGTCTAGTTGGATAGAGAGTGATTAAAAATTCCTATATGCTAAAACAAAATATTATTTTCTCAAAAATAGAGTTATTTCTAGATGTTCTTAATGTTAATGTTCAATGAAATATATGCAACTTTTAAAAATTATTATAAAACATCAAAACAGAATTCTAGTAACATAAGTACTGCATTGTAAAATAGAGAAATGTTTCCTGATTTAGGAAAAGGATTCACAAAAGTATAGAGTAACCCCTCTTGAGTTACTTAACAATTCCGGACTACTTTCTTTATAATCAGAAACTTCAGAAACCAATAGGTATCCCAGACTGAAATAAGAATTTCAGGTATAAAATGTTTCTGGTGTACTCGTAATTTTCGGATACGCGTCACAGTAGTTGTTTCAGTTTAGTAAACAGTTTCTCAACCCAGAACATCAAATTTTTGGAGTCTATCAATTTTCAAGTTAACATATTCAAGTTCAATAGACAAACATGCTAAATCAGCAGGATTAACAGTTACATTAAAATTACCGTATTTTGTTACTCATGCATGTATAAATTCTGCTATATATCTTAAAATGTTTACTTGAAAAATGATAGTAACTATAAAAGTTATTTTCTGGGTTGAAGAAATTGATTAATACACTGTAAAAACCACAAAAATGTTTCCAAAAATTAATGGAAGCAAAAGAAATGTTTATTTCGGAAATTCTACTGCAAGTCTCGGGTATCTATAAGTTAATGTGCTTTCTATAGACAAAATAATACTTCTCAGAATCATTAGTAACTCATAAAAGTTACATTTCCGTTAACCTTATTGATATTAAAGAACATTTGTATTTTTTATAGTATAACCAGTACAAAGAAAAGCTTCTTCTTTTTTTATTATTTATTATGTTTAAGTTTGATGCCTGTCTGAAAGAGTAACTGTAATAAAAATGCTAAATTTTGCCGTCTACACAATTGCACTACAATAAAGTGCACTGCACAATTAAAAACGAATACCTAAAAATAAGCAAAATATAATCATTTCTCTATATTTTCTTGAATTATAACAGATCCGAGTTGTAAAGTCTTTATGATGTAAAACACGTTTACATTAGCTTTTAATACATCGCACGAAATCTAAGTAAAACGGAAGAAATACAGTTATATATGGTTTTCTAGATCTTTTGTGTTGTCACTAACACTGCCTTCATTCATATTGCTAAAATTATTAAATTATCATTTTTAACAACAACGTCTTTCCTTACGGACCATTTGATCGTCATTAATTATATTTTGCCTACTTAATATTAGAAAGGTATCATAAAAAATAGTACCGTACGTCGATGTCATAACGCTAGTGGCAACGACCTGTACTATCGCTTTCGCTCTTGTCTTCCATACATATACGTCTAAATATTGCATAATTTCAATTTTTGCATCATCGTATAGAAACAAATGTATCTTCAAATGACACCTGTTCGAAAACTGTATCCCAATTTACTGAGTTTTAATGATTTTTTTAAATAAATTTCAAGCAGGATTTTTAAAAAATAACTCAACGATGAGCATTTCATTTTTTACATGCTATTAACCCATTAACCGCCGAAACTATAAGGTAGGGATCTTCAATTTTTTTTTCCAGAAAAATGTTTGACACCTCAAATTTTGAAAGAAAATTTTCGCTTTATTTAATGATCAAAGTTTCTGTTATTAAATAAGGCAGATTTTTTAATTCAAAAACAGTGGTAGATAGATAGTAAATTTAAACATGGGAATTTAAATTTATTGTTGCGTGAACGCAACACCAGCGCGTAATGGGTTAATGTCCCATAATTCGGTTCACTTCTAAAAATCTTCAATTTGAATATGAATCGCATTAACCCTTTCAGGGGCAAAGGCCTTCGATTCGCAAAATGCTAAAATGATTTAATGCCACCAGAAAACACCTTTAAATTTTTATTTTCAAAATACTAGGTTGAGCAAAAGTTCTGGGAAATTTGTGAAAGTTATGTTGTTATGCGCAAATTTACAACAAAAGCAACAAAGACTATTCTTCAAAGAACAGTTTCTATTTTTCACCATCATAGTCGACGAATTTCTGCCAGATTCCGGATTTGCTGGAAGTACCATGGCGGCTCCTTGGAATACGAAAACTTTCGCCATGCTTCTTCAACTTCATTAAATGATTCTTATCGACGGCTTCCAGAACCGTAAGACTTTTTCTCCAATAATGCCGGATCAACACATGCAAATCATACTGTTCAATACGCATTTTGGAGCCGAAATTCATGAACCCTATAGATATACCACTAGTACTCCTATAGACGATACAAATTCTGGTAACTATTAAATTAAAAATTTCCCAGAACTTTTTGCTCAACCTAATATATAAAATCTTTTAACCTCGTATTTAATAAATTGAAAATTTTCATTCTAATATTTTGGTGCCAATGTAGCGTTCAGAAATTAAAATAAAGTGGTCCAAAAATAAATCACAGCCCTTGAAGGGGTTAAAAGCTTTTAAAAACATTCCTCCCTCAAATCAAATTTGCTCAAAGATGATATTATGTTATGACCGGATCAAGGAAGATAAAAAAATAAGATACAGCATTTCTAGGATACATTAAAATTTACAAAAAAAAAAAAAAAAAAGATTTTCATTTTATGTTGAACAGAAAATTAATATAAAGTAATGTTGAGTTGTTGAAAGGTTTGTTGTAGAAGAATACATCCGAAATTGTCGTTGCATTTTATTATATGAGTTATGTGTAAGATATAAGAATTTTATGCGTACATCACTTGATGTGAAAGAATACACTCAGTTGTAACTTATGTTATTGAAGATGAAGAAATTACTTGTCTTAAAAATATTTACAACATAGGCTTGCCAAATGGTACATTTTTTCTCTGTCTATTATTTGGTTTAAAGAAATTTATTTAAAAAAAAAATGCGATGTGTAACATTGCAACTCCCAAGTTTCAATTTCTATTTGAATCTTCCATTCTATTTCTCATATATTTTAAAAAGTTAAAATTAGTCTGCTCTTCCGTGTTACAGTTTAGTTGTATTTTCCTGTTGATTTTTTTTTCCATCCCCTGTTTTCCTTTGCCGCTCAGAATGTAACTGTGTATTTAAGATCTCCTACAGAAATATTTCATTTTGTTTCATTTGCCTGTAGCTCTTATTAATATTAATAAAAATTGGAGCTTGCAGTTTCCTTGATCGACAAAATGGAATCTAGTATTTTGATCGATTCTTACTTTGATTTGTTTTTAAATATTGGTTTCCGATCATCTTTCTTATGCTCACAACCTCAGGCAATTATGAAAGTACTGTAAAAAAGTTCGGAAAATACAAGGTATCATTTTACATTACTTTATAAAAGAAATCAAATATATTACATGTATGTAGTATATTGGGTGATTCAAAATAGAGGTTGCGAGTATTATCTCTTACTATCTAAACGTACTTCCAACAACAAAACATATACAAACTAAATAAGGGTTTATATATAGAATTTGTTTTACAAGGGGCTGTAAAAAAACGAAATTTAATATTTCCTACTATGCCTCCTTTTCATAAATTATAATCAGAAAAAAATGTCTGCATGCTTTAACAAATAAAAAACACTGTGTTTGATGAAGGAAAATATACAAATAAATATTAATCAAAATCTTACCAAAAAGTTATTGATTTGCTTTTTACAAGCCGTACTACATACACTAAAAAAAGACAAATGTCTTTTAATCTTGGAAAATATAATATAACCAATATTGAAAATATACAATACACTGTTCTGATTTACCCACAATTCCGAAAAGCGTCCTTTATCTTTGGAAACTTGACGCATCAATATAGTATAGAGAAATAAAAATGCATAAAAAACAATGCTGCATTATTTTGCTTTCTGTTTTTCGAAAAGGTTTCCGAGTAGTATTTATAATACATAAAATGAGAGGCATATACTTTCTGTCAATATTTTCCAGTCGCTTAATTTTTCAAAAGTGTGGCTCCCGTTTCTTTAATTCTTTGTCTTCCCGTTCCACCTTCTTATCCTTTCTGCTGCCCAGTATCGCTGAGCACGCCTAATTGATCTGCTCGTATGCGCAAGAAAAATCGACTCCGCTGTTCTCTTTCGACGTTCACCACATTTCCGCCCATAGCGGTGAGCTGTAAGGTGCGTCTTTCTGGCTCGCATTTTTATAATTTTTATTTTTTTTTTTCGCACTGATAATGAACCTTTAAAGGCTTTGAAACCGCTGTATGAACTTTTTTTCATATACATTTGTGCTATTTAACTTTGTTTATATTTTCTTAGTATTTCTAGTGTATTACACAGTTTTCTAAACTTGGCACATCGCTTTGACGTATGCTATCATTTCTCAAGTAAACATTTTCATGTACAGCAAACATGTTTTATAGACAAACATGATAAATTAATAGCATCGTTATTATTAATATTAAAATTAATATGATTTTGTTGTTCTTGCTTATTTAAATTCCATTACGGAGCTAAAAATTATTAATTAAAAATTAATAGAATACACATAAATGATATTCCGGTTTGAGAAACGGACTAATATATTATAAAACAACTCGGAAACGTTTCCAAAAATCAGTGGCAGCAAAAGAAACTATGTTTATATATATATATATATATATATATATATATATATATATATATATTTTAATATTGAAAACATATTGGTTTCTGGGATTTCTAATGATAAAGAATCCTTTTCGAACACATGGGTAACTTGGAAGAGGTTTTTGTATATTTCCGTTGTTGGTTATATTAAATTTTCGTAGATTACGAAATATTTGTCCATTTTTTCAATGAATAAAAATTTAATTCTGTTGTGACGAAATCTTAAGGGACTGTGATATTTTCAATTTTGTCAATTTTAAGTGTTTTTCGTCCGTAAAAACTGGTGTTTTTAATTCATATTTTCCTAAAAAACTGGAAATTCATAGAAAAGGATATCATTCGTTATTCCACTCATCATGCATTTCAGTAATAAATACAATATATGGTAAGTAAAACCATTTATCCTTTTCTTTCCTTTCATGTAACAAAATGATTTATCATGTACTTAAATCACATTGAACGCTGTAAAAAATATTTTGTAACATTTCCGAAATTGTGAGCATTAAAGGGACTCTACATTTCAGAGAATTGACCATAGTTATGAAATCTATATTGGTTTCTGGAATTTCTTTGTTGGTTATTTCCTCATTATATCTGATTTGTAGAAAAAATATTTTTTTTCAATCATGTGTAAGGGATTACATACAATTTTCATAAAAGCTTTGGTGCATCTAGAAACATTTTTTCAAAATTTTATAGTGTATGTTCGGAAAATCAGACATTGAACCTTCTGTTATTTTCACTTACAAGATGATTTTGAATCATCCTAGCAGTCTTCTTCATGTATATAACCAGGGTATGATACAGCTCATATTCAAAATATTAGAATAATTACTTTTTTTTCACAAACTGGAAATATCGTTTGGTAATTTAAGATCTTTTAATGCAAATTTGCAAACGATATTTTTATTAAGAACTTATAGTTGATTAAACTTATTTATTATCTTAAAATTAATATCATTTCTGAAAAGATTAATTGAAAAAAAATTATTTTGAAAAGTCAAAATATTAGAATATTTCGCATTAATTCTCCTTTAATTGTCACCAATTCATAACTGGTGGCATCATTGATTACATTCAGCCGATTTTATTTAAAATCGGTGTTCTTTTTACAGTTTGTTTGCTTTTTCGTCTTAAAATGGGTCGCGTGGGTGATATTCCTGAATCTATTAAACTTCGTATGGTTGATTTGTATCGGCACGGTAAAAAACAATGTTATATGGGAATTATTTATATTGTTCGCAATCAAGCGTTAGTAAAATACTAACACAATATTAATAAAATGGAAAATTTCAGAATAATCGCCGAAATGGCGGTCGAAAACCAAACACATCTGCTAGAGTTGGCAGGAAACTGAAGCGTATACTTAAGAAAAACCGTTTTAAAAGTGTGCAATTCTTGCACCGAAAATGGAAAAAAGAAGGAGTTGAAGTTTCTACATCGAGAACATTAAGACGTCTCCATAAATTTAACTTTGAATCTCGTATACCGAAAACAAAATCTCTCATGACTGCAAAACAAAATCGCATAAGATTCAATTGGTGTAAATCAAGACATTTATGGAGCGAAGAATATTGGAAAAATATATTATTTGGTGATGAAAGTATGTTTTTTATCTATACAATATAATTTCACCACTAACTAATATGTTTTTCCAATCTTCTTTGCTCCATAAACGTCTTGATTTCCACCTATTCAATCTTATACGCTTTTGTTTTGCAGTCAGGAGAGGTTTTGTTTTCGGTGCTTGAGATTCAAACTTAAATTTATGGAGACGTCTTAATGTTCTCGATGTAGAAACTTCAACTCCTTCTTCTTTCCATTTCCGGTGCAAGAATCGCACACTTTTAAAACGGTTTTTCTTAACTATACGCTTCAGTTTCTTGTCATCTCTAGCAGATGTTTTTACTTTTCGGCGCCATTTCGGCAATTATTTTGAAA